>VXBT01009888.1:1396229-1410238 GCA_013400235.1 Oriolus oriolus | reverse complement strand
TTTTTTTTTTTTTTTTAGGGGGGTAGCAACAATTGAGATTTAACTATTTTTATTCTTCCAAAGGAAGGTTTGCTGCTTATTATCGCACGAGCTTTTATCTGGTGCTGAGTCATGGAAGTGAGAGAATGTGTAGGCGTCTTAGCATAAGAGAGAGAGTAATTCTGTCATTTACATTTACAGACAGTTATGCTTTCCAGAAAACTTTTTTTTTGTGGGTTACAAAAGTGATTAATCTGCTGTTGAAACTGTCAAAGGAGGTTTTCTGTTTAAGAATTTTTTGAAAGAGAGAAAAATCTGTTTCTACTTATAGGAAATAATAAGGTAGAAATTGAAATGAAAAAAAAAAGCATACTGAAAGAACAGACAAGAAAATGTTCCCTTTCCTAATTATATTTTTCCTTTTTCTTTTTATGTATCTATCCATCTGTCTATCAGCCTATATATCTATTTGTCTGTCTCATGGAAAAGTCATGTGGACTTTGATACAAAGCTAAATATAGTAGAATTATGGCCAAGTTCAGTATTATCAATTCCAGCTGTTAAAAATACCATGGGATCAGTTTAAAATAATTTTTGTTTTCTCTTTAAAGAAAACTTATTTCAGTTTTTTTTTAGTTTTCCATCAGGCTCTTATTTTTTATGTTTTAAGCTTTTTCCATACTCTTGAAAACTGCATTTTTGTAAATGAAGTCTAGAGCCCTTAATTAAATGCTTCTCTGCAGTAATAGTAGGATAAACTATTTCTTTTCTTTTCCTTCATCTCTTTTTCTAGTTTTCTCCTGTGCCATATTTTTTTTTAATTGCTATTAGGTTTTATTCCTTTTATTATTAAAAAAAGGAATTAATTGCAGCTGATACAAATCCTTTCCTCCTTAGGACATGTTCTCAGTGGTGAGAACTGTAGTGCTGTTGGAAGGCTAAAGAGAGTTTACCAGTTTCAACCAAATTTGGATAGACCATCGACATCAATGGCATGATTAGCTGTGATTCTTGTTTTTGTACCCATTCCTGAGGACAAAAGGGACATGAACTATTTAGCCTGGAAGTTGAGTGGTTTTGTCCCTTACAAAGTAGGCAGTAATATTTTCAAGTGATCTTCTGGCAGAGTAGGGGTGGGAGTATAAAAACTTGCTCTACTTTCAGCATAGATTATCCCATCATGGAAGAGTATGATATGCCCAGCAAAAACTCTCTTTGGGGCTTCCAGTGGAGCTGACACTGTGTGGTGGAGGCAAGGCAAAGGTGGAGGTAAAGCAGGGTGCTGTGCTGGAAGCTGTAGCTGTCACAGGTAGCCTTGGACAGCGAGAAGGGAGCACTCATCATTGTGCCTGAGGACAGCCTGCAGGGCAGAAGGATGTCCCTCCATGTCCCCCCTAGCTGAAACTCCCAGCCCAACCCCAAATGGACTTCTGACAAGGGCATGGAGGGACAGGACAAAGAGAAATGGCTTTAAACTGAAAGAAGGCAGATTTGGGTTAGATAAAATGAAGAAATTCTTCCCTGAGCGTGGTAAGGCAGTGGCACAGGTTGCCTAGAGAAGCTGTGGCTGCCTCATCCCTGAAGTGTTCAAGGCCAGGCTGAATGGGGCTTTGAGCAGCCTGGTGAAGTGGAAGGTACCCTGCTCGTGGCAGGGGTTTGGAACTGGATGTATGTAAAGGTCCTGTCCAACCCAAACCCTTGTGTGACCGTACGAACAATGCCACACCTGCTCGCTTGCTTTGCTTCGAAGTGTTGTTTTCAGCATCTCCCTTATCCCTGCTTGGGTTAAAGTCTCCGCTCTCCTCATCCACCATTTCTCACCGCTGCCCTTTCTCCCTCCCCAGCCATAGTAGCTTCAACCATGATCCTTTAACCTTCAGTAGAAAATTATTTGTGCCATGTAAGAGGAGTATTGATTTTTGCATCACATGGCCCATGAGGCATCAGAAATCACCTTTTTTCCCGTAAGTGTGGCTTATCTCTAGCTTTTAGAAAAAAATTAGCTTTGGGCCCTGTGAGATTTCCTGTTCGGGGTGAATGGGTTCAGCATTTAGATCTTTTCACTGGAAAGCCACGCGCTGCAGCTGGACTTCTAAATTAAAGGGGGAAGGGAATTAACCTGGCTTAACCTAAGTTTTGACAATTCCATTGAGAGGCCAGTGACTCATTTAGAGAATTCATCGAGTCCACAAGGGTTAGAATGATACTTCTGAAAGCTTATAGAATGTCATTGCTTTGTATTTCAACAATTGGGTCCTGCAGTGAATTTTTGTGGGTTGTTATGGAAAAAAGATTTATTGATGACTTGTGATGCCAGGATGTTTCCTCTGTGCATAATTTTTTCTCTTAAAATACAAATGCATCATAAACCGCAAAAAAAAAAAAAGAAAGGTTGCGTTACAAACTAGAAATTAAATATGATTTAATCCCATGGTAAATTCAGACCTAGACCTGAATTCTCCCCACACCCCTCAAGTTTGGGTCTGGAGCTTAATTTGACATGTGACAAACAAGAATTAAAGCCACAAAACTCCATTTTGGATCCAAAATTCTTTGCAGTTTTTGGGCATCCACTGCTGAGTTTTGGAGAGTGTTGAGCCCATGTTAGAAACATTGTTGAAGCCAAGCTCTCAGATTTAAAATTAATACTCCCCAGTCCCAAAATGTTTTAGCATTTAGTACTCCTGCCTCAGGGCTAGAAAGTCACTGTTTCAAATTCTGGAGTTAAAAATGCCAAAATCAGTTAGACTACAAGTCTCAGTATCCATCAGTATGCATTTATCCATGCACCACAAGGAAAGAAGTGAGGAGAGAGGGAGGATGCATCTGTTTGTTTTGAATTGGCACGCTCGGGTTCAGCTCCTAATGCAGAAGGGTTCGTGGCTGGGTGCGCAGGTCAGGGTGCGCAGGTGGCAGTGCTGCTGCTGGGACAGGCTGAGCTCAGTCCTTGGAGGTGCTGAGGTTTAGTCCAGTGCAGGCTGCATTTAACCTCGATTAGAAACTGCGTTTGCTTTCATTCAGGCTGCAGCAGGACAAGATCTCCAGCGTGCTGAGTTTTGTGCAAAGCTGGACGATTAGTACCTGGAGAAGGTCAGATTGGTAGGATTCATTACTGTTTGCATAGAAACCTCCACTGTGTTCCCAGTGGGGAGACAAACCCTGTGAATTCAGAGGCAGTAGAAGGCCAAATCCAGATCTGCAGCAGCCAATGTGTTTGGAGTAAATGTGCTGGAGTCAATAGACACGCTTGAGCTGGCACCACTGTCACCGAGATCAGAATCTGGCTTGATATAAAGCACTTTTAAAAAATAAAATTCAGGCACTGAGGGATATGGAAGAGTATTTTAGTTCAAAGCTGTGACCGTGATAACCCAGTCAGCAAGCCATGGAGCAAATGTTTTGGGATGTTATTTTGGTCCAAGAGCATTGTAAGCAGGAAAAATTACAAATCGTAACTTTATTGGGCTCATTAGGTCATTAGTGATGAAGTTTAGGAACCTTTTTTTTTCTTCCTGAAAGTCACTGAGCTGAAAGGAGTGTGGCAAAGGAGAAAGCCTGGCATTGAACTAGGATGTAAGACTTAGCTGTATCAAAAAAGGTTAACATTTTTGGACAAAGTATATAACCTAGTCAGCAGTATCAGTCATTGAAAACAGAGCTCTTGCATTCTGGTTAAGAATGAAGAGAAGGGTTTTGTTTATTCTTTAATTTTTTTTTTGGTGGGTTTTTATATTAAAACTTACAATGGCTATTTGTGGTCTTGTTTCCTCAAGGCATATTTAGGAAAACTGGATTAATTTATAATGCCATTTGCAACAGAACGAAGCCTGGTGAGGCAATGGATTTGACATTCCTTTACACAGGCTTTTTACAGTGATACTGTTATGATTCTAAATTTTTATCAGTGTGTTATTTGAGTAAACACTTTATTTACCATACATTTAATGTAATTATATGTTCTCTATGAAAAGAGGAAAGCAGTGCAGAAACAGTGATTTGATTATTCTGAGTTAATACTTGAATTTAAAAATAATCTTAACTTTCTGTATTGTTTCATACCCAAGTATTTCTGTAGTACAGATGGCTTTTTTGCTTGTGCTATGAATTAATGCTCTTTCACTTTTTCTAACTGGTTATAGTACTGCCTTGGTGTTTTGACTAGAAGTGCTGCAGGGGATTTCTGTGTATCTTGGTGTATGTATTTATGTACCTGGAGACTAATTTTAAAAGCTACAGCAGGTGAAAGACAGTCTTTCCAATCAGATTTCTCAACATCATGCTTGGAGTCTGTGATGCTGTGGAAAGATTAAGGTATTTCGGGCAGTGGTGATAACCCAGGCAGACGGATAAATGAGGGAACGTTCCACTCCACTTCCCAGAAGGAGCTATCTGGGAAAACTGTTAAATTTGACCTGTTATTGGAGCTCATCAGCCTTTTGGAAAGGTGTACCACTGAACCTAAAAGGAAAATAACCTCTCTGTCACATCTGCCTGTCTTTTATAGGGTTTGTTTTTTTTTGGTTAGACTCTTATTTTTTTGGTGTGGCTATATAGTTTTTTTTCTGCTGCTAACCACTCAACTTATTAACTTGAACCATTTTGTAACCCACTAAAAATACTGGCAGATGACAGTGGGTTCTGGACCTCAAATGAACCATAAGAAAGCAGATGTTGTATGAACACAGAATTGTTCACTGATGCTTCTGCTCTTCTGTACTGCTATTTGCACAGGCTTTAAAATGTGGGGAAGAGAAGAATAAAAACACATGGTTTTCACAGGAAATAGAGACAATACTAACATTTGAAAATGTTTATGCCCTCTGGTAGGATAATGTTTTAAATCTGTTTTAATAGAGTTTTGGAATTCGAAAAGATAAATAGGTTATAAACGCAATGCAGCAAATAAATGGAATCGTAAACAAATAACAAGTAACTCAAAGTAAACCAAGTAGTGTCTGGGTGCATATGTATTTCCTATTATTTTATGTGTGCATATGCACACTTTTTTAGTGTTCTCTAGAATTAATAAAGGAAGAAAGTTTGTATACTCTATAAACACTCTAAAACTCCTTTGCAATTTAGTAGGAAATGAGAAGTTTTTATAGGGGTTTTGGACTGTTCTTTATATCTGTTGTTCAACACACAATAGAAAATGGTAACTTTTCCATATAAATTGTAGAAGACTTCTCCAGAAGACTTCAGTATGTGTAATTTTGTCCTGTCACTCATAGGTGCAGACCTCTTCCCTCACTCATGCATCTTCCATTATACCTTCTTTGTCCGGTTTTTGTAATTATGATGCACATCCACAGATAGCGGCATAACCTGTATAACCCTCAAACCTGCCCATATTTGTCATGCACAGGAACTTCTTTTCCATTACAAATAGCAAGTTATAAAAGGAAGGAAAAAAACGTTTTAAAGTCTGTGGATGCTGTAATTATGATACTTTAAGTTTCACTAGCTTAGTAATAGCAAAAGTTGTAAAAATACTTAGCTTACCCAAAGTTCTTATTTATAGGGGGGCGGGGGGTTCCCCACTGTCAGGCTCAGCAATATTTGCCTAAATTAAGCAAGGGACTTTGTTCAGCCCGTTAGAAGGGCCCAGTTTGATGAATGGAAATGCTTTGGACGTTCCTGCATTGCCAAGCCTTAGAGGAGGTGTTCCTTAAGGAGCTCTGTTTCAGTGCTCCACGCATGTGGTGACTTCACATGGTGCTGTGCTGTTCTTTTTGTGGTCTTTGCTTCTGGGATTGTCCTCAGTAGTTCTGCCTTTTGGTGTGGCCAAAGGACTATGGTGCACAGCTCTTTATGCAATTTACTGCTGAGTCCACGTGCCACTGATTAAGCCTGTGCAGGGGGCTGCCACTGCATGGTCCTCCAGTCTAGATGAGTGCAAATAATGTCATTTTAGTGATGAGAGTGGGAAATTACAGAAATATCCCAAGGTGAATTCAGAAAATGTTTAACTTCTCTTGACTGGCATCTTCTGCAACTTTTTGACAGTTATGTCTCATGCTGATATCTGATATTCTTCTAGGTAAAGTTGCTACTGCATTTGAAGTGGTCAAGTGGAATTGCTTAAATAGAAGAGTTGAAATCATAGCTAACCTTTTTAATGAATTAAGCTAAAATTATGGACCTTGACTGTCCACCAGCATTAAAAGTATTTAGGTCAATTGTTTGCACATCTTTTAAAACTAGTCTCTCACAGAGTCCTTCTCGTAAATACCAGATGATCAGTCATCAGAAAAGGAAAAGCAAATAAAAAAGCTCAGAGTATTCATCGTAGCGATAGTATTAAGTAAACAACAAAGTAAATATGAAACTGAGAAGGAAATTCTTCCCTGGCATAACACTGTTGTGTTTTGGAGACCAAACTTTTCAGATGTGTTCAGACTCTTTGGAATTAATGGAGTGTTGCAAAGCGGAAACACAGATTGCCTAAAACACTTGACACCCGCACTGAAAGCTGAACCAAGGTGTGTATCTATAACCGCAGTTGTGGAGAGCTGTTTTCCATGATAAAATATTGGAGGTCAACTCTTAGCACCTTTTCTTCTGTGCACCATCTCCTGTGGTTTCAAGCTGGGCTATCACAAGGAGTACAAAAGAGGTTATGGACAGAAACATTAACAACTATGTTGACTCCTTTTCCACCCGTGGTAGCAGCTGAAAAACAGATCAAAGCTCAGAAGCAGTTGTGTTCTTGTAACACTTTATGGCATTCACAAGGTATTCTCTTCATTTGAGAACCAGAGATGAACACTTTATTAGATTTCTCTTCTTCTTTTGGTATAATGCCTGGGAGCAATCTGTTTGAGTACCTTGAGAGCTTCTGGTGATCAAGCCAGCAAATTGAATCCCACATCTGCAAAGTCTGAGTGTGGCTGCTGATCCATGCACAGCCCATACATCCTTGACACTCGCTTGTCAGCTGTAAAGTAGAAAGGAGAGAATGATGAAAGTGTAAAGAAAAACTTCATCTGATTATAAACGTGTTTTGGCTGAAGGGTTTAAGGTTTGGACCAGACTTCAAAACTTTGGATTGGATTCTAAGGACATTTTGACACTTAAAAGAAATCTGTGTTAGCAACTGAGCTGTGTGCACGGCATAGCAGCAGTGCAGAGTTGTAAAGATGTGTCCTCAGTGTGCTTGGACTGTCTGGACCTTATAAAGAAGGCCAGGGAATGCTGTATATTGAAAATGCATCAGATGTGCTAAATGGGAGCAGTCCATCTGCTCAAGATCTCTGGACATGAAGCAGCCCAGCTGGAGCTTTACCGGGACTCCAGGCATCTTCAAGTCCCAAATGAGAGGCTAGATTTCTCATTTTCACCCAGATGTTATTTCAGACAGAAAAAGGTTCAGACAGGTTCAGGGGAGCCTGGCCATACGTTATCACTGGCAAGGCAGCTTGTTCAAATACAGAATTTGAAGTCAGCAGGAGGTAGAGGTGTCTGCGCATCAGGAAACCCCCTAAAATGCCTGTTCACATTTTCAGGTACCTAAAGGCCCAGGTTTCAAAGCAGAGTATTTCATGTTTCTCTGGGGTTATCCTTCCCACGCTGAGGGGGAACTGAGATTTGCTACCTCAGGGAGGAGGGAGGCTCAGCCCAGGTGCTGCTCCTGGAAAAGCAGCAGTTCCAGTTCCAGCAGGAGCCGCTGTTCAGCACAGAGGTGGAAGACGGGGTGGGGAAGGGTGTCCCATTCATGTCAGCCCCCTTCATACACTACAAATAAACTTGCAACACAACCTCTTGGTCATGCCTTGGCTACAGGGTGCGGCAGGATCCTGGCAGATTGTCTGAGCTGCTGGCACTCGGAAATCCCTTTGGTGTGCTGCTGTAGCGGAGCTTGAGTGGCAGGGCACTTAATGCAGGGAAAAGGGATCTGTGCTTCTTACAGTCACATCAAAATTACCTGCTTATTGTGGAATTTGTCTCCACTAACTTGTGCTGTCTAAATATTCAGTGACTTGTCTTGCCTGTTTTTATGCTTCTTTTACAGTCAGTGGAGTGAAGTAGATTCCCCCAGTGGATGATTCATCTCCCCTGTTTTAGGCTTCAATATTAGAATGGGATAAATGACCCTGTGGAGATACATTTCAGAGAGAGAGCTTTAAGCACCTCCAGCTAGCCGAGGTGAATGCCCATCATCGGTGGTACGAAAAGCTAAGTTAATTTTCCACTGTTTGCTGCCCTTGCCACCCAGGCCTCCAACTTCCACCACCACTGAGAGCTAATTAAAGGATTTCAGGTGGCCTGAGCTGGCCCTGTGTTTCAGCCCAGCTTGTGTCAGTGGACCATGCAGGAGAGGGGCTGAGTTAGGAGGAGAGATGCTGCACTGGCCCGTTGAACTGGCAGCCCCCTGAGAACGTCGCATCCTGGGTTCAGCCCACCGGTAGTTGCCAGGTTTCTGCCTTTCGAGGAAGAAGAGTTGTTTCATTCCTATCCTGGAGTAATTAGTGACTGAAATGCCAAAAAAAGGCAGCCCCAGCTAGAGCCGTGGTCCTCAACCTCTGCTCTGCAAACCCTGGGGGTCCATGGATCACTCCTAAGGTAACTAAGAAGAATTCAATGGAAGGTAACTGAAAAACCTGTGTTTATTGTCAATAGATTAACTTTCTCCATAAAGGAGCTTGTCTCTTCTGAAAAACGTTTGGGGGCTGCTGAGCATAAAGGTTGAAAACCACTGAGCTGGAGTAATGTATCTTTATATGTGATAATTTGACAGCTAAAGGGCTAAAGCTATTCAACTGTACCTTTATGAAAAAATGCCTGGAGGATTGAATAGAATGTGATAGACTTCGTATTGGCATTTTTGATTCAGTTTCTGAAACTTGAGTAACTGAAGGCATTCTATAAAAATAATTCTACAAATGTGCAGAGTAAAAGAATGAAGTCCTTTTCCTATGGATTCCAGCTGATCATATAGAATCATGCTCATGCTGTAGACTGTGATTATTCTGTACTCTCTTTAAGATTTAACCTTGAAAAATGGTAAAGAATTGTAGGTTAATTTCTCTAGAACAGCAGATTTCATCCCTAGTACCTATGCAATGACATTTTAGTTGTTGATGTACATTGAATTTAATTTAAGATCTATGTAAATAATTTCTACAGGATGAAGAATCAACGATACTCAGGATTTTGGGTTTCCCCACCAGGGTAGCTTTGAATCCAGATACCCTGCTCTGACAGTCAGATCCCTTGGACAGTGTGGCTTTATCACAATGCCATAGACTTCTCCTGGGATGGTTGGTACAGGAAACTCCTGCAAATGTTCATAAACTTCTTTTGCATTTAAGAAGACAGGACAGAATTTGCCAAGCAAAATGATTCCCCTCATGGTTATACATGGTAAACTTTTTTAGGAGAAGTGTTTTGGGGTTTTTTTCCTCCCACATTGATTGAGTTTTACTTGATTTTGTCAGTATTAGTTCACCTTTATTTGAACTACTGGATAATTCATTTGTAGAAGAGGCAGTACATTTAGGTACTTCCATCTGTGTTTAAACAAGGCTCTTGTGCTTTCCCATTAAAAAAAAAAAAGATTTTGTATTATAATGCTTGTGGTAGATGAGGTTCTGAATTTAACTCCTTCCTACTCTAGTTTTTCTTAACAACTCTGTGTTATCAACACCTGGGGTTTCTAGTTTACTCTCTTTGCAAATATGAATTTGCAAGAAGGGGTTGATGGTAAGTAGCATGGTTCTAATTTGCACTTGCGAAGTGTGTCAGACAGTTTCATCGGGGCATGGCGAGCAGAGGAAAGCCTGTCTTCCTCTGAAAACAGCCCTCAGAGGATGTCAGAAAGCGTGTTTGGCTGCAATAATCACTTGCAAATGCAGTAGGGTTTTGAAATGAGCTGTCCAGGAGCTGCTGGAGAAAGGGATGCCTGTACTCCCATGAATTCACTCTTTGTCTTTCTCCTTTTTCTTGCTCCTTTTTCTACTTGTTTTCATGATTCTGGGCTGTCACTTTGATGTGCTTTTGGATGAGTCTACCTCGTTGTGTTGGTAGAAGTTCTGTGGATTCACTTGGATGAAACATTTTTGACAGTCATCTGTTTTGCTAGACTGTACCCAGTGATATGGATAGCCCCTTCCAGCCTTCTGTTCATTACTCTATCTACCTGGCATCTTTATAGCCTCGTCCATCCCTCCTGTCCTCCTAGTGCCTTCCAGACAGCTGCTGAAATCTCTCTTCTAGTGGTATCTGAGTACCCTTTTTTTACCCTTCCACACATTCCTGTCCTCAGAGCAGGAATCTTGTCTGTAGTTACTGTTCATCTATAAAGTTTTTTCTTAATCCATTAGTAATCTTAAGGTTTAAGCCTGGGGTGATATTTGAGTGCATGGCTGGACTGTGGCCACCCTTCTCTCTCTCAGGCAAAAGGGCAGAGGATTTATGGTGATACCTCACCTGTGCCCTTGCTCGAGAGCTACAACCAATTTGTGTCCCCATAAATCATTAGTGTTCCAAGTAGTGTTAAGTTCCCTGTAGCCTGTCCCATTTCTCTACTACACCGCATCAGCTAGCCTTACACCTCCCCCCCTAAACCCCAGCTTTCATCACACACTTGCCCAGCACCCTCAGAGGAATTCAGAATGACTCACGAAGGGCGCCTCTGGGGACTCCTACTGATGCAAACTTCCTCCTCCTCAAGGCAGCCTGTGGTTTGATGCCACAATGCAGCCGGTGCTTGTTAGTTCGGGCCTTCACTGTGGAGTTGAAAGCAAAGCTTGGGCTCCATTCCCCCAGATTGCCACCTTCCTTCACTGGGTTCTGGTGCAGGAGGGGACACTCCCAGCTCATCCTCTTCATAGTGTCAAACACAGGAGCTGCTCAGTGCCAGTCCACATGCCGTGAGGGTTTGGGATTTTTTTGGAAGAAGGGTTTATCATTCATTCTTAAGGTATATTCCAGTCGAGGCAGGAGACTGGCATCAGCCCATTAACTGAAGTGTTATGTGGATGTTTATATGTAAGATTAAAGTCCCCCAGTTCTTGCGATAGGATCAGAAGAGCTTCAGTAGCATCTGTCATGACCTGATTCCAGAGTCTGCATTCAGAAATATAAAATGTGATGAACAGGGCTCACTTACATTGTTTTGGTTTGGTCTTCCCCCCTCCCCCAGACAGGCCATTGTCTTAATAACATTATCTACCTTCTACCTCTTCACATGGAAAAGAAAAATGCTTTTCTGGTGGTAATTACACAGTGCCGCGTTGTGGACCTTTCATCCCATTACAGTAAGTGGACAAACTACTGTAATTTACAAGAACGAAATAGGTGAGGAAATGGGAAAGTTTCTGGCACTCCCAGGCATAAATGCTAACCTGACATGAGAGAACAGTTTCTGACAGAAAACAAGTTTTCTTGCTAGCAATGAGTGCTGCTGCTGTTGTGTTCTGATGGAGATGGAGGAGTGCCTGCTTCTCTTCAGGTGTTTCAGAAGTAGGAGAGTTGGGCAGTATTAATGGAGGGCTACAGACCCTTAACCTGTCTCTGCCCTTGCAGTTCAGCTGAGACACGCTTCAGCTCTTCCTTGCTCTCAGTTTCAAAATGTCTTCAGTCTGTCTATGTGCTGCCTTGTCATGGATCTTTTAGCAAGGTCAGCGTGTGAATACATTGAGATGTTTTTCCTCCAGCAGAAGTTTGCTGTCTTATTATTCCCCACCTCTGAACACACACCTTTTACGCTTCTCAGAACAGACTGATGCTCTTATTTGCCTGGGGTTTTTTGCTGATTTATAGTGTTTCCTTGTGGGAGGTTTGCCCTGAAGGCGTGATTGCAGGAGTAAGGTCTTTACCAGTGCATCAGCAAAAAAGTATTTGCACATCACCAGGAAAGAGCCACCAGTTGGGTCGTAAAGCTTCCTTATCCCTTGGGTAGACTTGCTTGTAGGCTGTGTGCTAGAAGCTGAGTGGCTTGTGCTTATTTTCTTTTTCTTTGTATGAAGTGGCTACCAAATATGGGGGGCACAACCACCCTGTACAGAGGATGAGTTTCTCCTGCCCCGTACAGAGGATGAGTTTGGAACCCTTGGAGGCTCAGGGTGGTTGAAGTTCCCCCAGCCCCCTCTGGGTGGTTTGGCAGCAATTAATTGCCGCCACCTGCTGACCAGGCACAGAATTTCTCTGGCCTGAGCACAGCTTGTGCATGTCCTGAAGAAACCCCACCACGCGCTCCCCAGCAAGAGGATGATGGAGGACTAGGTGGAGGTCAGGGTGCCTGCATAAAGCAGGAATACCTGGGGACAAATACAAGATTGGTCATTTAAATGCGGCACATGCCTTAGAGTGGACATAACCATGGGTGAGGGCTGAGCTGGTCTGACTTTGGGCTGCTATGAACTTGTAGGTTATTGAGCAGATCATGGATGAGGTCAAGCCTGGTACCGGAAGTTTGAATGAGATACAACCTTGTAGGACTCTGGTGTTAAGTGCAGTCAAACTGCATGTCTTCACTTCAATGCATATCTGTATAGAAGGCGTAAAATTTAGGAACTCTTTTAGAATAAAGGAAAATAGAGAAGCAGGAAATTTTACCAAATCCTAAACTGCAGAAATTCAAGTTTTCTCTTCTTTGATTTAATGAAAAGAGTTAAAGGGCGTTTGTCAGTGTTCTCCAGAAACTATTTCACATTTTTAGCTCTTTAACAAAGATATCTTTTCACACTGGTGTTTTTGAACATTTAAATGCAAGGTGAGCCAGACAAACAAGTACATTAGACTGAAAGATGTACAATGCCTGTTAGAGGGTGTCACTGCACCGAAGCTTCGTTCTGCGGCCAAACTGCAGGAAGCAGTGGCACTTGCTGTGATCCTCGTCCCTGGCTGCCCCAACATTGCTGTGCCTGGGGCACCGGTGCAGGGTTACATGGCTGCCATGGTAGCAGCTGACTTCTGAAGCTCTTGGAAATCCTGACCTGCTTTCTGCCCTTTAATGAAGCATGTGTAGCATTTAACTTCTTTGGGGTCACTCCAGGCTTTCAACCAGCAGAGCCAGGGTAGGGACACCTCAGTGTCTTGTTCTGATCTGAGTTCATTCTTACAGCTTGGGACCTGCTTGTAGGCCATCCCAATCTGCTGCCTCCTGCACAGTTAAAGGAGCTCCTGTATTGGGGCAGAACCCTACAAGTGTTCTAGGGACCCAAGGAATTTCATGTCTCCATAGAGACTATGATCTCATTTTCTCTCTCTTTCAAAACGGTGTTATTTTCACAGGAATGCATGGGGTTCCCCCTAATTATCCTCTAGTGAGTCTCCCTTTTTTTTTTTGCATGTATCATTTTTTAATTTGTTTGTTTGTTTGGAGGCGGAGGAGAAGCCTCCAAGGAGAGATGAAATGCCACGCACGGCAGTTCTGCTCGGCTGCTGTGGTGCCGTCCCTGTTCTGTCAGAGCAGGGGAAGGTTGCTATTACCATTTTATAACACATAGCCTTAGGTTATTCTTGCTTTCCTAAGCAGTTTGAGTTGCTGCACAGATGTTGCTGTAAACCCCCATTTCCATCCTCATTGCTTGACCGGGTCCCTGAGTGGCCCCTCCTGCTGACCCTGCATCTCTCTCCTTGCTCCGCAGGGCTCCGGAACCTCAAGCAGCTCCGCCGCCACCACCCCGTCCGTGTCCACCCCTGTCACTGGCCACAAGCGGATGATCATCCCCAACCAGCCTCCCCTCACCGCCACCAAGAAATCCACTGCCAAGGGCCCTGGGCAGCCAGCGCCCATCCCGGTCACTCCAGTTGGCACCCTGAAGCCGCAGCCGGTGCCGGCCTCCTACGCCACGGCCTCCACACCCAGCCGCCCGGCCTTCAACGTGCAGGTGAGGACGGCGCAGCCCAGCCCTCACTACCAACCGCCTGGCCCGCAGCCCGGGCACTACGGCAGCCTGGGGCCCGGCCAGCCCTACGCCTCCGCGCCGTCCCGCCAGCCCGCTGCCCCTCAGTACGGGGCGCCGCAGCCCCACGGGCCCGACTACGGCTATGCCCCTCCGCCCGGCCGGGCCGCCGAGCCCGCC
>VXBT01009888.1:1002384-1396093 GCA_013400235.1 Oriolus oriolus | reverse complement strand
GGCGGCAGGAACGGGTCCGAGGCGCCCTACGTGCCGCAGAGCTCCTGGAAGGCCGAGCCAGCGTATCCTGCGAGTAATGCCATGGGCCAGGCTCCCCCTGGGCTCTACCAGCCACCGGGCACGAAGAAGACCTACATCACTGACCCGGTGATGGCTCCGCAGCCACCTGCCCTGCAGCAGAAGGTAGGAGATGTGGGCAGTTAGCGGCATTCCTGGGAGAGCCACATGGCTGAATGGGGGCTGGGACAGTCCCTGAAAGGTGGTGGGGGGGTTAAGCGGTGCTGTGAGGGGTGTGGGGCAGGTCTCCCTACATATGGCTTCTTAAAAGCTGGAAATAGGGAATTGTCATGTGCTTTGACAAGAGCCTCCGCGGGGGCTTAGAAAAACTGTCAGCCTCAAAGGGTGAAATGGTGTCATGTGCAGGCATGACAGCCCGCAGGAGGGAGGGACGGAGGCTTCGTCCCTGTGACATGCTGTTGCCCAAGGAGCTCCCTGGCCATGCCTCTGTAAGGCTTCACCTTTTCTTCTGGGCAGTCCCAAGATGAAGTGAAAGGTTGGGTGTGAGCTGCTTCACGTGCTTTGGGCATCCCTGGTTTAAGAATTAATCCTCCCTGTCCTCAGGCAGATGGGAGGTACACGAGAGGCTGGTTTTGATTGTGGTTCAGAGGATTGCGGAGGTTGTCCTCTGGTGTGTCGCTGTTCAAAGATCACTTATCACTGAAACCACATGGAAATGAGTCCCCACAGAGCTCAGCTCTGGTTTTCCTCTCCAGTGTTGGTACATCGGGCCACTTCAACCGGTGTCTGGACCTCACAAAGTGAAGGTCTGGACCTCACAATTTGAAATAGAAGGTTAAGTGGCTCTGTCTGATTTCTCTGCCAATGCTGATCCTGGCTGGCTTTGTCACTTCTGCTGGTGGCCGTCTCTAATGTGGCTCTGGGAAGACAGAGGTGTTTTAGCTTTGTGGGGCCCTTGTTGTGTATGATGAGCTGAGGTTCCACCAAGGGTGAGGCAGGGAAGCAGTGATGCCATCGCTGCCCAGGCCCATCCTGGCATTTCTGAGCACATCCAATGCTCTTGGCTTTGAGGGTGCTCCTGGGGAAAGGGGAAAAAGCTTCTGATACCTAACAGAAAGCCTGTCCCTTTGTCATTTCCTTCTCTAACAGCACACAGACTGTCTTCCCTGAATTCTGAGCTTCCTGACAGTGGGAACTTTGGGAGGCAAAGATGTTTCTCGAGGCAGTTCAGAGAGGGCAAGAAATTACAGAAGTCCTTGAAATATTACCTAGTAGCAGCTAAGAAACTGCTTTTTCTCTTTTCTTCCCCTTCCTTAACAAGAAGCTTTGAAGCAGGGAGAGAAGCAATAAACTGTCAGCTCTGCAGGTACTTGGTATAGAGCTTAGAGTGGAAAGTAGTGAAAGACACAAAATTTGCACATAGCCTTAACTGGTGTAAATTGTTGTGGTTCCAGTAGAGACACTGAGGAAATGCTGAGGTACAGCAGATCCATATTTAGACTTTTATAGATACACGTAGGCTTATATATATGAAAAATTTTAAAACTGTAGTTCAGTCAGCATCTCTATGGAAACGCAAATCATCTCAAACCACAAACAGCACAAGCCTGTTAGTCTCATTTGCATTACAAAGCTGGAGAGACAATTTAATTTAGCTCAAGTTTGGGGTTTCATGTATGCCTATATATATTTATATATACATGTTGGTGTGTGTGCACGTGGCATTTGCAAATACACATGCAGAAATACTTCATAAATATCTCTATAAAAAATAATTTCACTTCTTGTGCAGAACAGACCATCATCTGCTTGATGATAAATCCCTCCAGAAAGTTTTTCTCTCTTCCAACCTGCTAAATACCTCTTTTCTCACCTATTTCATTTTGAGCTTACAAATTTTCTGTAACATATTGGTGTCAGGCTTTGCCTTTAAAGCGGTGTTGTCCAGCCTTACCATGTGCTGTTCTCTTCCTTTGCAGAATAATTCATTCATAAAATCAACTTTGGGAATTTTTTTGTTTAAAAGGAGAAAGAAAAGGCTGTGTTATAGCCAGATGTCTGTTAGGGAGAATTGTCACTGTAATTTGACTTGGCTATCATGTGAATTTTAAGATCTTTTCCTACATATTCACATGCTTCTGCATTTTGTTGTGTTTTGCCTTTTCAAGGTTGGTTTGAGACCTTGCAGTTAAGGAAACAGAAAGGGTAAGAAGCATTAATACATATCACATAAAATGTAAGATGACCTTTAGGAATTTTTCTTCTTGCAAGGGAATGATTTTAAAATATCAAACAATTTCTAAATGTGTTCAGAAAAGTGCATTCTTAATCTTGAACACAGTTTGTGTGCAAATTATTAAGGATGTTGTAGCAAATCCATCTCAGATTAAAAGTTCATGGTCCTTAATTCTAACATATACCATGATCCATCACTGTGAGAGGTAAATTTTTCCATTAAATTTGTTTCATGTATTTAAAGGGTAAAAAAAAAAAAAAGGTTTATATCTGGCATTCTGACTAGGAAGAGGTTCATGACACTGTGGCTCTGTGTTTTTTGCTGTGTACTAATCATGTTGAAGTCGCTGCTGATCCAAAATAAATCTGGATTGGTATGGGAACAGCAAATAATCTGTACTGGTTCTTAAAGCCTACTGAAAACAATGAGTTTTAATCACACACAATTCCACGTTTCATTCTGTCCTTGGGCCACTTATGGAGTGAGAGTCATGCATGTGAAGCCTCTGGGCATTTTAGTCTTTTGCAGCACCCTGTCTAGCATTAGTGGCCAAGTCCTGCTTAGGAAATGATCTGGTGGAGTGCATGTCCTCATTTAAACCTTCATGTGCTTCAACAGCCAAAAAACCTTAGGAGCTTTCTCCTTTGGATGGTGGGTGGTGGGGACTTCGGTAGGATCAGCAGCAGAGTTCTCATGAGACCATCACAGGAACATGTGACACAATTGTCTCCTGTCGTGCTGTGCCCGCTCAGACCAAGTCAAAATCTGAAGCCTCTCTCTTAACTTCTCCTCTCCCAAGGGGCAGAGGGCACAAGGCCAGGGTGGCTCATTAGGTACGCTCATTTCTGGCACCCAAATGTCTACCGTAAACACATGACAAAGCCAGTTTCTGACACGGACTATTCCCAGAACTTTTCCCTGTGGCCAAAGCAAGATCAATAAATTCCCACCACTGACCAGCTCGGCTATCACGAAATGTTTCTGTGCTGGACTGGTTAAGACACTGAAAACTCTTGTTGAGTTCTCGTATCTCCAGAGAGGTCCAGGTCCTTTCACTGGTTTTGGTCATGTTTGAGCATTTTTGAGACGCTATCACATCTCCCAGGTGGATTTGTGGACCTTTCAGGGACCTCATGTACCTCCTGGTGTATTTGAGGGGTGGCTCTGGGAGGTCTGTTCTTCCTAGATCTCAGATCCCAGCTATTCTCCTAATTCTGCTCGTAGGCTTTGAGAACCACATTCGTTCATGAAGGGATCTGCACGTTTTCAACATCCAGACTGGGTACCACTGAAGCCATTTGAGACAGCTTTGTGGCTCTGGTCCAGAATGGTGGAAATTTTAAAAAAAACACCGATCTCTTGAGAGCTATTTACCAATTTGGTGAGGACAGATGTCTTGTAGCTCTGATTTAGTACACCATCCAAATCCACGTTCCTTTGCTGCAGATTTTCTGCAGGAAGAAAGGGAGCAATGTCCCTTTCGTAGCCATGTCTGTTCCCCCAGACACAGCACGAGTGCCTGAGTTCCTTAACCTGGTCAGCCCACACTAGCTATGGGTCCCAGTATCCCCATTCACACCTATGGAGGCATCAGTGCACATGGAGCGTGGCCTCCTCTTCAGACAGCCCTTCGGTTTTGCACCCTTTCCGGGTGAGCACCATGAAAAGTGGGGAGACAGCTGTAAATCAGGGGGATTTAATGAGGCAGCTCATGCTTGTGGCATGGTTTAGATGGTGGTGGCAGCTCGTGACTAGCGGACCTCAGCCACCGCGTGGTTTCCGCACTGCTCGAGGTGGTTTCTCTGCTGCCTCTGCACCCAGCCCTGACATGGTCTCATGCAGCTTGCAGCGCCCAAAAGGGACCGTGACGGCTCGCTGTTTTCTCGTTTTACACAGCTTTTGTCAGTTTTTCCACTGATTTAATACCTGTGATGGAGACATTCTCTTGGAAGTTTCATCTTTGCCTCAGAAACATATGCTCACCAGTGCCCTTTGCTATGACTGATGCACTTCTCTTGGACTGGTTTAATAATTTTTACAGTCTGCCGTCACTCACATAAAGGAGATACCTGAAGCACTTGCGTTTGAACTGAGACTAATTCTCTTGCTGTTTCCTATTAATTTAGCAACTAGAAATTTTTCCTTTTCTGCAGATGAATAAAAGCAGTCTGCCAGATTCCCTCCTGCTGTCACAAGGATATATCCCTTCCTAGTGTTGCTTTTGACTTGTGGAGAAAGGCAGGCAGCTTGCTTTGCACTGCTTGCCTCCCCCAAAGTGTCTTCTCACCCAGAATTTTATGTCTTCACCCAAGTGTCTTCTTCATGAAAGTCAAGTATCAAAAATTTTCAGTGGATGGAACCTGGAGACAGTGTAAAATGATGATTGAAGTTGGTTTTCTGTCAGTGTGGGACAGTGGCTTCCCACAGTTTTAATATGCTAAAACAAAGCAAAACACAGTAAAATTAAAAAGGGTTATTTGAAATACTCTACTTTGGCTTTTAATGAATTAAAAAAGACTGAAAGCTAATGTAAAATGAAATAGAAGGTGAAATTCTGAAATTCAGAGTTGAATCTGTGAGTTCAGTGTGACATTTCAGAATTTCCAGATGAATATGCAGTTCCTTTCTATCCTGAGAATAGCAACAAATGTCAAAATGTTGACATTCTTCACAAAACAGTAATTCAGAGTTCTAACCAGCACTAGCTGTATATCAGCTGCTGGCTCTGTCATTGCTTCTGGGTGGTTTAAATTAAATACTGTTGCTTCTCTTAAAATGAGGAGGAGGGGAAAGAAGGCAGTGGTGTCTAACAGTAAGATGAGAAGCTCAGAGTTAGGACTTGTACTACTCTGGCATTGAGAACGATGTTTTCCTCTTCAAGTTATTATAAATCTCTGCATGAAAATCTTTGTGGGTTTTTTCAGGTGAGTAGGTGCTGGCAAGAGATGCAAAGAGGTGTTTTCAGAATGGTGTCCTTATCCTGACTGCAGGAATCTGACACAATCTGGTTTATACCCCAAACTTTTGAAAGAGCCCAATTCTTGGCTTGAAATGTGTTTAACATTTTCATTTGAGAACTTTACTTTTTGTTCTTTGTATTATATTTTTATTATTTAAGCACTCCATATACTAGCAGGAACCAGCTGATGACAGAGCAATTAATCAGTTTTTTCTCATAGGAATCATATATTTGAATTGTTTTCCTGAAATAGTGAAACAAAGAGTTGCCAAACAATTGCCTTGAAGTTAAAGATAACAGGGAGCCTGCAGTTTCAGGAGTAAGTCAGGTCAGCATATACTGAAAAAACAACTTAAATTTACAGCTTCAGGATGCAGCTTTTGCAGCTTTAGCCTTTAGTCAGCCGCAATGGGTTAGAAATATAAGAGGAATAATTGAGAAAGAGGCTTTTGGCATAATACCTGGATGTTCTTTCTTTCTCCTTCTTAAAATAAGCTGAGGACAATGCCTCCACACATGATAAGGCATGGGGCAACCTTGAAGTTAATCAAGGGCTCTGTTTCTGTGCTGGTTAACTCTTGATAACCAAGTGTCTACCTTGAGAGATACTGCCAGACTGTGTTACAGGCTAACATAAGAAATTTGGGTCTGAGGTAATGAGATGCAGTGAGTGTATCCTTGCATAGCATCAGGTGGGGAGGCTGGCTGATTTCCAGGCAGTGGAGCTTGCCTGAGCCCTGGGGCTGCTTGAGCTCAGGTCTCTAAGGGGCAGCCTGGTCTGTAGCATGATGAGACAAGGATGGTTGGCCTTGTTACTGGTTTACAACTTTCAGTACAGAAAGCAGCACCCATAAAAGTGAGTGCCACGTAATTAATTTGCAGGCAGACTCTGGCTGTTCTGTGTGATGGCGCTGCTGATTACTGGAGGAGCTGATTCCTTCCATTTTAAAATACACTCAAGTCCAACCACATTGTAATTCTTTCAAAGCCAAAGCACCAGAGCATGTGAGGAAGCTGTCCTTCTGTCAGATAACCTCTGTGTCATTGTCTAGTTTATTGCAATGAAGCCAGAACCTGAATGGGTAGAGAAACTTGTCCAAGGGTAGGCACGAATTGCTTAGGAGAGTTGGGCAGAACAAGGAGACGTGGAACATCCTGGTGTCATTGGATGGCTCTTCTGTTTGAGGTGAGAAGGTCTCTGGCTGCCCTGTGGATGTGAAACTCTTTGGGCTTATGACCTGATGGTAATGCCAGTGTTAAGAGAAGTCACTATGCTCATGACACAGTGACAACATAAGATGGTGCTTTGGGCGATGTCTTATTTTGGCCATGTCATTTGGAGTGGATCATCCTATATTTGGGTGGTTTTCCCACTGACCTCTTCGAAGCATATTTGCAGTCTTAATCCAGTTTTTAATGGCACACATACAGTGGTTTGTTACTGAAGCACCACTTTGTGTAGGGGCTGTGCACAGTTTAAAGGATGATTAATTTTTCCGTGGATAGGCACGGTTGTGCACAGATAGGCTCTTGAGCCTAGTTCTTGAATGAGCAGGTAAGTTAGAAAACTATCATGGGGCACAGTGAGCAGTGCCAGCCATGTAGGGTCCCACCAAAAATAGATACTCAGTTGTAAAGATTACAGCGTAGTCAGTAATGACTGCTGATATAATATTTGTTTCATCCAAGAGTAATGGTATGAAGCAGTTGCTAATATATGGTTAAATTTACTGATCATAAATGCTGTGGTGTTAAACTAACTTTGGCCTCCACATAATGGGCTTCCTGTTAAGATCTACCTCTGAATAACTATAAAGAAACATAATATAGTAAATTTAATAGCAGCCTTTGGGGGGAAAAAGAAGTTAAAAAAAAAAGAAGAGGTTTTCTATCACAGGCTGAAAGAACTCCTGCAAGGCAAACAGAATCTGCAATTACACTGACAGTTTTGTTCTTAAATGAAAATAATAGTGAATTATAAAGCTGTAAAATTGTTTTCACAACAATATTTTGTTTTTATAACTCATACTATTTCACTTAGTAGCTGCCTGGCTCCAGAGCAAGTTACATAACATGATATTATGAGTATGATGCCTCAACTTTTTGTCTAGGGAATTAATTTAAGGGCTCTAAACTTTCCAGTCACATTTTCTTCTTTGTTCCAGACACAGTGTATTCTCTCTGCTGGAAAAAATATCAGATGAACTACGTCTTGCTTGTAGCAGAGTAATATTCATATGCCTCTTTATCCACACTAATAGGGCAGTGACTTAGTTTCACATAGCTCCTCAAAATAGTCCAGATTGAAATGGGCCATCTAAAGTCAGCTACACAAAACAAATTAGAAGAGTGGAGCTGCTATGTGTTAGCTGATCAATGTAGCATTAGCAAGGATTTTCCACGGTGTGGTTCAGCATCAGCACAGACAGATGAATTATTCTAACTGTCAGTATCACTCATCCTCCCAATTAAATATTTTTCTAAACAAACAAACAGAATTTCCTCAAATGAATTGGCTGTAACTTAACCTGACTTATTAGGATTAGTTTAGCCATCAGTAAAATGGAACCACACCTGAGCTATAATACAGCAGATTAGCTATCATAATTTTCATCCTATTATTGCCTAGTTAGACCTTACCAACACCTGAAGGATATTTTTTTCAGGCGTTTCCTCCAGCTTTATGAGAGCTGGTTGTTCATTAAATGAATCACCTTCTTTTCTGTTGTTGCTGCAATAGAGCTTAAAGTGCAAACTCATGCCTTTTCTGTGGAGAAGAATGGCCTAAGTGGACAAGGAGGCTCCTGGTGTGTATACGCCACTGGTGGATTCCTTCTAGGCTGTCACCCCGAAGTCTGGTGGGTTTTATTTCGCAATCCAAGTTGGCCAACAGAAGAAATCTCTGTGAGGAAGTGCCCTGCAACATTTGTATTCTTGTAAACCTCCATTTGATGTGTATCTTTCATGTGTATCTTAAAGTTTCAGGTGACAATTGTGTTTTCCTGATCTGATGATCAGCATCAGAAAGGTGCCCTGCATCTCCTTCTCCAGCTTGTCTTATGAGGCTGCTTTTCTGTTCCTTGCTGCATCAAAATCCTTTCCCCTGCCTATTATGCAACACTTACTTGTGACCTCTCTTTCCACAGTCTGCATCCCAAAAACATGCTTTAGAAACTCATCAATTCTTGCACGACCTCATTTGAATACTTCCGTTAAAACTTTCTCCTGAACCCATTTTCTCAACTGCATTTCCCATCATCTAGATTTTTCACAACTTTTACGTGTTTCTACATCATTTTCCCCGAGGGTTTTTGTCCTCCAAGGCTTAGGCTTAAAATTAGGCCTTTTGCTGCTGTAGAATTTCCAGATCACTGAGCAAGTGGTGGCTGAGTCTTTCTAGTAGATTTTTCAGTACAGAGAAGCAATGCAGTTGTACTGCAGGCAAACATGGCCCTGTAGGTACCAGAGGGTGTTGGGAGTGCATGTGCTTGTGTTTGTTTCTTTGTGAGGTTGCTCACCAATAAATATGTCCAAATATAGTTTTCAAATCTGAATTCAGCTTCCCACTCACCTTTCTGTACCATTTAACCATCAGGTCACCTTCTACTGAATAAATACAGAACAGCAATTAAAACCATATGTGTAATTAAAAGAAATTCAGCATAAATTTAAACAGCATGAAGATAAGAAAGGTAGAAGGATAAAGACAACTGGAAACTCAGTTCTGTGTGACCTGCTTTAGAATAAACAGCATTATATTCCACAGTCAATTATCCAAAAAGTACAATGTGTTCTGTTGCCAAAAAAAGGTTGTCAGATAGAAGTGGTTAGTCAAAAGGACACATGCACTGGAGTGAACATTAGTCTATTGTACTCAGTATAATATTATACAAACAGAGCCGGCTTGTTACTGGCTTTTTTCTTTTTTTTTTTTTTAATTTTTGACCACAGATGTGATTATGCAGCTTTTTAATATTACTTCATGAACATCTAATTGCAGGCTTCAGCAAGAGGTGCAGACATTGCTAGGGAAATCAAATAAGGTATGCTCTGTGCAGCCCAATAATAAGGCTTCCAATACAAAAGTGGAAAAACAAGTCATTAGTTACAACCATCGAACGGAAGAGGTCTAATGGGAGCCACAGGATAAACATTCCATTTTATTATGTCTTCGTTATATGTTTTGCAAGAATCCGTGGTTATAAATTAAAATTGCTTTTTGCAGCAGTGGCTGTAAAAAGTTCAAAATCTGTGAATGTACCTATTATTTTTATTTATATCACAGCAGGTTGCTAGCAAAATTAACTTTTTTTCCCCTCCTGTTTGTTAGTTAAAAGATGGAAAATGCATACAAATGCATATCTGCAGGCAGCACTCAAAAATGCCCCCCCCCTTTTTTTTAAAATCAAGATGGCATCAGTTTAAAGTGGGAGGCAAAAGAGGGGAGGAAACCCAAACATCTCAGATAAAATTAACTTCACCATTACACAAGCTGGTAGGGTCTGGTGTTTGTTTAGAAATTTAAATTAATGCTAGTGAAAGCATCCAGACTGTACTTTGACAGATGAGACAGGGCTTTGCTTGAGACCGTGTCGCTGACAAAGCAGAAGAATTTCCAGGGCTCTTCTCCAATTGAACTGGCAGTCTTGGAGACCCTGATTACCAGCAAAAAAAGCAGTGTTAGAACAGGATTTTCCCATGCTGTCTTCTGCCTTCTGAGCTGCTGTATGAAGGGATGTGTTCAACCTCTGACTCTGCCCCAGACTCTCTCTTGAACCTTCCAGCAAAACAATTAATTTGTTTGTTTCTTAATTCAACATTTGGAAGTCACTGCCCCAAGGTAACAGCCAGAGCAAGAGGTTTGTGGGATAGAAGTTTGTGGTGGTTGGAAACATCTGTTTCTCCTTTTAGGAAGGATACAAAGACATGCAGTCGTAAACCTTCATCACCCTCATCAACCCTTCTGCTTCCATTTAGGAGTTAATTATTAACTGAGGCACCTTAGACAGCTTCTTTTCTCGAGGAGAGAGACTGTTCTGGACAGGAGATCTGTGGCTTTCACCCTGCAAACCCCAAGCATCAGCAAATTACTTCTGAGCTGTACTTCCCCTGATCTAGGAAACCCTGTTGTCAGAAGCTTAAATTCAATGTGTGGGGCCTGCACGTCCAAGAGAGAAGAAAACAATTCTGTGTAGATTAGAAAAGGCAAAAAACCCACTGCTCTAGAGACTTTTTTACTCTTTCACATTAGCATTCTCCATGGGCCATTGAGGAAGCAAGCCAAGGTGGTCTCACTTGGGCTGGGAATTCCTGCTGTAGGCAGGGTTCAGGTTCATAGGCATCTTTCGACAAGGGCTGGTCAGAAAAAGCCCCCAGGTAGGGACTACAGCACATCTCTAGGATGGATCAGATTAAAAAATGATACCTGTTTCTGAGTCTCCACAGTGCTGCTGTTGCTGCTCCCTGGTTATCACCATTATAATTCTGCTAGTGTTGCTTAGTAATTGTTCTAAATACTAGATAATGCCAAGAATTCAATACCATGGAACCTAATTGTTTTTCTATCATTGAGAAGTTAAAAAACCCCCATGTTTAGTGTTGAAGAACCTGTTTGAAAGTAAAAACCTGAATTTTTCAACACAAGCTGAGTTCCTGCAAGCTTTGCCTCCCACTGTGCTGCCAATTGCTGAGAAATTGTTTTATTTCCCAATTTAGATGTTGGACAGTGACTCAATATGCCCTGGAAATACTATCATTCTAGCAATTTTCTCATGTGGTAGCTCAGCTTAATGTTGGAGAAATGGGTAGTTATGAGTCCAGACACTATAACGTTGGACATGGGTTCTAAAAATAAATGTTTGGTTAAATTTTAGTCGTCAACAATTTTCTACTGCCACACGTTAGAAAATGGAATAAGTGGCCTCATGCAATTCCAGGCACACTCTGTGGTCAACAGAAGTATCTGCAGAAGATTAAATATGGTGGTAATACAGATGAATGTGGTGGCCACTCTCACTGTATGGTGTGTGCACCCTGATGTTTAGAACCTTGGGAGCAGAAGAGTTAACTGTTCCGTAAAAAGAACAAGTGAGCAAGTGTGGGTCTAGACAGACCTTACTAGAATGTCTGATTTCTCAAATGTCTCCTTTATGGCTTTAGACTTGATGGTTTAACCTTTTTCCTTCTTAGTTTCCTCTCTAAAACAGGTATAATGTTTTACCTCCTATATCACAGTGGGGGTTTCGAGACTTGATTGTCTGCAAATTAGTTTTAAAGTCTAAAAATGCAAAGTAATATTCCTATTTTTTGTGTGAAAGGCAATGAAAATCATGTGCAGAGCCTCTCACAGCGGGCACAGTGGTTATTTGAAATGAAGAATATTTCTGCACCTTTGTATGGAAATGAAAGATAGATCTCTCTTAAATCTGTGATTATTAAAAACAGTTAACATTTAGCATTTATGTAGTGTTTTATATTGTCAGAGCTCTCTTATGAATCTCAACTAAATTCTTCACAAACCCTCTGAAAAGTTTATGGCGATATCCTACTATTATGGTCATTTCCCCAAACTCACAGGGGGAGAAAGTAACTCAGCCAGGCTCATATGGGTAGCAGCCCCACGGCTTTCTCCTCCTTTGGTGACAGACTGAAAGCAAGGACCTGTGCCAGGCTGATAAAAAGGTTCCCTCAGAGGTGGAGAATGAGCTCTTTAATCAAGTACTATGGTTTTACGAATAAATCAACATTAGGAGAGTAAGGTATATACATTCTTTGAGGAGCAGTGCGGAGCTGTGACCTTGTCTGGCTTTGGTGGGATTTAGGATGGATGTGGCCCACTCTCCCATGTGCTGAGTGTGTGCTTAGAGCAGAAAGAGGCAGTGCCTCACCGTGGCTTAAGTCCCTGTTTTATTTTATTGCCAAGCATGGGGAAAGGCCAGTGAGATCAGGCATGACTGCTGACATCCTCAGCTTTCCTGTTACTGAAGCATCTGCATGTTTTATGGGGAAACAGATGCAAAGAATGTGGGAAATAAGGAAGGGGATAAATATTGTTGCCCAGTGCTCAGGATTGTTCAACCGGTTTCCTTTGGTCTTCAGTCTGGGATGGTTCATCGGACATTTGGTGGCCATGTTATGTCCCATTTGGTTTTAGAAGACTTTAAAACAAACTCATTTATGGAAGGAGCTGTGTTGCAGCTGGAGTCAGGCTATCTCTGTACAGTAATTCCAGCTGTTGCTGGAATGAAAAGAGAAACTAGGAATGGAAACAAGCAGACATCCAGAAATGCCACAGCAGATATGACACCACGTATATGAAGCACATATACAGAATTTGTATAGAATAACATTTTAGCAGTGAGTTTGATGTATCCTATGAAGGCTCTTGAGTTATAATGTACAGGTTATTGTTTTGTGGTATGTATATTGGAGCAGAGTGATGTCACTATGGCAGTATTGACTTTGGAGCAACTCTGTTGATTTAGTAACAGCTGGGAGTATAGATCAGAGGCTAACATAGTATTGTCATCTGAGGTTCTCAAGCAACAACAAGGAGACTGAGTAAATCATTGAGTAGCCTTTTCTATTCTCTTATTTCCTGCTTGCCTAAAACAATTACACATTGAACCTGTTTCTGGTACAACAGTGACTTTATGGTTAGCGCTAGGGGAATCAACACCTTATCCGTGCTGGTTACCAGCCTTAACATTTTTCAATACTTTCTTTTGCGAGACATTGTTTCTAAGCAAACAGAGATTTTACTTCCCATATAAGAAGATACCCGTGTGTGAGTTCTTGTAAAGAAGAAGGAAGAGGAGTGCTGTAACAGAGCATCTCAAGTAAATGACACCCTGTGGTGGAAACCCATCCATTTGTGGGGGGGTTTGCTACAGCATTCAGAGTGGGCTGTGAGTGATTGGGGCTGTTTCTGAACAGACACCATCAGTGATGTGAGACTCATCAGAAAGGACTGTTGGCAATATAGGTAGAGAGCAGAGGCAGGTATCAGGAGGCTTGTTAACATGCATCCACACAGATACGAAGCAGAAATAATGTTGAAAACTTGGGCCATTTTACAGATATGCAGTTTCCTCCTAAGCTTCCTTTCCAATCCCCCTACTCCTGATTTTTCCCAGAAGGATTTCTCTGAATCTCACAACCTATTTTTCTTGGAGGGAGACTTTTTCCTGCTTCTCTTAGGCTCCACACAAGAGGCAGCCATTCACTCCTCCTCAGTGATGAATATATACAAGGGTCAGTATACAGGATCCAGAGCATTGTGATGACAGTGAGCAAGGCAGCTACACTGAGCTTTTGCTGATGAGAGCTTGTTATTCATGGTTTCATATCAGCTCATATCTGCCTCAGCTGTTCTGCAGATGCCTTTCTTCCCCAACACTGATTTTTCACTTGAATTGCAGGAGACTGCAATTCCTTGGCCAAGATGTGTGGCTTTCCTCAGACCTGTGTGATTGCCACTGGGTAGATCTAGATTGGCAGGAGCTCAAGAGATTTGAGTGCTGGGAGAAACATGACGACTCATAAATTGTAGGGCCACGAGAATGAATACAAAAACCTATCTGACAAAAAGAAGCAACTTGGCAATTGTTGGCATATGTTTAGTGAGAGGTTTGCTGTGGGATATTAACACCCAGATGCGTGCACATGTGTACAGACAAATATCAGCTGGGTAATAACACTTCTAGAGCTCTACCCATGTCCTCAGTGCTGGCTCATCATCCATAATTTCTGCTCTTTTGTGCCTCCTATTCGCGAAGTTTAAAGTATTAACACTGAAGACTGACTCTTACGGCCTTCAGCTGAATATGTGCAATGAGTTGTTTTTAACCAAAACATACTTGAGTGGCCTAATTTCAGCCTTTAGAACACTTGATCAAATAATTTGCCAGCTTGGTTTGACAGCTTGGACCCTGTATTACCTTTCTTTCCCCTGGGGGTTACTGTGGATGAGGTGTTTCACACTGGTTTCCCCCATCAGCCTGCTTGCCCCAGGCATGAGCAATTCAAGTGGCTCATTCTCCTTTCATAGGAACTCTGGTGGGATCACTAAATCTTCCCCCAAGGGAAGAGCCTGGACATTACTGTGTGCAAGCAGTGAAGGACCATAGGAATGCCTCTGAACAGGCAGCGCTCATCATGCAGATGCAAAAACCAAACCTTGTTTGGGTTAATTAACATGCCCAAGTCCAAAGAGAAAGTGGTGTTGAAGTGGGGGAAGTGAACCCAGAGGTTTTGACACGCAGTGGTCTGTGCTTCCCCTGAAAAGGGGAAGTTATAATGACACCTGTAAGGTTTGCGGGGCTTTGTGTGAGGCCATCCAAACCGCCAAATCCAAATTTCAGTGAGTCTCTCAGTTTTCCTTTGTTACTGCTTCACTGGGCTCTCAGAGAATTTCTGAGGGAAAAGGCTATGTCTGTGTGTACTTCTGGGAGCTGCTGGGCACCACTGGTAAGCCTAGGAGCTGAAGTCCTGATGTCTTTCAAGTGATGCTTCGGAATGACATTGCCTTTCTGGCTGGGATGCACAGGCACAGGGCAGTGAGCAGAGCAAACAGGATGCGTTTGAGTGTGTGTGTGTTTGCTCAGCAGAGCACAGCTGCCTTGTCTGCTTGTTTCAGAGCACAAGGGAAAGGGGACAGCCAGCGGTCAGCAGCCGCCTTTAGTAGAACATTATCTCAATTAATCCTTTGGTTGTGTTGTTTATTAAGGGACAGCACTGCCCACACAGCGTCTAAGTTTATCCCCTGCCTTGGCTTAGTCAAAAGGCTAGGGCAGCCTGACAGTGCAGGAAGTTCCTCCTGTGGATGACACTGAAAGAGCAAACCTTAAGAAAAGCTTTCAGTGTAGCTCATGGCATAGCCAGTCCTGCTTGTTTGATCTCTCCCTGCTCTCCCTCTCTTGCCACCACAACACGCATTAGTACTTGCTGATTCACAAACGCATCTATTGCCTCTCACTCTACATCTCTCTCTTGCATCGTCTGACAAACAAGGAGTTTGTACAACTGTCTGGCTTCTGGTGAAAGCACTGAGCACCTTGCAGAGCTGACCTTCAACATTTCCCTCCCTCACTGTTCTTGTTTTAACATGAGCAGGTTTTAACCTAAAGGTGACAGGTCAAGACCAGGGCCAAACTGACATCGTGTTTGATGCTCTGTTGGTCCAGCAGTATTTGTCTTGGTTATGTTGTTGTAGTAGTCGTGAATTCCAGAACTTCCAGCTGTTTCTTTTCCTGTGTCTTCAACATCCTGATGAGTAATACCAGTATTTTTTCCCCAAACCAAGAGACTGTTAGACACAGCAGTTTCTGCAGTCTTGTGTTCTAGAAGGCCATTGCATGTATCCATTGCTCTCTTTATCCGGGTCATTTGCAAATCTGCTGGTGCCTTGTATATAGATCAGCCTCTTGAGACACCTGCTATTTTTCCTACCAGTGCATGAGCTGTTTTGGTCCCAGTCTTTACTTTGGAGAGTTTTCTGTTGTCATTCAGTGTCTAGGGAGCTGCTGGCTTTCTTAAGCACCTTTGTTGGCTTGTGCTGGGACACTGGCACTTGTTCAGCTGGGGCTGTGATCTGTGTGTATTTGACTTATCGTTTGCTCTTGTCACGCCATGTGTCCTCTAATTACACTGTCCTGGTTGGGTGCCAGCAGGAAAAGGACAAGACATACAGCACAATATAAGATGGCAGAGAGGTTTTACTGGTGTGTGAGGAAAGATTTTTACCTGCCCTTTTAGCAAATGTTTGATATTCACAGAAATGTCCAAAGTGCTCTCCTTGTTCTCAGGAGCTGGGGCCCAGCTCCAAGCAGTTGCCAGCAGCCCTCTCAGCATTGCACAAGGCTCTGTGATGTGAACGCATGGCTGTTTTCACACAGGTCTTCCCTGCACAGGAGTGGTGTCCTTAGTGCCAAATCACCTTTGAGCCACAAAGCACTTATTAATCTCACCAAAAGCTCTATGGCTGACTAAGACAAATTCACCTTTGAAAATTGAACTAATGCAATGTGATGACTCAGAAACATCAAGGGATTTTTGTATTTGTTTGTTTTGAACCACAAATGGTTCTGCCTGAGGTTTACCTAGGGTCAAGCTATAAACTATAGAGCCAAATTTTGACTGTGCTAATGTTTGGAGCTTAGCCCATTATAGGAAAACCAGTCCTTAACTGGGATGCATAATCAGATTTCAATTTCACCTCAGAGCCAAGAACTGATCTCTAACTTCTACAGTTCTGCATTTTCTATAAAGTACGTATTTATAGTCAATGTGACACTGCCACATGACTGGTAAACAAGCAAGTCCCAAAAGTAAACACTGTAAAATAGGAAACCTATGGACAGCATTTACATCATCAAAGTTTCCCTAAATATTTTCAACTGTTATCGTTGGTCTAATGTTGTCATCATCTTTTTTGTTTGTTTGTTTTTTGTTTTTCTTAATTGACTTTGTACAGATTCCTTTTAATGTGAACTGCACACCCTGTTTTACTGGTATTTTGTCAGGGAGAAATGTTCGTCTGATTTGGAGGGAAATCTGTTCAGGCATGAAGATAAAACAAGATTTGTATAGTAGGTGCAAATTACGTCTTTTTTCATCCTTTGTTTTAGTATGAATATAGCATTTAGGTGGGGAGAGCTGATGCTCATTTCTAGAGCAAAAGTGGTTGTTGATCCTTCTAAACTGAGTTAAAGTAGCTGACAATCCCAGGGAAAAGTGGAGAAGCATTTTTGGGGGCATGTTCCATCTCAGGCTGGGGAACGTAACTTTTGCTTTTCGTATCTTCACATGTGATCTTGCCAAAATTTCTAGCATGCTCACAGTGCTCTGACTTCATTGCTGCTTTGCTTTTTTTGACTTGTGATCATCTCAGCTTCATTACTAACAACTAACCCCTTTCATCACTCTCTCTCTCTCTCTGTTTATTTAGAGATTGACCTTTTGAGTATTTGCACTAAGAGTTTCTCTTTGTGAATTGTTCAACCACCGAAAATAAGTTCCAAGAAAGGGAATGTTATTTTTCTCTTGCATACTTGCAGCGTTCAGAAGTTGTGCCTGCGCACCTGCTTTTCAAAAGAAGCGCACCCAGCTGCTCTTGCCTATTTTGGGATGCCGAGAGCTTAGGAGACAGTGCCCTGTGATGAAAAGTAACAATTGTGATTTGGCCTGGAGGGTGGCATCAGGATGTATTGGCACCAGTGATAACAAGGGGGTCAAGCACTTCGTTTTGCATCTCCTTTGAAAAGTCTCCTCCAGGGATGCATTACTGAGCACAGTTTCTCCAGGGCTGCACACGTGAACAGCATTTGCTACCATTTGCAGGGCTGGCTATGAGACAGAACCTGCAGCACCTGCAGCATTTAGAATAAAAAAGGAAATATTCTCTCTTTATTTCTTTACAGCACCTAAGACACAAATAAAAGGCAGAGAAATCTTGCATATGGAAGAGCCTGCACATTTTCAGTTTTTGAAATCCTTGGCTACAGACACTACTTTACAGAAGTAAAGTGTACATATGTTAATAGGACAGCGCAGTCTTGGTCCGGCAGTCATTCTAGAAGTTAATGTGTTGTCCTCTGAACCATTGATAAAATTTCCTGTATGAAGAAGAGAAGGCAGGAAGTTTCAGCAGGAAAAAGCAGAAATTCTGACCAAAGTAGAAGAGCAAGGCCTGAAAAAGCCCAGAAGCCCTGTTTGCTCCAGAGCAAAGCAAAGCCGAGGAATGGAAGACACAGAGAAAGCAGGACACTAAGGATTGATGTCTGCCACAAACAAAAGCAGCTTTGGAATGGTTATTGCATAGGACAGCACTTAGGAACCCCAGTGCTCAGAATTAGGCTAGAGTGACTGTGAGGGCTTTTGACAGAGCTCTAGGACGCATCTCCTCTGTTAAGTGTGAGAGAAACAAGAAACCACAGGGAAATGACTGCAAACCCCCTTGTCAAAAGCTTTGAGAAATCTTCCTGACTTTCACTTTTCCAAACTTGACACTGTTATTCCTAAATCTGTTACATTACAAAACACAGCACATGTGCAAGCTGCTGAGTTGCTGTTTAATGAAGCATAGTTTCCTATTGCCTGTGAGACAGTTTTTACAGGCATGAGGTTTGCACTTCGGTTTGGCTACTAGAGCCAAGCCCTGAGCTCGAGAGACTGCAGTGGTCTCAAGCAAGGGACGATCATTCTGTTATTTCTGTATCTCATTTGGCAACCCTGTTGAATTATCTAAGACTGACCAGATGAAAGCCAAGGTCAGATTCTAGCTCTTCAGCCCCAAGAAGAGCTATGAGAAGTTAATCTTTGTGGTATGTGGTGTCACCATTCAGCTGCACTGTCACCTGCACTGTTCTAACCACATGGTGCAGGAAACAGCCGTACATTGATAAGAGAAAATATTCTGCTTCTATCACAGTCATTTCAGGCCCAAAGCTGGGTCTAGCCATGTCCTCTGGTGCATAAGAACTTTCACTGGCTGTGGGCTCTGGCGTCTGCCTTGCACACAGGTTTCTCAACCTCCAATCTGTTGGTTAAGAGCCATGTTTTGTTTAAATCTTACGGGTTTGCGTCTGGCCAGGTTGGTCATGCTGAAATATGTGAGTGCTGTGCCTTGCAGGGCCCTGTGATCCATCTGCAAGGGAGATTAACTTTCTAGGTGTCACTTGCCTATTCCCCGAGCTTCGACATGGCCAGACTGTTCTTCAGCCAGTTAACTCATGCTGGTGCTGGTACTAATTTCCCTGGGTTAGCCTGTAAGGTTGTTGCCTTCACCTTAATTCCTTTACTCTGAAACTGTCCAAATGTCATGGATCAAGCCAAAACCAGCACACTCTCTTTGATCTTGATTACAGTAGGTTTGGCTTTGCTCATTGCATTTGTATTTCTCCTTCCTGATCAGCTGGCTGTAGCCTGCACACCAGGATCCATTATTAATTTACATATCTGCAGCTTCATTGGCTTCTTTGCTGTGATCCTCACCTTCCTCCTTTTTACCACCACCTCTGTTCAGATGTCTGGGACCTCTGTCATGACTGGGACCAGGGATGCCGCTGGTCCCCCCAGGTGTTTATCTTCAGCGTCGCACATCCACCACCCGCTTTTGTCCATGGTGAGGATCCAGCACTCCCTCCCTATCATGGGTGTCCTGCACTAACAGCCATGCTGAGAAAGTTTGGTGCAAATCTGAGCAAATTAAGCAGAAAGGTTCAGACTCAATGGATTTCTTTAGGTTTCAGGTCATGTTATGGGGACAGACCGAAGCATTTAGCACCCAACATGCCACTTGTGTGCTGGAAGCAAAATTTTAACTGTGTGGTCACCACCCTGACTCTGCTCCATCACAGGACAGCAGCTCTGTAATGCAGCATCCAAGCTGGGCAGCCTCTGCCCTGCCTGCTTTTTGGTGGCATTACCAAAAGGGTGCCTTGGAGATGGAAGTTGTGGTAGACCAGCTCCGTGCATCTGTGACCTTTGTTAGGGACAGGGCATCATTTCCTAGTTCTTGTGTTCTGCAGCAATGGGAAATATGGAACAACTGGGGTAATGCTGACCAACAGTTCTGGGGACTCAGTGACTCTGTGGAAAGAGGCAGGGAGAGGGAGTAGAAACTCCCAGCTGAGAGTGGGATATAACTAATAGGTCACTGCAGCTGTCTTCCCTTTCTGGCTACACTTTCCCTCTTGATTTCTAGCGTGGAGAGGAGCAGGGGATGCTAAAAGTCTTTCCTGCTGGCAGAGAGAAGCAGTTTGGATGTCTCTCTGCCGAAAATGTACATTCTTGAGGGAACAGCCAGGTGCCTTGGTGTCACTCAAGATGCCTCGGTTCATTGAATCTTAGAAATGTAAAGTCTGGGAGACTCTTCATGGAGACCGTCCCATTCACATCAGAAAAACAGGATTGCGTTTATCTCTGGGATGACCTTCCAGACACTTCTCCTGGCAAAGGCCATTTCTTGTTGGGAATCCCAGTGTTGCTACCAAATACCTGCTGGGCTCCTGACCTGAATTCCTGCTGGTGTGGTACTAAGAGGGTGCCTAGGCTTAGCCAGCCCATCAAGATGTTTACTCCATGCCAAGTTTGATATGAAGAGAGATGTGGGCCTGGCATGGGGGTGGTGAGCTGCTTTGGGGAGTGGATTTGGGAGGGTTTGAGACCTGAGCTGCCTTGTCTTCTCTGTTCCCCGAAACAAAGAAATCTTAATTTTTGTTGCCAAAGTGTGATTTTTTTTTTTCCTTCAATGTAAAATCGCGGCCTCAAGCCCGAGTGTTGCAAACACAGGTTAGCCCCTGATCTTTCTCATTAGAAACAACTAAGCAGTGAGAATATGATACTGCAGCTGTAACACATTGCAATTCCTCTTCCTTTTCTTTCCTTTGAGGCCAATTTTTTCTCTCTGGCATTAGAAATATACATCTGTATTTGGCTGCTAAAGAAGCAGCCTGAGGCAGGATTTTCCATAGCACAGTGCATTTGACTTCAGTAGGGGTTGAGGGGATGCAGCGGTTCAGAAAAGGTGACCTCTCATTTAGTGTTTACAGATGCATTTCAAAGCTTGACTCCAGGCACGTGAGTTTGAAAATATTTGACCTAAAGCTCTTTTCCCCTTTTGGTTTACTGCCAGCTCTTATCTGGTCGTTACTGTAGCAGGTCACCACATTATCCCTTAGTAGCAGCTATCAGTAAGTGTCAATTTCTAGCAAATGAATTCAGCAGCTTGACAATATATATTTTTTTATGATGTCTATTTAGAGATGACAAAAATCATAAATCTTGTAGGCTTGTCACTGAGAGTTTTTATTGAGTTAGTTGATGAAACAACTTCACAGCTCAGCTGAAGAGGAACTGCAGGGTTTGAAGAAGCAAAAGACTTTTGATACTGTGCAGTAGTCCAAGAAATTGAAGATAGAAACCAACTTGCTGGCATCCTGTCCGTATTCCTTCTTCCTAGTCAGAGTATGAGCTTCTCTTCACACCCCTGAGAGAAGCGGAGCATTTTCCAGTCCCTCTGGAAAACAGGCCAATCACCACATGAAGGAGGGGGATGTTTTTAACCACGGGAGTTAGAGAAGGGGAATTAAGACCTGGAGGGCGTCAGTTGGGGCGAGCGTGACCTCCCTGAGTGCAGCAGTGTTTCCTTCTCTCCTCACATCCTGCAGTGGAAAGTTCCATTGCAATACTGTTGTTTTACAATTACAAATTTTATTTGCTGAGGAAAGTTTGAATCTTGCGGACATTTTGATAACAGCCCATAAACTCTCCTCCATAAATCTGTTTGGTTAATTCCCTGGTTGCCATTTGCATTCTCATCCTCTGTGCAGGCCAGTGGCTCTCATTGACACTTACTTTATTTTGCAGTCAACGAACTGACTGGCAGAGTTTATGGAGTAATTGCAGCATTATGCAACAAGTGGGAAGGTTTATGGTTTTCTGTAGAAGGAAAATATAATTGTAACAACTAATATAACTGCTTTAGCAACCACCCTGACACCAGGTTGGTCCATAAAATTCCAGAATTGGATTGAAAATAGTATCTAAAAAGTGTGTGTTGGGAATAAACTTCTATTTAACAGAAAGGAATGGATTTTAGCTGATTTTTACTGTTGAAGTTAATTTAGGTATCATTCCCTATTCTTGAAAAGCAGGGATTTGCTCATCTTCCAAGCTTCAGTAGACTGATGTTACTTAAAACTGTGGCACAGTGGTTCTGCAGTTGTATGTTTATCAAAGTTAATGTACTAAATGTAGTATTAATATCTTCTGCTATAACAATAGTTATCTGGTGTATCTTGTTCGATGGTTTGTTCAGTGGAACAGTCACTCTTGCATTACCCACCAAAAAAATCCCCATTCTGCAGAGATAAAATCAGACTGTGAGGTAAATCCAATACTAGGTTGTGCTGGCCTCTGAAGAGAAATTACAGTTTCAAAACGTGGCCTTGGCTAAACTCCTACTGACTGTGGCTGAGCCAAAATTTAACCTATGATATACTAAGAACCATTTTTTTTCCCTTAAGTGAAATTGAGTTGCATCAGGGGTCCTCTAAGTGTCCTTGTACTTTTCAATCTCCCTGCAGATGATGTTTGACCATAAAACATGCATGTACTCTAGTCAAAAAAACAGCAGTGCTGAATTGTCTTTGTCCAGAGTGCACAGCTTTCCTTTCCTCTTTGCCATGCTGTCTCAGAGGACCACAGCTCCAGTGCCTGAATGCTCTTGTCCTCTAAGGTGAGTTTAGAAATGCAGGCCCAAGATGAAATTTCCTGCACCAGTAGGAAAGACAAAGACAAGTGACTCCATCTTCTAAACACTGGTGTTGTGGCATTTCCAACTTGCTTCATGAAGTTGCCCAGATTCATGGCCTAGATGCTTTACAGGTGGGTGTGGGTTTTTACAGCTATACTATCTTTGTATATATTGTATGCATTATACACATGTATACTATATACCTGGGATTATATTTTTGAAAAATCTTGATCTTCTTCTCCCACTAACTCTTTTCTCTAGTAGTATTCAAAGCAGAGTGTGGAGAGGATATGTTAAAAAGATTCAGACTGAAGGAGTGGAACTGGGATGTTGCAAGCATGCCCAAGGGAAAGAAGTAAAAGTAATGTAAGTTTAGTGCAAAGAATTTCACAACGTTGACCTCTGGTACATCAGGCCTAAAGCCTTTACTACATTTGCACGTGGTTTTCGTATTGCCAGTTCCTCAGTTGGATTATTTTCAACTACAGAGCAAAACTACAAAGCGTTTTCTGTGTCATTGCTAAAGCATCTCAGAAAACTAATTTTCACAGCAAAGAGCTCTGAACTCTGACCCTTGGCCTGGGAGCTGCAGTCGGTTGCTGTCCTGTGTGTGGCACAGCACAGAGCAAGACAATGTAGACTGCTCCCCTGTGCTGGCTATCAGGCACACTGACAGTGTGTTCTGCAAATTTCTCTCTAGTTATGCCTGTTTTAAAATGCCATTTTAATAACTGAAGGCTTAATGCTAAACTTCCAAACTTTTAATAACATACAAATGAGACCTATTTTGACAAGCCTTGAACCTTTGTTAGGTGCCATTGCATTGTTTTAGAGCAGCACTGGACTTCCAGGAATTACAGCAAATAAATGAATGAAATTAAAGCCCTGTGGTGAACTTCATCCAGGGCAGTGGATCCACTGGAGGCTGTCTGCCTGCTGCAGAACACCACTTCATCTTCTCTGATGAATCACCAATTTGTGTGCAGCATTAATAAACAAGTGCCAGAGAGAAAGGGTGTTATCTAGATGGAATAAACTCCTGAACTGACTCGAGAAGGTGACATGCTGACAAGAAGTCATCCACTACAGAGCAAGACAGGCCCCCTCACCTCTGGAGCCCAGTGATAGGTATCACAAAGCCACTGTTATCTGAACCATTATCTGTGGAGCCAGTCCTGCGTGTTTGCCCCATTAACATTTCATGTGCAAAGAGATGAAGCTGTGAATGCTTAAAAGTCTCCCAGTGGCTGAACTGCAAAGCTTTTATATTTTCTTTATTTGAAGACTTAGCACACAGGCGTGTGTGTGCACATAATCTTCAGCCTGGAGATTTCAAGCTGTTAGGTAAATGAAATGTTTCAATGACAACTTTTTTGGGTTTTGTCACTAGATACTGTTAGCCTTCAGTAAATTAGGAATAAATACTTGCAAAGAGAGTTTCATTTTTCTTTAGCACTATTTTCTGGTGGCAGCTGGACAGATAATGCAGCCACGAAGTGAAACTTCTTTATAAAGAAGTGCAAGTACAAGCTCTTCTGACGCTTGCAGGCAAACCCCTGCAGCTTCATAGCAGTAGTCAGCAATATTTCAAACAGTGAGAAGATAATGGTCACTTTGAAATGTAAGAAATGGATTTGGATGGTGAATTTCAAAACCAAGTACTGAACCAACAATTGTGACCACATCTGATTGCAGCAGTCATGCTGAAGGGGGGCCTGAGTCATAGCTAAACTTGAAGCCTTTGTGCATCACTCTGGTTGTAAAAAATGGGTTTAAAGTGGGGGTTAAGCAATCTGCACCTACCCACTGCAGGAATTGCTAAAAAAAGATGTGGGGCGAATGTGGCCCAGGCATCTTGCGGACAGAAGAATGATTCTTTCAGTTTTTGGGCACTTACAGAACTTTCTCCTCTTGCAAGTAGGTGAATGTGGTTGTCTCTGGTACTCTGCCCACCTTGAAAAGAGTGGGCTGCTCAGATTGTCTAAGGGTGTTCAGGAGTTTTTTAAAAGCCCATCCTTTGAGATGTCAGGCAGTGAGATGTGTCAGTGTCTTCAGCAAATGTTGGGTCAGGTTTTTGAATGTGATTTAAGGTACTGCGAGCTGCTAATTAACTTATATTTTAGTCTGTCCTGCCTCTTGTCAACCCAAATGTTCTGCTTAAACCCAGAGAAGGGGAAAGTGCACATGCCCAATGTGTCTGTAGGTGAGAGATTTGCCAAAAAATAATGCAAGCTGCAAAAATGGAGAGAAGTCTGGAAAGTCAAACTGTGTCTCTGGTCTTTCTCATGCATCCCTTCAGCATGGACAAGTCTCTAAAAGCATGTCTTTTCTAAAATGCCCCATTTCCCTTTCCCCCTCTGTAATGCTTCTGCTTCTGTCCACCTAGCATGAGTTGAGCTGTGGAGTTCAACTGCTTTGTGAATTAATTACAGGGACGAAACCTGCTAAAGGAAGAGAGATGAGAGGATGCAGTCACGGGAGCCCTGTGGCTCACATGTTGCCACTGCTGCCACAGCTCTTTCAGCATTGGACAGAGCTCTGCAGGGCTGCCATAGCACAGCAAATGCCCCAGCTGCCCTCTGCAGCAGCAGGGCTTCCAGAGGGGCTTCCAGAGGTGTGCAGCCTTGGGCCATCCCAGCAGGGCTTCCAGAGGTGTGCAGCCTCAGGCCGTCCTTCCTGAACTCCAAAGGTTTTGCCACAGTTACTAGCAGCTTCAGCAGAAAGCCTTAGGAAGCTCAGTACCTTCCTTGGGCAGAAGCTTCCATGGAATTTGGTTTTGGCTGGATGGGTATTGTGTGTGCTTCTTTGATGGTATTTCAGATAACCTAGTGGAAACTTAAATATTCACTTACAAACCAGTATAAAAATAATACTGCCCATCTGTGTAACTAGTCTTGGTCTGTCTTGTAACAGTTCACTGACCATCTGTTACTGTGGCGTAGATAGACATTGTGAATCCACTTGACTGTGTGGATTTCAGACTTCAGTTTATTTTTGTTTGCTGGTACATATGGACCCTGTTCTGTTACTCTCCATGTGTTTGTTCACAAAGACTTCTTAGCACAAATTTCCCCGGGAGGGGTGTTTCAGAATGGGGGAATGGGAAGAAAAGCAATTAATTTTCCACTTCAACAATCATAAATAGTTTCTAATTTGGATCCCATCCCACTGTCTTTTCCCCCAGCAAGCTGTGTGGATGGATGAAGCAGCCAGGGGAGAGTGGCCATCCAGATGTGAGCTATCTGTTTAATGAAGTCACTGTCAGGCATGCATAGTAAAACTCAGACAAAATGAATAATTTCAGAGTTCTCTTATCAGTGTTTCAGCTCTCTCCCCTCTTTCACATAGTGTTGAAGGCTGGGCAGGGTGTCCGGGCCCTGCCACAGTGCTCCTTAGTCTCCATATCCAGCAGGCATCTGATAAATTAGAATTGTACTTAGCTGGCTGGATGCTTCTGCAGGGCCTGCTTGTGAGACACACTCTTGGTTTTAGCAGTGATGCTCTTGGTTTTATTAGTGATGCTTCTAGTAGCCCAAATCAGAGCAATCTCTGTACCAGGCAAAGATCAGAGAGAAGTGTCTCCTTTCCAGGGCCAGCCAATATTATGAAAAAGAGCTGATGTTAGGTTGGGCTTGCTCATGCTGCAGATCGTTATTTGTTGCCTCATCTGTTGTGTGTGGCTGTTTTATTGACCCTTACTGAGTTCAGTCTTGGTGAAAAGCATTGGAAGAAAATTTTTCCTAGGATCATAATGTTGTTCCCTGTGGACAGCTTCCCAGCAGGGGCTTCATGGTTCAGCAGAGCTGGAAGGGGTGCTGGCTTTTCTTCCTGCTTCTATTTTACAACAAAGTGAAAATTCGTATCTGTAGTACTCCTGCCTTTGGGTGGCATGAGGTGGAAGTGAAACTTCCTCAGCCTGACCAGGTATGAGCCAGGCAGCTGCTAGGCAATTAAGCTAAATGTTGACACACTCTCCAGTCCTTTGACGGAAGAGTTTTAGAATGGGTGTGCAGGTGACGCAGGAACATTCCAGGAGTTGGTCCATACTTGTTCCTGTTGCTCATGAAATCCTTCGTGCTTTCTTTCTAACTTAGCCTATTTAGACAAGCAGCAGCATTCATTCAGGCATCACCTAGCACTCCAAAAGAATCAAGTTCAGCTCTAGATCAGCTATAAGCCATCACAACTCCTCTTGTCAGGAAATCCTTCTAGCACACACAAATGCTGTGGGGAAAAATACAGCCACGATAAAGGTTGCACTGGGAGGCACAACGTGAACATGGAGACGGAGCAGTGTCCCAGCAAACTGCAGTTTCCAGACTGGGGAAGCATTTCAAAATCCCACCAGGACCCACAGTATCACTGACTGGTAAGCAAAGAAGCGGGTTCCTATGCAGTGAGGAGAAGCAACCAAATCCCTCTCACCAGGAACCAAAAGCACTTCTCTGTGTATAACTATAGCAGAACATGTAGGCAAAACAGGATTATGGTTCTGCATTAGTTACCAGCTTATTAGCCCCTTGTTTTTAGACAAGGCCCACTTTATAAAAATCAGGTGAAAGGATTTCTTGCATCTATTACTTACCAAAGCTTTGTTAACACCTCACCACCTTTAATCTCCCGCCATTCTTATTTGTATTTAGTAATCTACCTGAATTAGAAGTGGTGTGACCCATTCTCTGCTGAGGCCAGACTGCCAGCTTATAGAAATTACTGAAACGAGGCGCCAAAGTAATGTAAGGACAAATGTCTCCCTGTACAGATTGGCATGAACACTGGAGGCAGCATTTGAGCGTAATATTGACTAATTATTTAACCATGAGTGGCAGCTTTGAACATTGTGTTCTTTTTGCTTCGCTTCCCGCATTTACTGTGAATCCTAATTACGAAGGGAACAAGTATTTCTTCTCAGGTCGCTGAAAACACAGCAGCCAGCTTTGGGAGAGTGCATGGGATGCAAAGTGGAGGCAGCCGTGAACTGTGCATCAGCTAGTTCTCATACTAGAGCTAGTACTACGTGCTAGCACTAGTACTCACTGAGCAGAGAGAGCAGATGTTGGCAGGGATCTGGTCTGAAAATTCAAAAGCTGCTGATAAGAGAAAAAATACATCGTGGACTAAAAGTGCATAATTTGAAATGAGCCGTTTAGATTATTAGCAACATGATTTTCCCCCTCCCTTTTCAGAAGGCTTGGCTTTTTAATGATTCTTTCTCTGATGTTAACAAGAAGTGTCTCCAGTTGGATGCTTTTCAGTAGAGGTCATGTGTGTCAAGAGATCTGACCCCTAAAAGAGGAATGTAAGCTTCTGGCATTAACTTTGTGCAAAATATCCCTGGCACAGATGGAAACTTATCTGTATTTAAAGGAATACGCATGTACAGCAAACAGCTGGGTTCCCTGAATGAGAAGAGACAACTGACAATTGCTTGAGAAGGCAGATGGTTACTTTATTCTTTCCCTTGCCACTGTCTTTTGGTCTCCTAACACATGAGGTGAAAAATAAGACTTCAGCTCCCAAAGAACTGAGACAATAAACATGGCAGTAAGGTGAGAATTAATGTTTAGTGCTGCACTGAAATTTGTGACACCCCGAGCAATTAGACAAACACCTAATAAGAAAATTGATCCTATTTATTCTGAAGTCCCTAGAGAAAAGGACTGTCTCTTCAAGTGTGTTTGTGTACAGTCAAGTCAGACTCATGGCATGGACCTCAGTGGAGATTGTGTCCCATAGGCCCCCTGGAATAACCTCTCTAAGTGCTGAGTTAGGCTCGATGGTCTCAGCTTTTAATTGAAAACTGTGCCATTGACATGGCCTTATGCCTTGCCTCTGTCCCTTGGAGAAAGGCTGTCTTCATTGTAGGATTTCTTGGGTTCAGAGAACATGGTTTTAGCTCAGCCCAGAGATCAGCTGTGACTCTTGAGTCTGTGTGTCCTGTCTGGCCGTGTGCACATTGCTGGGCTCTCCAAGGACACCCGTCTGCCGCAGCTCGTTGTGCAGCTGCCAGCTCAACCTCTCTATGGCTTGTTGGGTTTCTCTTCCATAAGCAAAAAGGCACCTGGAAGACTTTGCTTGGCCCTCAGGCTCATTCAGAGTTGTGGGAGGCAGCTGGAAGACAGTGAGTGCTTCAGTGGTGGAACAGAGCATGCTGCATTGCTGTCCCTGCTCCAGCTCCCTCAGCAAGCCTGCCTGCACACACCTATGCTTTTGTGGCAGATTGGCACAGGAGTTGTGGCAAGCTAAGGACACCGCTGGCTAAAAGATCACATTGCTGCTGCCTTGAGGTGCATTCTTGGAGGCTGGAGTCATGTGCAGTGTAAATATATCCTCTTATTCTTTCATCTGGGGTCAGATGATGCCAGGCTATTATATTAAATGCTCTCTTGCAGTATGTACTCTATGGATGACTGTGTGAATGATACTTTTTCCACAATAAATTAGTTGGAAATTCCCTACCTCTAGACCAGGGTGTTAGTACCAGTCACAGCCCTTTGTTTCCATTAAGCTTGATTAAGTTAGCTATGGTTGCTACTTGCTGATTTAGCTCTGTGAGAAACCTAGTGCCTGTCTTTCCTGGAAGTGCCCAATGGATGATTTTAACTTCAAAGGTTATTGAGATATGCCAAGACCAAGATGTCAAGGTTGGCCTTGAGCATTTGTCTCTGTATTACCAGAAAATTTATTTCTGATGTGAAAAGATTGCCAAAAGCCCATTAGATAACTTGATGTCCTCTGTTCCTTCCTATTTCCAAAGTCTGCTGCAGGGCTCTGATTCCAAAATGCACTTTTAATAAACTTGCAATTGCATTGTTTGTTTTAATTTAAGGTACCATTTCTGCAAACACAGAGTTGTACCACTTCCTTTTTGCACTTGATACTGAGTTGGTTGTGAATATTAATTAAGGGCCATTAGCAGAGCAAGTGCAGAGCAGTGCAAAATGTGACTGAGGACATGTGCTGTGCTGCAGTCTGCAGTGTTCTGTGTTGTACCATTTTTTGATGAGATTTGAAAAATTACAAGTGAAAACATACTCTTCCTTTATTAGCCACTATTATTAGAACCGTATGGCTTGAACTGAAGAATTAAGTGTGCCTGACATGTATCAACCTAGCATGCGTCTGTGGGTGAATATAATTTTTGAAATGTAGATTAAAGGGGAAATGAAGGTGGGATAGTAGTGTTCACACAATTTCTCTAGGAGATGCTGGCACTATTTCTCATTTTTAAGGTCTTGCTCCAGGGTCTCTGGAGGATGACACAGTGGTGCAAGGCAGTTTCTCTGTAGGAGTGCTGATATACTGGCATGCATTTGCATTCAGCTTTTTGTATTCCCTCGTAAAATGAGACTCACCCTTGTTTGTGGAGAGGTTAACACTTCATGGAAGATATTTGCATATTGGTGTGCTGCTGCTGTGCTGCTGAGCAAAGTTCAAGATGAGACCTTGACCATCCTTGCCTGGCCTGTCATGAGATGAGATCATGCTCTCACACTGTGTAAGAGGTTCTGTTCTTAGGAAGAAACATAAATCCTCCTATCTCAAAGCAATCTAATTACAAATTACCTGGAGTGAAGAAGAAATTAGTCTTTTGACATAATATTTAGTATTTTATTGTTTTATACTTCTTGGATTTTTTACCCTTTCATTGTCAGGTGATGGTTCCTTTCAAAGATGAAACCCTGCAGTGGGTAGAAACTGCAGATCTGGTCTGCCCTGGGAATCCTGTGAGTTTCCCCTTGTCCAAAGAGTGTTATGAGTACAAGCACTGTGGACACCCAAGGTTTGTGGTGTGCCGTTACTAGGAAAGTTAAATGCTTCTTCCTCTGTCTCCAGAATTAACATGTCTAGTAGGTCAAACACATACTTTATTTTATTCCTTCTTGGGATAAAGGGGTTTATTAAGCAATCTCTCAAAATCACTTCCAAATCTTTTCTCTCTTGTTATTTCTTAGCTTTACAGGCTTGTTAGTTGTCTCCTCTCTGCTGCTTTTAGGGTTTAATTAAGTCCCTGTTGGTACCGAAGGACATTTGTCCAGGCCTGCAGCCTCAGTGTGCGAGTGCAGGTCTGGGGAGCCAGCCACTGCTCTGCTGTCCCACTATCTCCTTGTGCAGACAGGGATTCCAGGCAGCATCCTGGGGTGAATGAGATCCCGCTTCCTATTGGCATATCTCACCCAGCTGCCATCACGGGAGAGCCTCATCGATCCTACAGCAGGCACCACCAGCCTAGCATCAATGAGTAGCTAAAAATAGTGCAGGGTGGAAAAAACCACCTAACATCTAAATATAAATCTCTAATGCCTCAGTAGGGAGCATTGCATTTCCTAATCATTCAGTCACATTGTTTAAAGATTGATTAATACTGGAAAGCCTTATGTTTCCACCTTGGTCACTGGTCTCTCCTTATCCCAACTCTTTTTTAAGAAGGCAGGTTTCTTTTCCCTTCCCTCCCAGTTCTCTGGTAGCCCTTGCTTTGCTTGTGTGCCCTTTGCAGTGTCCAGCCACATCCACAGAGCTGTGCTGGCTCCTGCAGCTACCTCTCAAAGAGCGGCATGTTAGGGGAAGTGAAGGGGTCCAGGGGACACAGTGTGACACTCAGGGCACCAGTCTTGCCCTCTGCAAGCTGAAAAAGCTCCCACAAACTCAGCTTGTTGAGTTGTGCCACCTGGGCTTGCCACCCACCCTTAACTGTAGCACAGGTGGAATGAAATAACACACAGACATGGAGAAAATGGTGAGAATGGATTTTTTTCCCAACCCGTTAGCTGGCTGCCTTTGAAAATCAACGGCTAGAGCGATTTCTTTCCTCGGGAACACATGCCAAGCAATCGTGCTCCATTGTTGCTGGCAGATTTGTTTTTGCACACTTCAGACAGGAAGAGTGGCACTCTTGGGGCGAAGATGCTGGCACAGCCTGAGCAAGATGGGAAGAGGGGAAAGAGCCAGCGAGCGGCGGGGAAATCTGCAGCGGCTTTGCCACGTTCCCTAGCAACCCACGGCCCCAGAGCTGCTTCCAGTGGCTCCTCTTCTTCAGCACAGCTGCATGGGATGTGTGAGCCTCACCGTGGTCTGACTGGTGCTATTTTGGGTGTAAAACACGAAGCATGTGATTGCAGCGCTGTCATGGGCATAAGGGCTTTGGATTGCTCTCTTGCACAGATGGGAGCAATTCACAAGGAGCGCTGGGAAAGTGACTTTCTGTTCTTGCTTGAATGTTGTCTGGTACCAGCTAGTAAATACTGTCTTGTGGCATAAAGACTTTGCAATGAGTGGATTAGATAGCTCCCCTACCGTTTGTTTTCCCCATAAGGTGGTATTGCAGGGAGAGCTTGCATCGATGTTTCTGGAGTAACTTCTTTCCTTCAATCCACTGTGGACACACGTGGGTCTTTGCACAACAGACATGTGGAGCGTTTTGCAGTCTGGGGCACCTATGATGATTTTCTGAATGCTTTTTGCCTGCCATTTCCATGCTCCTGGCCAGACTCACTGCATCCTGTCTAGTTTCTGGGTGATTTTAATAGAGATTCAGCACTGAGTGCCAGATGGGCATTCCTGAGGACCAGGACAAAAGAAGCCGGCTGTTTGTCTAACACAAATATTTACTGCCCATACAGTGGGTGCTCTGAATGTGCTGCCTCTTGCACCTGGAGTCGGAGCTGGAGATACAACATCTTGGAGAAGGTGGCAGGGCCTCCTTAGGACCCAGCTTCTTTGTCTTCTCATTTCTGAACAAACTTTCCTTGATTTAGTGTTTGGAACAAAACCATCGAGTAACTTAACACTGCATATGAGCTTCCTTTCCTGCAAGCAGCTTCAGCCCTGAAGATGATCCATAGGGCTTTCAGCTGGCTTTGCTCAACTCCGTTGCAGAATATGTCACAACTGCTATCACAATCACAGAAGCATAAACAGTAAAGCTGGAACAGACTTGAAGATCTGTCTGCTGCTCAGAGACAGGATCAACTCTGCCTAAGCTATTCTTCACAAATATTTGTTTGTTCCTACTCTGAAAAGCCTCACTGATGGAAATCACAGACTCTCCCCAGGCAATCCCTTCCAGCACTTTGCTGGCCTCACTTTCTCATCCTCTGTGTTGCAAACCCTCTAAAGTGTGTGTGATTTTCATATGAGGGTCCTACACAGGGAGGGGCCCTGAGCCCCGTATTTAATAGTGTAAAACTAATTCAGAGGGCAGAAAGGGCACATGGAGAGAATACATTGTACTGAGGGAAAGAAGAGGAAGGAGTCTGTAAAGTGTTTGGTGTTCACAATTGTTTTTCTAGACATGCTGTTGAAATTTGCATGGCTCTTAGGAACAAGTGTAGATGAGGAGGAAGGTGGAGGAGGCATGCTTGCTCTGAAGGTCCTCTTCAAGAGGGAGCCAGCTCCTCAAAAAGAGCTAGGAGAGAAGAGGTCCTGAAAAACATGTTAGCTTGAGCTGGGAGTTGGTAACAGGAGCCCAGGAAAACCACACTGAGACGTGCCCCACAGATGGGGACAGAGACTTTTTAAGTAAGCCCTAGAGTGTCACCTGCAAGGAAGCTGGTTTCAGTCACCCATATCTCAGAGAGTGGGGTCTTTGTCTGCAGTGTTCACTCTTGGTCTGGCAGTCTGGGAGCCTGTTTTCTCCCTGTGTCATGTGTTCTGTGAAAGACAAATGCAGCTGAGGGCTCAGGGGGCTGCAGTTAGTCTGGGCCAGGCTTGGACAGCCTTGCTGACTCAAATAGTGCCTCTCAACCAGCCAGTGTACACCTGAGTACATTGCTCTCTTTGGCATGTTGAGCTAGATTCTCCACTGCTGTGTAAATCAGCGAGTTCCCTGGAGCGACTCTGATTTGCACCATCTGAATGTCTCACCATCTTTTTCAAGTAAATTCAGCAAAATTGTATATATAATCTTTGTTTTTCCCCTTCAGCCTTTGCTCAGTCAACCTGTGAGCTGCTTAATCATTAAAATACAGAAGGAGGCTGCTGCTGTTGTGGCTGAACAGGACATGAGAAAGGTTCACAGACAAAGTGATCTTTCCGATACATCAAAATGGTCCAGGCACAGTGTTGTGTCCAGCCACAGCCCTCAGGATCCTCAGCTCTAATTGCACATGCCACCACCTCTGCCAGTTCACTCCATTCTCCATGAAGTACTGCTTGACCGATTAGTGAGATAAGCCTGTCTCCAGCCTGGGATGGATGTGGACAGCCTTCTTAGCTGCATCTCTGTACGTGGAGGAATGTTTTGACAACTAAACATGGATCTTGTTGAGCTGTCAGTTCGACTAACTCTCCCAAGTGTCTCATTTATTGAGCCATCAGGCTCTTCCTGACCTTCTCAGAGTCAGTCCCAGCCTCACACAAAAGATGGCACATAAATAGAGCTTGAGTTTGGCCTTCTGAGCAGGGTGAGTTTCTTCAAGCATTTGATGCCTTGAACAGTGTAGATCATTAGGTCTGTATGTCAGTGCAGTGACTGTGCCCTCAGGATGGCAGCAGCCTTAGAGGCTGCAGCTGGGGAAGTTAGATTCCCTCTCTTAGTGCACAGCCTGGTTTGGCTGCCAAGATCCTGGGGCTTTTTGAGAGGCTGATGGAAGAGCAGAGGATGAGGAAAAGCAGTAGAAAAGCTCTGAATCTAGGGAATCCCATATTCCCTTCTGGCTCCAGCGCCAAGCAGGGAGTTCCTTCTCCTTGCCCTTTGTTCCATAGGTACTTCTCTAGCACACAGCACAATCACCACAGCACAAGCCCCTGTGCATTTACCATCTTGAGCATCATGGCCATAAAAGTAGTTTTCTGACTGTCTGGAAAGCACACCTGTGACAAATGTGGGATCCCACACTACATGTGCCAGGGGAAGTGGAAAGGAGGATCATGTGACATTGAAACCTCATATACCTCTTCCATGTGGGAATCAAAAATGACACTGAGGGTGTAGTGCTCTGCCCTGGGTCTACCCTTCCTGATGTCCCGTCAAGAACAAGCACACACACACGTGTGTGTGTCTGGCAGCATCGGACCAATCCCATAGACTGACACTGCTGGTTTTTGTTAGCATTGTGTAGTTCCTGTACAAGGGAAATTACCCAGTAAAATCAGCTGACACTCATGTCTGTCCTTTGGTCTTGCTTTCCTGCTTGCTCCCTGTGCTGAGGGTGCTATTAGTCCATCCTTCCATTTCATACAGCTCCTTTGCACATTAGTCTTCCCTAAGCCACTCTCCCTGTGGTGGCTGCATATCTCCATGTGCCCTCTCTCCATGGACTCTTGCAAGCTCTGGAAGCTCCTATCCAGGCTGCACTTTCTTCTCCTTCCTCTCTGTCTCATCCCATCCTCCCCTTTGATGCTGGGCTCTGGCTCAAATCACTTAACTGCATGCTGCCTTCTGAGTGGTTTTCCCCACTCCCTGCCAGCACTTCTCGCCTGCCTTTGTAGTTCTGCCTTTTTAAATTGCTATATTTGTATTTATAAATGCTGATATGGTCTTTCCCCTGTCTCTCTCTCCACATTGCCAGAGCCCTCATTCCAGATCTGACCTTCACCTCTCTGCTCCTGTGGCTCTTTTCCTCCAAGGGTCATCTCCTGCCCTCTGCACAAGCAGGATTCATAGCATCCATGACAGGAATAGAGCAGCCAACTCACTCCTATTCCAGGAGGTTGCAAGGAGAAAGTTGAGACCCTTTGAATATTGAATAGCCATGGTGAAACTTCCAGCAGCATTTTTTGATAGCCCATAACCCCTGCTTCTTTGCCTCCCTGCCACAATTTGGCCACCAGATGTGCTGGGTCTTCAGTCTGTGGTTCTCTGAGGAAAAATCATTCCTCTTCTCTTGCTGCCCTTTTCTTGGCTCCCACCTCCCTCATGATTGTGAGAAATTCCTGAGCAGGGACAGTTTTTCAAGGGAGACTTAGAGCTTTTATTTGAGTAATACTTAACTGCCCTGGACTCTATTACAGGAGAATTATGACTTTGTTGAGAAATTTCTACTGCTGTGAGCCAAATGAGAGATCATTTTTGTAAGTACATTGGGTGAAATAAATTATAATCTAGATGACGGGCATTTACTCTGGCCTTTTTCCTCCAAGTGCAGTATAGAATTTGGCACTGCTTTGTTCTGAAAATATTATTTCTGATTATCCTGCGGTAATTGATAGTGAAACATGTACAAAGTCTCTTCTAAAGCAGCAGAGCTTAGGCTATCAAGATGACATTCACTCAAGGCTGCAGCCCTTCACTCTTTTCTCCTTCTTTTCTTGTGTGTTACTCCCTCTGCTCCTGATGGCACTGTTTAATTTCACCCCCTCTTTCCTTACTGCCACTGTGTCCTGTCCTCTGCCTGACGTTGCTCAGCATCACAGCAGCACCTGCAAATGCAGGTAGTGCCTTGTGGGGGCAGCTGCACCATGAGCTGGCTGCCAAACCCTTCCCCAGGCTCTCATGGGAGCGAGCAGCATCAGGTCTGCGAGCAAACCGCCTGCCTTTGGTGGGCACCTCCGTATAACAGAAGGTGAAGGGTTCTCTAAGTTTTTAATCACCATTGGTGACCAACTCCAGCCTGGTAATTTCGTGCAGAGGCCGTTGTCCTTGCTTGGGCTGGAATTAGAGAGGCCAGGGCTTGCTGGTAGCAGTGTGGTTTGCTCAACACTGATGAGCCGGGCGATTGGTCCTCATGAATTAAATAACATGTGTTTGCAAATGGTACTTGACGTGATGTTAGATGACTGAGCTGAGATCCAGGCAACCTGCAGATACTTGCAGAGGGCTCTTCATGAGGAGTATTAGTTGTTTCAAATGCAGTAAAGCGTCAGTCTCTTAAAGGTGAATAAAACAATTCAGCAACAAAACTGTCCATATAGATGGTATAAAATATAGAGATGCTTTAATTGAGGTAGAGATGAGGTGAACTCTGATCTTTACTGCTTACATATTGTCTTGAGCTGTGTCAGTATCCTTTTAATAATCTTTTCTACAGTCCTTTACCACAAAACCTGGAGGTGCAAGCAAATGAGGTCTCTCTTTGATGAGTAGCAATCTTCTCATTATTATTTGCAAGTTCTCTTTTCTCTTGCATCACTGGAAAAGGTGTCACTTTGAAAACTTTTTGTCACCCTTGAAGCACACCTTGGCTGAGAGGTGAGCACAATAAGATGGCCTGAGCAGAATCCGGATGTCTGGACTGTCTCTTAAATTTCTGCCTCCTTTTCCCTGTCTCAGTCACCTGAAAGACTCAAAGTCAAATGAAGGAGCATACTCAGTGCTTAAGCTCTCTGATGTGTTTGGAGCTTCCTGTCTTCTTTCCAAAGGAACTTGTGCCCATGTTGTTAAAAGGGGTTGGCACTCTCCAGTAACCTCTTCAAGAAACATGGCCTGTGCAAAGTTAAAAGAAAAATAGGAAAGCTCTTAGAATAAAAGCAGCTACAGATGAGGAAAAGTGAACAGGTGATTCTGGGGTCAGAGCACGAGTAAAATGGAGAAATCTCCCAGTTGTGAAATAAGGCAGAAGCTTCTGAGTCTGGCAGGAATGTAATTTGCTTTTGCCACACTACTTGTTTCCTCAAATATTATTCTTATTACTTTTATTTATGCAAGACCACTGAGGGGCATGTTGGGAGACCAGTGTTTGTTTTGATGATACTATATTTTTAAAAGACAAAATGTAGGCACACGTGAGTGAAAGGAGGCACAGTTTTGGCTAGTAAAGGTAATTAATAATAGTCATGATTTGTACTCATTCAGCATCTTTCATTCAAGGATCTCAAAGCATTTTGTAATGAAGAGTTCATTGAGACTCTCAAACTCTCTTGAGACAGCCAAGCATTATGAACACCATTTATAACAGCAGGGTGCAGGATCAGACTGGTTAAGAATATTGCTGAGGATAAAGCTCAGGAAGCCTGCCCTCCAATGCTATGGATGTTGAACCAAGAACCTGCTCCAGTCTGAGAAGCCTTTTTTTTTTACTGTAATTTATATATATATAATCTTTTAATGTTAAGCAAAATATGTAGTCTTCATTTAAGTCATTGGTGTCCTGGGAAGTGTAATGGCCCATGTCACAGTTGACTAAAAGTGAGACTGCAGATAGTGGGTTAAACACTTTTGGTTAACCATTTGTTTGCTGTTATAGTTTTCACATGCAAAAACCTTATATTAAAACCTGTCTTGATGATGGAAAGTGATGTGATTTTAGGTTTCTTTGTGTATTAAAACAGAAACACAATTTGCATATTTTAAGTATCTTTTCTAGCCTATTCAAGCATCTGGCAAGAAACCTATATTTAAACTGTTAATACAGTATGAATGCAACTTTCACATGCAAAATTAGTACCATTAAAATGGTGAGATTTATTTTTCTTTTGAAACAAGTGATGCCCTGGCACTTCTGTTTTTGTTACCTGATAAGGCCCTGCAGCTGGGGCTGCCTGTTTTTTCACGGGGTGCCGAAGCTGAACCGCAGGGCAGGTGGTGCTGGCGGCAGGGGCGCCGGGTCCAGCCCCGGCTCCGGGGGTGAATGGTGGTGAGGGAGTGCTGGGGAGCTCCCTGGGCACTGCGGTTGCCACGCCATGAGGCACGTCGTGTCACTCCTCATTGTCTGTGGAAACGGTTGATCTCTGCCTTTCTGAAGTGCTTCGCAAATGAAAAGCTTAAGAAAGGGCAAAGCTCAGTCATTTCCTTGGATTTTAAGGGTGTTTCTGGAAGAGTAGGCTTTGGAAGGAAGGTGCTTCTTTCAGTCGTTTCATTGTGGCAATGAATCATCTGGGCAAGTTGAGTACTGTGTCAGCAAACACATCTCATCGGTACGAATATTGAAGCATTCCCATTTTTATTAGGTTTGCCTCTGTGCTTGTCCTATTAGATGGGAATATGGCTTGGTTGGTGGTGAGAGTGTGAGCCCCACCTTGGAGTGCCACTCACTGCAACTGAAGCCCCCCACAACTTGATGTCTTGCAGTAATGCCACCTTGGACCGGCACAAGGGAGCCCTGTACAGGTCTTGAGGCTCATCACTTGCCCAGGCAAGGAGCCCTAGATGCACTGAGCACCCCAGGATCTGCAGCCAAGGTGTCAAGAAGTGAATTCAAACTCTCGTACAGCACTTTCTTTTGCAGCTCTGGACTCAATGCTTTGAGAGTGTTACCTCCTGTGGAAGCTCATGGCTCCTACTCTGAAATGCAGATTTTGACCTGTTGATAGCAGTAAATATAATGCTTAATTAATTAATGCTTTGAAGGCCATCCTGGAAACCCACAGTGTTATGATGGGAAGAGGAGGGGAGTTGATAAGCAGCCTGTAGGGTCTTTACTGCTGGTGATGATCCATGGGAGTAAGAAAGTGCTTGACTCGGAGCCCAGAGAGATGTGGCAAGGCAAGCAGCTTAGAGCAGAATAAAGCCTTTGATCTTGAAACAAACAGACGAGTAAGCATAGGACCTCCTGCTGAAATTTTATGGAGCAGACTGAGCTCTTCCAGCAAAAAACATAGGGCTAAAATGGTGCAATCTCTTTATTTGCATATGGGTATAATGGTAGTGCCTCATTTTCCCTCTCAGTAGTACCATCCAGCTGTTCCTTGAGTTCCTGGCTTTTTTTTAAAGTACCTAAAATGTCTGTTACCAAAATAAGTGGGGTTAATGGAAAAACACAAAACAAAACAGCCTGCTCCCCTTTTCATACGAGATAAGCCTTGACAAGTAAAGCATATTTGTGTAATGATAGGGCCAAGAGGCCCCAGGCAAGATCAGGCACTGCTGCATTTGTTTCTGTATATACATTTAAGCACCAATGGGACATTAAAATGTAGTATTTTATATGTGAAATATAGCTTAAATCTGCTGTTTCCTGAGATAACATGTAAAAAATTTATTACTTGGAGAACCAGCCACTGTTTTGTTTTTTCTAATGAGAAATGGTCAATGTTGCTCCATAAAAATCTAGCACATCTGCTGTTAACCCTGAATATATAAACAGTCCACAATGTCCAGCAGAAGCAAGGACTTGCCAGAATAGCAGTGGAAGATGTCATTTAACACAGTCATGCTCAGTGCAGAAGCAAGAAGCAGATGGTGGTGTTTACAGATAATCCATTTTTTAATAATACCTAGCAAAAATAACCAGCCCTTCCAGATTCAAAACATTAGTGAGAATATGAAGAATAGCAAGAAAAGCTACTTAATCTGTTTACATATAATAGCATAAAACATTCCAAGGACAAAACAGTCGTGTTCATTTGTTACCATGCTTGATGTTTAATAACATGCTCTGTCTCTGTGTAGTCACTTACATGGCAGAAGCTTGGACAGCTCTGCAGGCACTGATTAATTAAGACACAAATATTGTTAAACCCATTTTACAAAGTAATTAGGGTGCATGTATGGTGATCCTGTTGAATTCGGGATCAGTACACAAAGACCAAGATTTTGGGTTCGTGACTGTATGCTAAAAGCTCTGCTCTGGTGAGTAGACATCTATATGAGCAGCCTGATTTTCAGAAGTCCAGGAAACTTCTCAATTCTATAGTGATTTTGCATTCTGGCTCTATTGTCTTTTAAAACTATCAATAAAATACCTCCCCTTCCTACCTGTCTGCATCCCAGCTTCACAGTGTAAGAAAAAAGAGACAATTGTGCAAAATTGCAGGCTGTGAAGTTAAAACAGAGGAAAATACTTTTATTGTTATTATTACTCAAATTCTGTGTAGCTTAATGCCACAAGAGATCACTGAAACTAAGAGCTTAGCAGGATTAGAACAGGCAGTGTGCATGGATAGCTAAGTGAGGATACAGTTGCAATAATGAAGTTTAAAAATAAAGAAAAATACCCTCTAGAGCTTTGAAGCAGTTACAGAACTGTCCTATTTCAAAACCAGGCTCTGTTAAACAAACGAGGGCTCTGCTGGCAGAACTACACGTTCTGTATTGCTGGTTTGCTGTGGGAAGGGATGGCAGGGCAGGTGAGGCAGCGAGGGAGCCGGTGGCGTGTCCCACTCTGGCATGTTCCAGAGGAGCTCTCTCTCCTGGCAGCCCCAGACTTGTGATTTTGGTCTTCTGGTGTGGGCTGGAAGGCACTGGCTGTCGGTGGTTATTTCCTTATGCAGGGCAGCTTCTTCAGAGGATCTTGATGAGTTATCCTCTGACCAGGAGTCAACCCAGGAACAGGCATGCTGCAGAGAATCGAGGCAAAATCGCCTTTTCAGGAATCTGTATGTATTCTGGCAGCTGTAACCTTTCACTGGGAAAATAAATCAAGAATTAAAATATTTTTTTCTAGCATATCTCCTCTCTAAGAGTTGGCTTTAATTATAAACTGTATTACATCTGTAGGCAATCTTGATACTTCCTTGGGAGCACAGCTCATGAGAGATGTGGCACCATGCTGGATTTCTTGCTCTGGAAGTTTGTGATTGTTTTGGACAGTCAATAACTTAAACAAAAAAGTGTGGTCTTTCTCAAACCATTGAATAAAAAATAATGCTGCAATACTGTTTAACTGATGATTAGTTTTGGTGAGTGAAGTGAAAGGAAAGGACTAACTTTATGGAGATGAACCAGGAGGAGAAAAATGAAGAGAAAGTAACTATCAGTGAAAGATGTTTCTGGCTGCCTTTCAATTCCAAATTGGGCTAATTCTACCTTCTGAAAAGAAGATAATTTCCACGTTTTTGTAACTGGGAACACATAATTGAAGTTATTTTCTCTCAGAGAGAAGAAGCTTCTTCTACAATATTTGCAAATGGACAAGAAAAATGACCACATACAGTGTATTCTCAGTGATGGTGCATTCATCACAGCATCACCTTCAGATGTCTTTGCAGATTTTGCACTGCAGTTTTTCCCCATTTGGGTAAATATTTATGTGGGGATGGGGAAGGTTCTTGTTGGCGAATGCACCGCACTGACTGCACAGCTCCTTTTTCTGGGCAGCCCTTACATCAGAGACAGGTCTGGAGTAGAAAACATGTGCCAGGGAAGCACTGAAACAAGTGTCAGCTTCAAGTACCAAAATAATTATGCAGTGATTCCACACGACTGCTTCTTTTGACCTGGCTTTTCAGGAACTGAACTTTAATAAGGAAGATGAGCCAGATGTTGTTGCAGCATTTTGATAGTGGCACAAGCAATTAGCTCACTTCCTTTGTAGCATGAAGATATTTTCTGCTACAGGGCTTAACCCTAGGAGTGCTAGTGTTTTCCTTAACATCCCAACTAAGCAGGACAGTGTTTATTCAGGAATGCTTTTGCATCTGCACATGCTACTGCAATCCTCTTCTCTTCCTGAGGCTGCTCCTGCAGTCTTCTCTTCCCTAAAGTTGCTTGGTGTTTGATGACAGTAGCAAAGGAGGGACTCTGGTGCCTGTGCTTCCAAAGCATAGTCCCTTCTGCCAGCTTTTTGCTGAGCTCTTTTCCATTTTCATGGGTCAGTTTATCATCACTGATGCTCCTGTGGTTAGCCAGACAGAGTAGTGCTCGGGGTCTGCAAGTCAATGCAGTCCCCATCTTTGAGCTGTGTCTAGCTAAAGAAGTGGATATTTATGTGCGTTGAGGCATCATGGAGAAAAGAGAATGCATGAAGGTAACTGGTAGATCAGACAGCAAATTGAATTTCTAGACAACCTTGATCATTGTATAGATCAGGAGAAAATAGAGGAAGTTTAATATTAACAACAACACCACAACTCTGTTTTGTAAGGAAAGCCAGAGTTATATTTTTACCCTGACCTAACAAAGGAGGAGGAAGGAAACTGTTTTGCTGAAACAAGCATTTTATATTGGACTAAGGATACACTTTTCTCTCTGTATTTGTGTGTGTGCATGTCCCAGCAAACTCAACAGCACGTTCATATGCATGAAATGCATTTTCCTGGAGGCACGTAGTCAGCATGTGCCGTGGGAGGAGGAAGAAGATGTGCCTAGCACTACTTAAATGCTGGCCAAAAAGGCATAGAATTTTAGTCAAAATAAGTTAAATTGTCTCATAACATTGTGGTTGGTGTTTGTTATTTCTGCTGACATTGGGTACTGGATAAGCAATCTGCCTGGTTTGGAAAAGTGCAATGTAGATAAAATACGAGAGCCTATTTATTGTGTGTATGAGGCAGTGTGGCCTCCAAAACCAGAGAGAGTCAGACAAAACTGAAAATCTGCAGATTCTGGTCTTTCATTTTGAAGGGCCTAGTCCAAGCCCTTGTGAATTAGGCATGGAGGGCTTCCCGATCGGGAGGTGTGGGAAGCCAGCGTGGAAGAGAGGGAGAGGCTTCACTTGCCTCCTGCCAAAGCCTGGCTGGTGGTGGCCTGCAGGTGCAGTGGCTTTGGGTTGCAGTATTCAGTGTAGGTCTGCAACACTGGGTACAGCCCCAGCGGGCTGTGTGTGAGGCTGGAAAGCGTGAGGCTCCCAGCAGCCTGGATGCAGGATTTGTCTTTGCCTTAGGGCCCATGTGTGATGGTGGAGAAATCACTTCAGCTCCATGTATCTCACTGCCCTTTTCTGTGAACAGACTGTGGCTTGTGCCTTCTGTTTTGGTCCACTTATATTCCAGGGCCTAAGGCTAAAGGCAGTGTTTCAGATGTTGTGTGGACAGAGCCCAGCAGAAGAGGCTTGTGATGACTTACAGGAAATACAGGGATGGGGGCTATCATCAGCTTCAGACCATGCTGTCTTCTCCATGCAAAGTCTAGGAAAGGAGTCTGTTGCTGGAATGGCAATGGCCATTCTCTTCTGCATGGAAACTGAAATAGGTACAATACCTGGAATAAAACCTCGAGAAGCTCAGTTGCCAGATTGATTTCTCAAGCTAATAAATCCTTGGCTGCACTTGCTGTGTTAAAATATATGTTCAGGCAAGATTCATGGTCAGCTCTTAGGAATAAGAGAGCAAAGGGAAAAAAACAGGTTGTTCCAAGATTAAATGTTTTACATTTGACATCTTTAACTGACTTATTAATAACTTTTTTTTTTTTTAGGATTATGCTATATATTATTTCTAATGAAGTAGTTGTAGACTAGCCCTTCTAAAAACAGCCACAAAACACTGGCCAAGGGAATCTGGGTGTTCTGGGTCAAACACCTGCTTCTAGAACTTCTAGTCATATGAATGTCCTTATCCACACCAAAATTACGTATCCCGCAGAGATGACACTTACATGACTTAGAAGGCAAATGCAAGTGCACTGTACTGCCTGCCTTCCTATGTGAAAAAGTAAGTTGTGGTAACCTGAACACATCGGCATGGTTGCATTTGTACAAAAAAGTTTGCTGCTCTATGTGTGGACATTCAGCATTTCCAGATGTTCAACAGCTTCCTCAGAACAACTGCTAGGTGACTAGAATTCCTGGAGAAATGGAAAATCCTTAAATGTTGTTCAGAAAAAAATCATAAGGAAAAGAAAAACATCTGTGGGAAAACCTGAATGTATGTTAGGTCCAATCTGTATTCTCAGTCAGGGAGGCAGACAGATCTTGCACAGCCCTTCAGGGAAATTCATCCAGCCTGGGGCTTATTCCAGGTACACTTCTTTTCCCAGGGGACCATGCCACCCCTCTCCCTTGTGAACTGCTGCTACTCTGCTACAGAGTAGTTTTTGGGCAGGCAGTGGGTGCTGCTGCTGCATTGAGTGTGTGCACAGCAAATCCAGCACTTCCAGGGAGCACAGGCACCTGCTGAGGCCAACAAGTGAGAAGGGTGATGGCACAGCTTAGCATGGACCCTAGAAAAATAAGTATGACAGGGTCAGGAACATGCAGGTGTTTGGGGTTTGGGAGTGGATGACTGAAGTATTATCGCAAAGTGCCGTTCTGAGACCTCTGTATTGATTGATGTCTCATTTGAAATCTCCTTCTTGCCTGAAAGGAAAAAGCATGAAAGCATATAGTTAATTCTCTTGAAGTGCAGTGCTTTAAAGCTGCTGTTCTCTGTTGAACATCACTGGCTCAATAAAGATTCATCATGTCATATGTAGTCTCTATGAGTGGTCAGTGTATTGTTTCTCCAGAAAATTTTATATTTTCTTGCTATTTAAGTAGTTATGGAGCATGGAAAAATGCTTCCTTGTTTCATATCAAAGGTCCAATCCTTGATGTAGGCAGCAATTAATCAATGAAATCACTTGCTTTACTGAAATGATCTGTTTTATAAATAAGTTAGTTTTCATATTCAACTCTTTAAAGAAAGCAGTGCACACAAGGACAGCTGGTGTCAGCATTTTTTAATCCTGAAATGACCGAATTTCTCCTTACGGACACCAAACTTAGATTCTTCTAAGAAACTTCTACGCATAAGGCTATTTCTGTGCTTCTCAAAATATGCCATACTTCTGGTGTTTTCCAGGGAGAAGACTCTCTGAGACAGGCTGCAAATACTGTATGCAGCTGTTGGCTTATGAAGGCCAAGTGATCTCAGTTTCTACACACATATTAAAACCTTTGTATCTCTAGTACTAAAAATCTGTGGACGAATCGTGTGAATCTCACGAATGTTAACAGCAGGTTTTCTGTCAAAACAAACAAGAGAACATAACTAGCATTTTAGGATTATCTGTCTTTGTCCATATACTCTACCACTGTAGGATTGTCTTTTATGGTGTGTTGTTAAGTGATGGAAACTTTTACCAAGTCCGAACTTAAATGCTTCCAAAGCCTTTTTCAGTTTTGGAGAACATTTGTATCAAGTTATTCTTGGAATAATTTTCTCCTTTATTTATTAGTACGTACTACCTAGTAGACATCTAATTATGAGGCACAGGATACTTCCCATTCTAGGAGGATATATATAGCGCTTCAGTGGATGTTCTTCAGAGTCCATTTTCATTACAGCAACTGAGGTGTTTACTTGCTTGAATCCCTTGGGTCTTGAAAAAAAGATAAATAAGACAAAGAATGAAGTTCAACACTGAACAGCCAATATACGCTCTTAACCATGTATGAATGCTTTTATGTCACATCATAGGCTGTCCTTTTTTTTTTTTCCAGAGTGGGTATCCAAGCTCTGGACCTGCATCAAGCACTCCTGCCTTCAGGCCTGAGGATGAGCTGGAACATCTGACCAAGAAAATGCTGTATGACATGGAGAATCCTCCCTCTGATGACTACTTTGGTGAGCCATGTCACAAGTGTCCATGACCCTCTTCTGTATTTACCAGGTTCAGGAATGGGAGGCCTGACAGCTGCACTGGTAACGTAGTGACACTCGTGTTGATAGATGTGCTTTCCATGCTTGGGCTGGAAGTGTAATCATCCATAGGAATTCCTCTCTAATTTCAGCATAAATCTCATGCTCACTCACTGTATGTTTATAGTCTTTCTGGATATAATGTTGAATTTTTCAGTGTCTGGTTCATTTTCACACCATCTGTCCCCAGCTTCCAGGCTACCAGTCTGAATTCAGGTGCGGTCGCTGTCGTGCCTGCCTGCCCCATCCCTCCTCATTGCAGCTGCAAAAAAATCTGGCAGTGTAAATGTGTTCTGCTTCCAAGGCATGGATTTTCATTTTCTGTGTGCTGGCACAGATTAAAAGGAAATCCATTTTGAGTCAATCAGGTTGCTTATACATGGAGACCCAGAACTGGGTCCAACAAGTACAAGTGAGACGAATCTGGGCTGATTGGTTCATAACAGTGTCATCTTCCTTGCCTGGAAAAAGATAAGCATCTAATTTCCTTCTTAAGTGGTATAGAGTATAATTGTCTTAGGCATCTATAGGTGTAGAATTATATCTTGCCTTTGCATGAAACATAGGTGATAAGGCCTCTGAACTCTGCGTTGAAGTCAAGAGTCTTGGGCACAATTGATGCATCTGCCTGTGTGCTTAGTTTCTTACAGGCTTGGGTAATAATGTTATTATGAAACAAACTGCTGTAGTTTGTAGAGTTAAAGACTGGGGCAGGCCATTCATTTTGTGTTCTTTATCTTCCTTCATTTCATCATTTCTTAAAAACTTCATTTAGATTGCCCCCAGGTCTGTTTGCTGTAGAGTTTGGTTGGACCGAAACATTTCTGGCTTAAAGAAACTTTCATGGTCTGATTTAATCAAAAAAGCGGGTGGGACCATGGTTTCACTAACAAACAAGGATCTTGCAGTGGCAAGGATCTGATAATATGAGAAGGTTATGGTGTTCTCATCAAACAAGCATTGCCCTTGTAGGTGGGGTCAGAATCAGTCTCAATTCTCTATTAGTACCTTCTACCTTCTGTGGGCCCTGCCCTAATAACCAAAATGTCTTCTCTGTAAATACTGATAGTCATCAGAGTTGATGACTATCACAGATCTGAGGTGTGGGCAGGAATGGCTAACTTGAACAGAGAATAGCCAGGGAGCATTTTCGGTGTTGCTGTGTTTGACTTCATCTCTGCCATTTGGGTTCACTCTCTGATGTTTTAAACATGAAGCAACAACCAAATAAACATAACATGTATTTAGCCATTAGCTGAGCAGGCAAGAGGGAGAAACTTTTTTCCTGCCCTCTTCAGGCAAATGGCTGAAGCCCTGAAGCATGAGATCTGATTACAGCAATTTTCTTAATGCAGAGCTGTGTGGCAGGAGTTGGTTGATGGACCAAAGCCCATCCAGTTTTCCTTTTAGCCCAAGAAGGTAGGCAGATAAACAGAGAAGATTCACAGGCTCCAAGGTCAGAAAGGAGCCTCATTATACTGCCTAATGTCCTACTCTCAGCTTCTCCCAGAAACATGATTGAATCATGACTTTAAAAAAAATAAAGATCTAATCTTATCTTAAAAACTTCGAGCAATGGTGAGTCAACCACCTACCCTGATAAGCTGTTCTAGTGATTAATTTTCCTCACAGCTCGGAAATTGCTTCCTGAAGTGAAGCTTTAGTTTTGTTTACCACTTGTATTTATGAAGCTGAAAAGCTTGGATTTTGCAGACTAATATTGTATGACTAAGATTGCTCTGCTCTGTTTTGAGAGGATGGTACATCAAAATTTCTTTATCCAAAAGGGATGCATAGCTGAAAGGGTTGGAACATAAAGTCTCTCAGCGTTAGGTCATCAATTTGGCTATCAGATGGGAGGTCAGACCAATGCCATGCCAATAGCTCTTAATTCAGCAGGAGATGAGAAAATGGAAAGGAGGCTTCAGAGCACTCTGAAGTTTTGCCAGTGTTATTTATATAAACAGTAGCATGATCAAAGATGTAATAATCATGCATGATGCACGGTGGAAAAAATCAAACAACAACCTTAGTCCTACCCCGGGCAGGTCATGTGTAATTACAAACAGCACCTGATTGATCTTCCAGTTGCACTGTGTGGCACTGAAATTCATGTCTGAGGTGGTGTCCAGCCTTGGCATTCCTGATGTGCTGAAGAACCATGTGTTGGGCTGAACATCTCCTCAGCTCTCTAAGCATTCTGTGCCCAAGCATTCTGTGCCCCATACAGCCTTTTGGGAGCATTATCTAGCTGACAAAATACAGAATGCTGAAGCACAACTGCTTTTTATGGTTAGGTACAGTCAAAGAGGTAGGCTGCCCTCATCTTCCTAGATTTGTTCCAGCCCAGGCTCCTCCCCAGGTCTGTAGAGTCACAGTGGATAAACCTTTCTGATCTGGCAGTGCAGGCTGGGAGTTTTGTACTAATTCTGGCTATGTCAGAACTAAATACCCATCTCTACTTGAGCTGTCAGCCAGTGCCTTTCAGTAACTTCGTGCTCATGTGGAAAGAACAAATTAAGTGTGGGAGGAAAAAAAGTCTTTCAACTTTGGTTAACTGTCTCAACTAATATCTCTGCCCTTGTTCTTTAGTTGTTTAGCATGGTAGTGTGGACTGTACAGGATTCATATGGCACATTGATCAAATAATCCGAAAAAGGACAAGTGGGCAGAGACATTGACTCTGATTTGCATTAAATATCTTATGCCTGAAGTCTAAATGCCATGGTAGTTGTAGCATACCAGATAGCTGTCAGCTAATCACTTTTATTAGTTTGAATTTAGAAAACTGGATTTCAGCATATTAAAAGTTGGTTAAGAGCAGATAGGTTTTGAATTGAGGAATCTAATTAACCTTGCTAGAAAGCTGCAAGGCGTTATATTAAGTCATGAAAATAATTTGTTGGAATAATTACATTTGAACTGTCAGGCTGGAGAAAGGTCATTTTACTTGGTCCGCCAGCACTCTGGGATCTTCTCTGTAACCAACTTCCTTCTGCAAGTTCACTTACTATATCTCTGGTTTTCAATCAAGCCATATTGGTTCTGTAGTAAGCAAAATCTGCCCAGCATTGGTCAGGGTGAAGGTTCCTTGGGAAGGAAGAGGAGTAGGAGTCACTAAAGTTGTCTCTTTGCCCTGGTAATGCTGTCTGGTACTGCTGGCAGACCCAGTGAGCTGAGCTGAGGAGCAGGACAGCCAGCACTTCCATCCAACCTGTGCTCACTGCACCTCTCTGCAGCTTCCCAGGTGGAAGCCACTGAAGGTGGTTGCAGAGCTAGGGGAACTGTTCTAGGCAGTGGTTGCTCACATAAGCACACAGAGCTGGCAGCAGGGCATGGATCACACCGCCCTCCTGGGGAGCCTGGGAGTGTGGTGGGAGCCAGGAGCAGCATGCTGGAGACACTTGGGAGCAGCAAGATCCCAGCTGGCAGCTGTGTGTTGCCAGGACTTACCCCAGCAGCACGATGCAGTCGCTGGGAAATCCTCTAGCTGCCATTGGCAAGGCAGTGCTTAAGCATGGAAATATCACTAAACATAATAATTTTTTTTTAAATTCCTGTGAATTTTTAGGAGTTTAACATGCATGCTGGGTATTCTGCCTAACTTTACTTTGTTAAGACCAAACTATTATAATAAGTCTAAGCACCCCAATCCTTGGTGTATGTCCCCCTCCTACCCTCCTGTAGGTTCTAGAGTGACTTGTGGAGTGACTACTCCTGGGAAGTCCTTGGCAGATGAGCAAATTGAAGTCTTTTAAGTCTAAGCTGCTCTTCCTTCTTTACTGATGAATCAGTTGCTGATCTGTGGTAGTTGGCTGTCTTTAATCAAATCCCTTTTTATTAGAAAGGATTCCCAAATGTCTTATGCTCTGTGCAGTAGGGATAGTTTCTCTCTATCACAGCCCTCCCTGTTGATAAATGTGCTATTGTAGACAGGCATGTCTGATTTGTTTGGAAAAAATAATACTTAGTGGAGTGGAAATTGGGTAAGGTTGAGGGAGGAGAAATGGATACTTACAGGAGATTAAAATGAAACTATCAAAATTGTTTGTTGGCTGCCGTGGGAAATTACAGCCCTTGATTTTGCATTTTAAAAAACTCAACCAAATACACACACACAAAGATCACAACTGTTCTGGACCACTGTTTCAAGTCTTATAGAAAGAAATGACTTCTGGCAGCTTATCAGTCTGTATCACCATGCAGACAGTGCTGATTAAGACTGGAAAAGTGCCATTGGGGCCCCTCATCTCCTGTTGCCTTCTGGACTATGTCCCAGCTGAGTCACTCCCCACAGCAGTTTCCCTGACTGGTGGGAAGAAACTCTCACTGGTATTTTACCATAAATACTCAGAGCTACCAAAGGAACGACCAGTTTTATGTATTGGATAATGTAGCAGTCTCCTTTTGTACTTCCAGCATGCTGTAGGGATGCACATGGGGAGAAGAGAGATGATAAAATCATCCTGTGGGAAATACTCAGTTTGTACAGTAAAGGGATCTTGTTTTAACTCTGAGCTGATAATTCAGGATGTATAGGTTTTTTGTGTGTATTTTCTGTGTACCCTGGCTTTGACAGTGGGAGAGATGGTGCAGAATTGGGTTGAAGAGCAAAGCCAAGAAACAGGAGGCTTGACTTCCTTTTCTACTTCTCATCTTGGCCTCTTGACCTGTGGCAGATCATTTTACCTTTTCAAACTTCATTTTTTCCTTTTTCACCAAATTTGCCAGAGATGATTAGCAGCAGCAGTCATATGTGTGTCCCCCATGGAGGAGCCTTCACCTCCAATGGTTCTTTGAGATGCCATGTCACAGTTAAGATTAAAGAATGATAAGTGACACCAGTATTGAATCTGCCAAGGCTCTGCCAACCTTTCCCACCACTGGCTTTGCGTCTCCATTAGGCTTCCATTCATAAGCTAAAAATCCTTCAATAGGACCAGAGACCTGGTGTCCAAACAGTGTTGAATGTGTTCCCTAATTTTACTTCTTGAGAGGCAGGACGTGAGTTAGCAGGTAGGAGTCCAAGTCAGGTACAGGAGAGAGTGTGGTAGAGTTGTAGGAGGTTCAGCTGAGGAGACACACTGGATGGTCCATGTATGACTTCCTTTGGTTCATGGTGTCTTTGTTTCCTTTGAAATGGCTCTGTGCACTGCACAGTTCTAGGGGCTCTAAATTGAACATGGTCTGTGTTGCGTTTCAGTCTTGGTCAGGCATATCTGCAGCCTCTAAGAGGCACAAGTAGCCTCTTGGTTTCATCTGAATTACCACCAGAAAAAGAAACTGAAAGTTGTCTTATCTTGCCTGTACTCTTAGATCTGTTCTGAAAAGGTTATCATTAAAAGAAGCATATTATTATTACAAGAGCATAATTACATTGTAATTTTGCCATGTAATGTGATGTGCCTTTTGTCTAAAGGCAGGGGTTCTGCAGCAAGATGGAGTCTGTCCTCATTTGAACAACATCTGGGTCAGAAAATAGTAGGTTAGACTTTCAACAACTGATGAGCCGACAGTCATTTTCTGTTATGTAACCGCTCACAAAAGCAGGAAGAACAGATATATAATGGGGACCCTTTTCTCCATTGTAGTTCAAGCCATTATTTTTTATGTTCAAGCCATATTCCAGCATTTGCACACAGGCTACAAAGCCTGGGAGCAACCTCTGCTCAGGGAGGTCACAGTGCAGCACCATCAACATCCAGCGGCCCTGTTGTGGCCTGCCGCAAGGGGAGTCACCCTCCCTCTGCTCCCCAGGGGCTTTAATTATCTTGGTAAATGGCTTTCAGAGCCTGTTTCTTCAGTCTCACTTCTGTCAATACTTGCCACCCTCGTCTAGCTTCTTTTTGGGGAGTCCTGTGCCTGCTGGCATCCTTGCACAGCAGGTGCAGGTAGAGTAGATTTATAAGGATAATCTCAATGTAACCTGGAGGCTGAATTTTGGCCCACAGTTCCAAAGCAAGAAGAGAAAAAGAGGAGGCCAGTGAGTGGTTGGAGAGCAAAATATACCATATCTACATACACTTATCTGCAGCCATGAGAAAGGCAAGAGGCTGTGAGCTGGTCTAAGTTGCTTCTCAAGCATTTGAAAGACTTGAAATGGATGCAAAAGTTTGATTCTTCCTGATGTTGATCTAATCCACATTTTACTCAGTATTAATTCTGGGAAACATGTTTTTTATGAAGCTAAGCACCTAGATCTTTTTAGGCCAGCGATCTTAGCCTTATAAAGGCTTGAGTGCACATTTTTTAATGAAGATGCAGCAGATGTAGCAGTCAGAAATGAGAGAATGTTGCACTCCTGTAAGCCCTGAGCAGCCGGTACCCACATGGTGCCAGGAGGCAGGAGACTTACCTTCCCTTTTCCTCTTCTTATCCACACAAGAGTGGTCAAGACTTTGTATCATGAGTGTTTCTGAAGCACAGTCACTTCAGAGACCACCACTGCTTCACAGATGGGATCTAAATCTTGCATCAAAACCCCAATTACCCTTTGTTACTGTAGGTCATAAAATCCCAGCTGGAACAGGTAGCAAGCAGCATGACTTCCTCTGTTTTTATAATTCCCTGGTTTAGCTTGAATTGCTGGCAGTCAACATAGACATGAACATATTCTTACTTTTAAACAGAACTGATTTTTGATGCAGAAGTTATTTAATGGAGAATAAGTTCAGAATACCAAAGCAGCACTTTATCAAAGTGATTCCCATGATCACCTGTATGCTGTGAAAGGGAGGTGGGTTTCAGGCCATGAATGAAATTAGGTTTTCCTGAAAGTTAGTAAATAAAAGCTGATAATTTCCTGTTGTCTTCTAAGAGGAGTGAAATGTGATAATGAAATTCAGGGATGTGTCGTTCTAAAGTACAGCTGTATTCTACGTGATTCTTCAGCATGTTTAAAAATCAACATAGCCATGAAAAAAAAAAATCCATAAGGGTGGTAGATATTTCTTTTGTTGTGAGAGAGCCCTTAGTGTGCTAGGAGCCATACACATGGATAGGAAAGTTCATCCTCTTTCAGAAAAACCTTGAACAATGATGAGGCTATTAGCCAACCCCCATATTTAACAGTCCTGCATGAAAACAAACCAAATCTTTCTACCTTAATTCGGGAAACAGTTCAAAGACAATCCAGCTTGTTCATGATGAATTTGCAAAGTAAAGTAAATTCCCTATGGACTGAAAGAGCTGAAGAATTGATAGTGAGCCATGAAGTCTTCAGCTGCAGTTCATTAGTCTGTAGCTAACTCAGGTCATTAAGAAGCAAAAATGGGACCTACCTGCTGGCTGTTTCCTGCTCCACATGAAATGAGCTGGCTGGTGTCTGGGGGTCCTCTGTGGGGTTGTCATCACCGATTAAAACCCACAAATTGTGGCACCTGGAGGACCCCTGGTTGGGAATCTCCTTGATGAGGCCAGGAGCTGAAGATAGACTGTTAGTCTAGGACATGCAGGATGGAGAAGGTTGGTTCTCCTGTTTTATGGAGATGAGTGCAACCAGGAGTTTCCTCCATCCAGGACATCATAAGTTCTAAATTCTCACATGCAGGTACTTTGAGAGGGGGTGTATGTATGCTTATGTCTGTGAATGAGTGAGAATGTTTTTCTGGACTGAAATATTATAGAAATAATTTTCACTTCAGATAGAGCTTTGGAGTGTTTTAAGCCTCAAGACATACTTTTGTCATGACTTGTAGCCAAGTTGTCAAGTGAGGCACAGGCATTCAGTTTTGGAGCTGGAGTTAGAAACCCTTCCAGCCACACAGTCTTGGATAAATCTTTGTCCCAGTAACATGAAAACTGTTTAAGTTCTTTGTTTGGAGTTAGTTGTGTACATGACCTGGCAGAAATGAACCCTTTCTTTGCTTTTTAAAACTGAAAACAGCTCACCTGTCCTTTGAAGCTGGATGTACTAAATTTGCAGTTTGCTCCCATGTTCCATTAGAGCTCATTGTGCTGCAGTAGCATCCAAGGCTGTGGTCACACTGTCCTGTGTGCAAATTAAACATGGAGCAGGAACAGTGTGCTCCCTCAGAGCTCCAAAACTGAAAATATGTCAAGGACCAGGAAATTACTGTCCCTAATTTACAAACGAGGAGCTGACTGGCAGAGTTAAGATGACTCACCCAGAGTCATGCAGAGATCCAGTAGCGAAGTGGGAATTGAGCCTAGAATTCCTTCAAGCTCCATGCCTTACCCAAAGCTGTGGCCACACTCTTTATTTTATGTGAAAATCAACCAAAATGGACTTGTGAGCCTTGTCTGATAAGAAATCACAACCAGTCTGAAGGCTCTTCCCAGCATGCAGAGCAGAAGCCCTATTTTCCAGGTTTAGTAACAAGGCTATGAAAATAAGAAGAGGGGGGGAAAGTGCTCCAGGATCACACTTGATCATTTTAACTGCTGTTAATATAATGTACCCACTAATGTTATCACACTTCAGCCTTTAGATAGTTCAAGGCTATTAGGAAAATTGATAATTCACCATAGTAATCTGTTACTTTCCACTCTAGCAATCACTATTCCATGGAAGTGGGGCACAGTGTGGCATTTGTTATTTCTTCTTCTGGTGGCATTTGTCTCATGCTGTCTTTTTTGATAGGGTGGTTTGTCTTTTGCTAGTAGCTTTTGGGGGTATTTTAGTGTCATTAACTCAAAATGAGTTATTTCCAGTGGGGGGAAAGGACAGATTTTATCTGAGAGTGAAATGTGGTAAAAAGAAGAATTAAACAGGACTGTCTCATTTGCTGAGTGTTCTCCAGCCTCTTCTGATGGAAATGCATCAAAACTGTTTGGTTTTTTTCTTTTTTTATAAGGAATTGCTTTGACTCAGACTCTGTGAGATGAATCATAACCCGCTTTCTCATCTGAGATGCAAAAAAAAAAATTCCAGCTCTGCTGTCAATGTCAGCGTAATCAATACAGAGTGATTCTCGGTGGTGCAGAGAGGTAGGGGAGGATTAAAAGAATGAAAAGAATCAAAAGTAGCCAAACTTTCCTGCTGGTTTTAGTAAGCTGCACTGTTTTCATGTCTCCAAATGCACCTTGGTGTTCATCATGTCATGTCATGAACACATGTTTTCATGTCTCTGGCAACAAGCCAGGGTCACAACTGCTGCTCAGAAGTCATGAGACTGTCATCTCAAACTGGCAGGCAGATCATGAGAACCCAGCTCTGGCAGACATTTAGGATGCTACAAGCAGCCAAGAGTAAACCTGTTTTGATTTGTGAAACCTGCAGTTGAGATGTCCCCTGCCTGGACTGTGGCAGCGCAGATTGTGTCAGCTGAGCAGGAGAGAGTGGCAAAGCACGGTGCCTGTCCCGTGGCCCTGCCTGAGCCAGCCCCACTGAGGGAAACAGGAAATGTCAATAGCAATAGGATCACTGTGGGTGCAAAGCAGAGAAGGGAGACCACATCTGATCCCTTGTCACCAGCTTTCTTTTAGGAACTGGCTCATTTGCTTTTTTTTGTTTTTTTTTCCTTGTGTGTCTGCCAAGACATGCACAGAGATGTAGAAATAATTACTTCTGTAAGTGTGAGCTAAGAGCCAAGCCTCTGAGAAACTGTGTTCATGGCACCAGGGTCAAAAGGGGACAGCACAGGTAGTGACACGACTTCTGACAGTGGACAAAATCTATCTCTCCACTGAACACAGTGGTTCAGCAAAACACCCTGGCAATAGCAGACCCCTTCGGAGAGAGTTTAGAGGTGTTGCTGCAACCGCCTTCCACAGCCTAAGGCACTGTCCACTGCTAAAGACAGACAGCTGGATATGGGATGTGAATTATTTCGTTTTGTAGATCCTTCCAAATCACTGTCCCAGCCATGCTAAACTGTCTATTTAAAGCTGTGAATCAGGCTGTGTTCAGTTAGCAGCAGTGTTGAACTTTATTATACAATTTCCTCAACAAATTCTGGTTCCAGACAATATCTTGAGAGGTTAATAACTTACTATCTGCTCAATACATGTTCTGATTCTGTCTGTACTGTCAGGGGCTGGCTGGGCAGATGATGTGCTGCATTCTTTGTGAGTGCAGGTTGAAAGAAGGGATACTTTTTGTGGGGGTTTTAGTTGCTTTTATTGTCATTTAAAATTACACTTGAAAAAACCCCAGCTTTTTAAATGTCTCTATTTCCTCATTATGAGCTTGCCATGAAAGGCAAGTGAATTCGGCATGTGACTGTCAAAAAAACTGCAGAAAGCCTGAAGCCTTTTACCTTGAATTTTTCACTTGTGTTGATGAATGGCTGGGACATGACAATATTGACTTTCCACTCTTTTTAGTGCAGAGTTTGTGGTCACATGAGCTAAGGAATTGTGTCTGGCTGAGCTTCAGGGAAACATTTAGAAAGAACTCTAATGTGGGTCCGTTATGCAGTGCAGAGGACTGTCATATGAAGCCAGCTCTTCTGGACGGGAAAGTCCTTGCAATCGTCACTGCCAATGTGGAGCTAATTCTGGTCATATGTTCTTGTCGTCATCTTCACAAGCTGGGCAGCTGCTTCTCATTTCTGTCCCGTGGCTGAAATTAGTGAGAATCCTAAAATACATAAATAAATGTGTGTGTGTACATATATATACAGAGTGCAGGATACTACCTGGAGTCTGATTCTGATAGTGTTCCTTTCTCTCCCATTCTCCATCTCAACATCTCTCATCAACTGATCCAGCTTTCGATGCCTGCAGGGGCATGAAGTGTGACTCTCTCCAACACTGGCAAATCTGATGTGTGTGTTTAGGGGAGGAAGGAAAGTATGGCGGAAGGGCAGGACTGGGGAAGGTACGGCTACAATAACAGTGGATGTTTGGGTGGGACATTTTAAAAAACTCCATTGTTTATCTGTAGGTGCCTAAAACCATTGTCTTCTTCTAAAGATAAGTAGTCAAAGCACAGGCTTCAGTGTGCTGTGCTTGTGTAGTTCCATTAGGCCACTACTGATGCTAAAACCACTATAACCTCTTATTCTGCATATACTCAATTTCCATGCAAGGCAACAAGAAGGGCAGGGGAGTGAAAAATGGAGGTTGCTCGTGGTTGGATTTATTTCTACTGTTTCTTCACAGGCAGAATTCAAAAGGTGAAGGAAGTGGAGCGTGTGCACTGCAGATGTGCACAGCTGGTGCATTGCCATCTCCATGGCATCCCTCTGTCAGAAGGGTGGCTGAGGAGAGCCAGAAGGTCTGTGTCAGTTACATGGCCAGTTCCTAGTGAAAGCTTGTCATTTAAACTCTTTCGATCTCTTTCTGCCCTGCTGTCTCTGAACTGAGTGAGGAATGCAAACTGCTCTGTTCACTCATGCAGGGAAGAGTCACATACTTTCTTGAGGGCTTAGGCAAAAAACCACACCGATATTGCAAGTTTTAGGAGCCTCAGCAGCAGGGTCAGAGACAGACTTTGGAAAAGAGGCCACCCCCAAACTTAGGGCAGAGGGACATTGCTGCTCTGGGGTTGGAGATCTGTGCCCTGAGCTAGCTCTGGTCATGCCTGCTCGCTAGTAAAGGGCTTTTTGTTCATAAGGCCCATTGATCTAAGTGTGGCTTGGTCTTTTGAACAAAAACAATACTTCATAGAAAGCCAATTAGTCTTGGGGTCTCGGTGGGTTTTCTGTTATTTCTTTGTTCTGATTACAGCAGGACACCGGGTGAGCAGCCATAACTAAGCTGTTTCAAGTCTACCAGACTCCACTTCCATCTGTTTTGTACAATTGCAAGGTGTGCACACACAGTCTTGCTGCCTATTGCCCTCTGCAGCACAACTTTCAGGGAGGACAAGGTGGCTGACCTGCGGCCTTGAGTCCTTTTGAAGTGACAGAAGTCCTGGTACTGTGAATAACAGCTGTTAGGCAGCAAGTAGGAATGGTGTGCATCCAGCAAATGTCTGATTACAAGAGCTGTTCTAGCCTAGAGAAATTGCAGAACAATTTGTTCAGGAGAACAAACATTTCACAGGATGATGTTTTGGAGCATGGTCTAATTGTGACACATAGTGGCTCACATCTCAATTTGTTGACTAGAAGATGCTCCAACTGACATCAGCTTGGCTAGAGGCCTGGCTGAGTAAATACTGCCTAAACTCTTAGGACATCAGTGTGTGCAGTGGCTTCATTCTTGTGCTCTGGGGATAGGGGAGAACAAATGCAGCACAAATAAGACTGTAAAATGAGATATTAATATCGTTTCCCATGGCAATTTACTAATTTTGTGTCACTCTTAGGTGGGAATATCACATGGTGAACCTTAATACCTCAGACAGGGCTCATCTGCATGAAAAGAAGTTTGTAAGTCTTTAGTCTGTGATTTCCAAAATGCCAGTGTCTCTCTTTTTTGCTACAGAGAGGTTCCTTTGACTTTCTCATGAAGCAATACTGGAATTCAGACTTTTTTGCAGGTGTTCTAATGTTTGGACATGGATCTGAAGCTTATCACGAACTCTTCTGGAGTCATCTGGTCTAGAACATGGTTGTGGACTTCCCACAAGCTACGTAATGCATTTTGTTTTGTAGGTCCTCGTCTGTGCAGAGGCTGCAGAGGGGATGTTTAGGACAATAGAAAACAATGAAAGCAATTTCCAAAATGTTTGAAGTCTCAAAAGGTTGCAGTGAGTCTCACATTTCTGCAGTTCTGTTTTGAAGGCTTTTGTAAGTTGTAGCTTTTCACTGGGACAAAAATCTTCCACACGTTTCCCTGTGCTGGGGTGTGAATAGTAGCCTCCCTGACCTACCCATCACATCTGACTTTGTCAGCATAGTAAAGCTGCATCATTTTATGTGCAAATAGAAACCAACTGACTTAAACCAGTGTTGGCTTTCTGGTTCTGGTCATAAAAATTCAAAAGAAGTTGACTAAGTTTACATCAGCTAAAATCAGGCTTGGTATAATCTGTCCCTACGTGTACCTCACGTCTAAATTTGGAGGTCTAGTGGATTTCAAATGATTCCGTTATCACATGTAAACAAGTCCATCAGTTTTCCCTACTGTCACATCAAAGTGCTTAAGGATTAGATACCCTTACTGTTTTCACAGTGAACTCCCACGAATGTAGGAAACCAGTGAAGAGCACGCTGAAAGTTCAGAGCACAACGATTTGCCAACTTTGCTCATATGGAGTTGCCGTCACTGGTACGGCATGTTCAGGACATTTTCCAACACCGAGTTTTTGGCAAACACTTAAGATCCCTGATGATGATGGCCTTTTCTAATGCCCGCTCAAGGACATTGGACTGGCAGAACTCATCATGAGCTCTGGATATTGAATCAGTCTTTTCCGATTGGTTCAGCTCTGTCACAAGAAGGGAAAGCTTTTGGGGTTTCAGTTTCCATTGGCACAAAATTTTCCAGTCATGAATTGTGCGAATAATTCAGGAGACAGGGATTGGTGCCCTTAGCATGGAAGCCAATTCAGGAAGAACCTTCCATCTTAGAAGTGTGATGAGTAGTACTTTGAGCATGCCTTTGTAGATGCTGGTACACGTCAGAGCCTCCTCATAGAGGACTTAAGGTGAAATGTCAGGACAGTCTTTAATCATGATAAATACGGATCAGTACTCACAATTCTCATGTCTCCTACTGTTAGTCAGCAGGTCCTGGAGTCAAAACCACCACCTGCAACAGATCAGACTTAGTTCCACTAAAGAGCTTGGCTCTATGGTGTGAGGTTTTTTTAACTTATTATTTTTTAAGCCTTGCTAATTTTGAATCAAAAGCTGTAGGATGTGTGAGAGTGACACATGCAATTGTGCAGATGGATTTCCACATACTTTCTTTAAATAAAATAATAATTGTTATAAATAGGTATCTCATATTTTGCACTAATTCACTTGTAATGGAGGCCAAGCAAGAAAACTTTGATATCCTTATGCAGCAAGCTCTGAGAATATGGCAATCAGGTGAGAGTAATGATCTGTGGATACTTGATTACAGTGCTACATCATGGACTCCAGATGAAGCATGTGCCACTGGGAGGTTATTTTTGAAATTAGAGAGTTATCAGTATTACTTTCCATCTAGCCCAGCCAGTAAAAGCAGGTCCCATGACCCAAAGGAGGAGCAGCATTGTAGTTACTTCTTAATTACATCAGTCTAATAAATACGGTGTCACCGACATCAAATGACATTTTAAAAGGACTTTTGCTTTCAATACCAGTGTCACATTTTAAGGTTATGACGTATGTGGTCATTCTGAATAGGAACAAATATTGAATGTCTCCTGCAGAATCAGAGTGATTCTCCATCCCAGGTTGTAAAGTTCCTGTTACTTGTCCAAGAGAGTAAACAAATATTGGACCTTGGACCTGGTTGGAAAGGTCTCAGATTTTGGGGTGAAGAAGGAAACCTCTGTCCAGTAGGTTGCTTTAATGAGAAAAAAAAACCAGTATTAGTTGATTCCAGCTACTGAGAAATTTGGAGTGATGGAATTCATTGCAAGGAACAGTGGGTGCTCAGCCTACAGGTGAGGTGGTTTCCAGTGCCTGCCTGAGGGATGTGATTTATGGCAGGGCTGCTGTCAACACACAGACAGTGCATGTTTCAAAACAGCAAGGAAGCTTTGGGCTGGTGCTGGATTGTGAAAGGCAGGGTTTTCAAAAGACCTTAAATGAATGAGGTGTTGGTTGAAATTTGGTGTGACATCTTCTAATGCAGCCAGGCACCTTTGAAAACCTCAGGCCTTAATGTTGTTGGGCCTATGAGAGCTGCCATTTGTTCAGGACGCTGGTCTTTGTCAGATCTAGCCTTTCTTCACTTTTTTTTTTTTCTTTCTTTTTACTTTTGGCAATGGGGAGATAAGTTCCCTCTCTGTTTTTTGGGTTTTGTCAGATGTTTTTCCCCAAGCATTCCAGGTTGGTAGGCCAGAGCCAATGGCACAGGAAGCATCCCTGACTCAAAACTTTGCCATTACTCAGGCAATTTCATCTTCACCACTCAACAGAGCCTTTGGTAAAAATCAGTTCATGCCATCACCTTCCCAGTGATGCCATGAGGCAGAGAAAAGCTGCTGAATACCAGCTGGAGCACATTCAGGCTATGGAAGAGTGAATTGTGTCATTCATACCCAGCCGTGGGTGTAATTTTTGGCTGGGCTTGAGTCTGTTTAACACTGATGGTGCCTGTCCTGGGCTTATGAAATGGATTGGCTGGGCAGGGGGGCAGAAGTGGTTTGAAGTGCCCTTGTGCAACATGGACACAGCTGGAGATAAAACTCTTTGGGAAAAGGGACGTTGTTTGCTCTGTGTTTGTCCTGAACCTAACATCACAGAGCTGGGCCCCATTGCTTGGGCTCCTTGAACCTGCTTTCATGCTGGAAGTGGCAAACCCAACCGCAGTCCTTTGGGAATGTGGTAAAAGACAACTCATTTTTTTACCTAGACTAGTAAAGACTGCTGTCTGTATCAGTGAGTCTCAGCTGGTCCCTTCTGAGTGCACTCTTGGTTCAGCTCTGTAAGAAAGCTGAGAGCTCAAGAGAATTTGATCTTTGTTTCAGGTGTGCTTGCACTGAGCAGCAGCGTGAGCCTGTGGACAGCCAGTCGCTGGTCCTCCCCAGCTGGAGGAGTGGCTGGGAGAAGCTGCATGAACACACTTGGTGCACAACGAGCACCAAGCCTCTGAGGAGCGCAGCTCGTCTGGCCTCCAGCTCTGCTCTGTTACAGCCATCACTTACGGACGGGGTCAGGTTCCGCAGCCCTTGAAATCACCCTCCACTGCTCTACCAGCAAGGCTGATCTCCTGAGTCGGGGAGGGGGCAGGCTGGGACAGCATGCTCAGAGAGACACCTGCCAGGGAACCCAGATGGGCCAGGCAGAGCTGCCCCACATAGCTCCTGCCTGGGCCTGCCACCACTGGCACCCCCAGTAATGGCAAGGTGTTTTTTGTGGCTTTCCAAAAGAGGATGCTGAAATTTGGTGCAGCATTACAGAACAAGCCCAGTAGGCCAGGGGATAGCTCAGGAAATGCCCCCCTGCTTGTGGCCCCCGATGGGGGTGGGAGGAGGAGTGACTTCTGCCTGCCACCTTCCTTTCCCTGCAGGAGATTCATACAAGCATGGTTGCTCACCTTGTGTGCCGTCTCATATTTGGTGTTTTCACTGTCTAGGGTTTTATCATGCGACATGGCTTTGCAACTGCGAGGGCGAAGGGGGTGGCTCAGTGGTTGGTGCTGTTGGGATCACCAAAACTGCCAAAATTTGTCTGATCTACTGCTCAGCCAGCAACTGTTTCCCTTGTTAAGGCCTTCGTAGGAGGGGTACACCCCCACAATCAGCTTTGGGATAAACTGCCCAGAGAGAGGTTTCCTGTCAGCCCCACTAGGACTTGGCTGGTAGCCTCACCTTCACCAGGGCTTTAGTAGAGAGCTGCTGGGGTTGTTCCCTTGATGCCAGGTATTGGTAATATCTCGCTAAAAAATAAGAATTCAACCTTAGTGATGTGTTCCAAGGAGAAGAGTAATTTTTGGTTTAGAAACTCTCATTTTCCTATGAAAATAAAGTAAGAGGTTTCTCAGCTTTTGAAAGCATGGGAAAGGTGTGCTTTCTTACAGCCTTTGTGAATTTTGCCCAATTTTTATTTTGAGATTTTAAAAAAAAGAGGTTTCTATGTCTCTTGCATTTTTAACTTATTGTATGCAATCAGTTTGCTCTGAAGGAGAGGAGTAATGGGGGACTTCTGTGAAAATATGCAATTTCTTATTTTTTTTTTTTTACAAAATGAAATGATTGCACTCCTTAGTTAAGTATTTCTTGGCTGGGTTTTTTTGTGCAAATCGGTGCTTTGAAAGTCTTGCCCCCAAACACAAACAGGTTTTAAATTAAGCAGAGTAATTATGAAATGTTACTTCTTTCAATCCAACTCTACACTTGCAACTTAAAGCTACTTTTCTTTACCATACCCGTGCCTAGTTCAGCCCAGGCTGGGAGCAGTGGGGAGGGGAAGCAGGTGGCAGGGAGTGCCCAGCGCACACCAGGGGACACGGCACCGTGTTTTTCGTGCTGGAGAGCCCGACAGAGAAGGGGGCTGGAGGAGGAATTGCTGTGGCTGCCAGGGACACCCCCGTGCCTGGCAAAGCTGCGGTAACAGCTCGTTCCTCTGCTTCCCGAGCCCGGCTCCTCAGTGGATATACAACTGTAGTCTCTGTCATCTGGCAGCTTTCATCGGCATTAAAGGAAACATTTCTAAAGGAAATAGAGTACATTTTACTCTCTCCCTTGCATTTCCTTGATCGATTAGCAAAGGGAGGAATGTTTCCTCTCTCCCACTCCTTTTTTCACCCTCTTTTTTTTTTTTTGTCTCCAGATGTTAGCAGGGCTCTATTTCAAGCCGTTCGCACATGGTAAAACACGTGCCAAAAAGTTGACACAATGTAACAACAACAACAGCAGGGGAAAAAAAAAAGCCAAAAGCATGCTGCAAAAAAGGTGTCGGGGACCTTAAATATTGTAGAGCATCACTGACCCCCACTGGGCTGGCACACTCACTGCACATCATCCAGCTTGGGGACTGGTGCCTCATCGATGTGTGGGGCTCAGGGATGCGCTTGCCTGCGAGGGGGGGCATCTTCCATTCAGCCCTGTACAACTGGTGTAGGCCCACCCGAGCCTATCCATTTTCTTTATATCCATCATGAACAGAGTAAAAAGGCGTTGGCTTGGCTTGCTGCGAGGGGCACTGTGCTTGGGTGGCAGACAGGCTCACTAGTGGTATGGTTAGCTACTCGCTGAGATTTTTTGCCCGAGTAGTTGCTGAAATCTCTGTTGCTGGAGGTTTTTAGGAGCAGGTTAAACAAGTCAACATCTGTCAAGAATACTGTAGAGAGAGTTGATGCTGCCTTTGAAGCAGTAGGATAGTTTCCTTGTCTTCTCAAGATCCTGTTCAACCTGAATTTTTATAGTTTTGTGGGAAAATCAGGGGTGATTGTCTCCAGGTTGTGGCAGCGATGCATTGTGGCTGCGATAATTTGGGGCAATAATAAATTATTGCAATTATTTGCAATAATTTACCTCTAATTGTAATCTGCTTTATAACAGAAGCAAGCTAAATTGTCTCTTGTGTCCCAGGATGTTGAGGAGAGGGTGATGCAGATGTGTAAAGGATCATCACCACACAGACGCTGAAGGAAGAAGAGACCTTTCTTTCTCTGACATTAAGCAAAGGACAGTAGCAGAGGCACAGAACTCTGTGTGCTCAGTTGCTGTGTGGCTCAGCCAGGCTGCCAGAGACTGATGCCATGGTCTGCACAAGGAGCACATTCCTCGTCCTGGGGAGGGGATTTCAGCAAGACTGGCACTGGGAACTCCCTCTGAAACTGAGTTTTTATGCCACAAGCCCTTCTCACCATCAAGCCTTTTCAGAGATGGCCTTGTGGTTAAAGAAACCAGACTGTGATTGAGAAGATATGGTTTCAGTTCCTGGCTCCATCATAAACTTCTTGTGTGACCCTCGGAGAGTTATTTAACCAACCTGTGTGGGTCTCAGGTTCCCTGCCTGCATGTTGGGTGTCCTAACTGTCCTCTACCTTCCCTGGGGTGTTGGAAAGGTTCACTGTGAGGGCCAGAGGTCAGCTGGGACAGTAATCTTGTGATGAGCAGCATGAAGAAATGTTTGAAAAGGTAAAGTATTGGCAAAGTGAGCCTGCACAGTTGCAGTGTGTTTGCTCTGTGGTGTGGAATGGGACCTCCGGGGCATGCTGAGAATGTGTCAGGTTTTTACAGCCAAGCAAAGTGAGAATATGAAGTTGTATTGTGGTCAGAGGAAAGGGATGCAAACAACACGAGAGTGCAGCTACTGCACAGTGCTGTACAGTACAAATGACAAGTAGGTCACTGCAGGGACCTGTACATCTGGAGTACAAGTGCAACACAGTTAAAGCAGAATAACCAGGACACAGTAATTAAATCACGGCCTTGGATTTAATTTATGAAGTGTTTCAGGCACACATTGCAGCATGAAGCTGTGTTTACTGTGAAAGATTGTGTTTTCTGACGTCTGCTGAAGAAGAGGGAATTAAGATTGATCTGTCTCGTGTCCAAAGGCTGTGTAAGACAACTGATGCATACAGCCTGCTGCTGTCAAATGGTGATACTTCAAGCTTACATCCTGGCACAATAAACCATTGCCAAGGGCTTCCCACTTGGTGAAAAATCCTGAGTTCAAAAGCAAGAAAAGGGTAGGTAAGGAAGACAAGGGTAAGATGAGCTAAATAATACTGTTTTCTACAAAATGTACAAAAAGCCTTTGGGTTTCCCTTTGTACCATTATTGCAGTGCCTCGAGTGCCAAAATGTCAGAATTACTGTGGGACAAATATGATTAACACATCTTTGTCTAGCATAATCAGTTAGACACATACCTCCCATGCACTGAAGAAACGGAATAGATCCTCCCTTGTGGATCAGAGATCCCTCTTTTATTCCCCTTTGATGAATCTAAGAACCCAGGATCGGTTGGGATCAGCTTCTGAGTTGCTGGAGCTATAACATTTAGACTTAACTCGATTAGGGTGTACTAAGGTAAGGTCTGCTGTTACACTGTTATCCTAAAAAGCAATTTGTGCTCCTGTATCCCTTTAAAATGAAGTAATTGTGCCTGTCTGACTTAGGTGTCCTGAGGAATCCCACCTGCTTGGGAAATGCTTGAAAACCCTTGGATAAAAGTAACTAGGAGAGAGGGGAAAGTCTTGTTGCATTGTTGACTTCTGGTCAACGTCGTCCTCGAAATGCTGTTTTGTCATCAATATTTCTTCATTAGGAATAATGATTTTTCCACATTTACTGCCAGCTGATTCAAAGCCATCCAAAAGCAGAATGTGTCATGAATCTCTAAAACGCATTCACTGGCGAACTCTAAACAGAGATGATTAGAAAAATAATGCAGCGGAAATACTGGGTGTCTCGAGGCTGCCAGGGGAACTTTCAGTGAGATATTTTGTTCAATGTATTTATGTATTTTAAAAATGTTCTTGGTACAGTGTTGAAAAGGCAGCGTGCTGTATTTTTTTAGTTCTTTCTTGCATTGTGTATCAGGGCTGCAGTGAGAACTGGGGAATACACTTAGCTGATCAAGGGAAATTGTGTAATTGATAGGCACCGAGGATATGACCTTGTGGTGTATTCCCACAGTACAGTTAGGTGGGAAACAGTTTTTTCCATCATGCAGAGCTTTTTGAGATATCAACACTTTCCCCCCACATTTCAGCAAATGCAGAAGCTTCCTACTTTGATGCTTTTATCAGAAAATTATCCCCTATCTCTTCTCTACACAGAATGCATGCTTTGAATTCATGAATTTAAGCCTTTTGTGGAGAGGTTTGCACATTTTCTCTCTATTTCTCTGCTCTTGGCATCTGTAGTTACTGCCCGAATTGTCTGTGTTAGGCCCTGTACATCACATTGGTGCTGCCAATGCCTTAGTGTCTAAGTAGGTATGACAGAAAAATAATGCTGTAGCCTAGAAAAGGCTACTGAAGTCCCTGGATGTGCAAACAGGAGCATCTCAAGCCAGCTGCATGGAGTTACATGGCCTTTGTCTTTGGCTCGAGTGTGATTGCTATCAGAATATTATCCCATAAGCATTAGTATGACATATACCTGTTCCATCATCCCTCTTCAGTGGTGGATGTTTGTCCCATTGGCTCGCATTCCTAATCTGACGTTTAAAAGTGACGCGTGTTCCAGATAAGGTTGGACACCCCGTGCCTGGTTCCTTATCGCCAGATTGTGCCCAGTTTCTGGCCAAATCTTAAGAATCTTGCCGAGTAACAGCTCAGATTATGGCCTTTCCTATTTGTCTTCACAGTTAAAAACTGCATCCAAGCTCCAGTGACCTTGAATCTCTGCAACATCCTTTTCAAAAAATGCAATTTCTCTCTATTCGTGCTCAACTAGCTGCAGAAATAACTCTCTGGCTTATAACTTAGGCCAGATCATTCCTGCCTCTTAGTTGCAGAGTCATAGAATATCCTGAGTTGGAAAGGCCCACAAGGATCATCAAATCCAACTCCTAAACATCTCTCCTCTGGTTTCATTTCTGCCTCATATCAAACAGAAGCTTCATGTCTTTACCTGCATGACCTGTAATGACCTATTCCCACCCTTTTTCCTCTAGCATTCTCTAGTGACATACCAACTCATCTTTCCCATCTGAAGGCGTCAATGTTCAATCTTCAAGCACTTACATTCTCTTTTGTATTATCTTTGTCCTTTCCTCAGAAGCATTCCATTAAACTTCCTTTAAACTCCCTCCGGGTCCTCTTTCAAATTCTTCCTTAACCTTTTGCTTTGCTGTGCTGTCTGTCTACAGACTCCTTGTCTACAGTAAAACACTGAGAGTGCTGAGACCACGGCTTCCCTTGCTGACTGGTTTTGTCTGATTGTTTCCTTCTATTTCCTATCACTACCCCGTTGTTATTGCTTGTGTTAGGTTGTAAACTCCTGCAGTTGGGCCCTTCTTTGAATGCTGTGTTTTTCCAATACCCAGCAGGATGGATCTGTTCCATAATCTGAGCAGCCACGATCTGTGGTGGTATAGGCAAAAACCATGTAATAATAGTAATGAGATAACAAAAAGTTAGAACATGGCATCATATGCAACATGAGCTCCTCTTCTCCCTTCCCCCTCTTCCTTCAGATTCTCAATATTTCAAATTTTTTACACAACAGAAGATGGTAAGTGAGGAGGTTTCAGAATAGAGTATATAGTATGTATCCTTTCAGCTGCTGAAGCGTTTCCGTGTGGTTCACTCACTAATGATGGCATTTTCAGCAGGGAAGCCTCTGTGGGCACTTCTGTATATCCCCCCAAGGTAAGACCAACATGTGGCAGCTGGGCTGGGCTGAAAGAAGGTCACAGCACGGCCAAGGTTATGAACCTCTTTCATGCAAAAATAGAGGACTCCGGTCTCCCAGGCTTGCTGCCAACGTATCGCCTTCTAGTTTTGCTGAAATGATCTTGAAAAAGGATCTAAAAAGGGCTGAAGGGGCAAAAGAAGAATGTTGAAATGACATAGTTTCATCTTCATGCAGTTTAGTGCTAATTTTGTCCTTTGTCTTTAAGCTGCCTTTTAAATGCTGTTTGTCTCTGTGGGAAGCAAATGGGTCACGTTGTTCTGTATTTCTACTGTAATACGCTGCCTGCTATTTTTCTCTTAGATTATTTGTGTAATCTTTTTTGTGCAATCTGTTTGTTCTTGAGTCTTGCAAACTTTGCCTTTGCTACTTCTTTCCCAATAAGCAGTGCAACTTGTTCTGTGTTCACTCATGGGTATTCTGCACACAACGGACTGGGTTATTTGAGCCAGTGTGAAAATATTAAAATGGGGAACATGTGTGGGCACTTAATTGTGGTGAGCCCAACCACAAATACCTTCGCCGTTGGTAACTGGCACACAGGAAAAGCAGACCTTTGTTTTGTTTTTATCAGACATAATGATAGATACATTGTTTTTAGTGGAGTTTTTCTGGTTTTCTAAGGAAATGAGGCTTGTGCAATCGCACTGCCTGTGTGCATGTGCCTGTCTGCTCGTCAGTTCCTCCCTCACCAACACTTGAAACTAATAGCCATTTTCAACTGCATTTGAGCGAGTTGCAGGAGTTGGGAGAAGAGACAGCCTTTTGCAGAAGTCTTGTGAGTTCCCAGATTGCACCAAGGTCTGCAGAAGGTGCAGTCTCCAGTGGTCACATTGCTGCAAACCAGATTGGTTGTGTATTTGCCCACATGCCTTTAGGTGGATCCAGCCACCTAACTGTAAGCTCCCAAATTTGAATATTTTGGCTTATTTGCTTTTACCTTTCGGATGAGTGAGTCAGTTGCTAGGCACAGAGCTTGTGTTTTGATTCTCGCTGTAGTGGCCATGTCTCATGAAAAGCATGGTTTGCTCAAGGCCACAGTGTTACAATTTGCATATAAACTTATAAAAAAGGAAGCTTTCTTTAAGCTTTCCTGAGTGAGAGTTTATAGGAGTATTTCTGTCTGTATACTTACCAGAAACTGGACATCTCATAAATGTAGACAGGTTAAGTCTGTCGCTCCCTCAATGGGAATCTTCTGTGGAAAAACCCAGAAAGAGGAAGGAAGGCCTCAGGAAACCAACTTAAAGGGGAGAAGTTGGCCAAGACTTGTGCTGTGCTACTCTTTGGTTTGTATCTGACCACCAGCAGTGTAGTTGGGGAATGCCTCAGAGCTATGGAGGAATGTAGCCTCAGGGCACCTTTGGGAGGCACAGAAGATGTCTTTATGCCCTTTGCTCTAAGAGGGGACAGAGGTACAAAGGCACCAAGTGACTTGTCAGAGATTATTTGAGTTAGGAAACAGACCCAGGTCTCCTGGCACCAGTACAGCCAGAAGTATGGTCTCCATGTAGACAGCTTCTTCAGCAAATGGAGAGATGCCTTGGTCAAAGAGAAAGATAAATGCTGAAGCACACAAGATCTGGCTAAATTATGAATGTGAGAAGAGGAGGAGGGGAAGAAAAGATTCCCACATGTTCTGCTCAGATGTTAACAAAGAAAGCTGAGAAGTGTTTGCATAGACACTACATTATTCCATGTCCAAATGCCTCATAAAAATAATACCGGATGATCACAGAATGGCACACTAGGGAAAATAAATTCTTCAGCGGAATATTCCCTCTGGAAAAACGCAGTGTAAAGTAATACACTAATGGCTTTCAATTTCATGTTTTATATATAGAGATATTAACTGCTCCCCAGACGTCTCTTCGTATTACAGCCCAGCTACACGAGATGTTTGGAGAAGGCCCTGGAGCAGCTCCGTGCTGTCCACATGGAGGGCTGAGCAGGGGTCTCCCATGGTACACAGGAGATGTCTTCTGCCTCCTTCCCAGTGTGGTGCTTGCTCCTGTGGTTCTCTCCAGTGGGTTTGGGTTTTTTCTTCTTAGCCCTCATGGTTTTTTCCATTTTTCCACCATGCTCTGTAGCCTCACCACCATGCTGGGAAACCTGAATTCCTTTTCTGCTCATAAAAAAGGAGTCCTCTCTAGAAGTGTTACAGTGGAGTGATTAAAGCACAACAGTGACAATCAAAACCCTAGTAACAAATACTAAGGAAAGTTAAGTTTAAATACAGCATTATTAATTCCATTTGAGGGATTTCCAGATTTGTCTGGATTCATCTGGTGTCTTCTCCCTCCACATTGCTCGTGTTGGGAGCTGTTTGAGTCAGGAACTGTCTGTCCCGTATGAAGCCAACTACAGTTATGCCATTGTAGCAAATCGTAATGATCTGGGTTCTTTTCCAGGCTTTCTTAATATATCTCAAATGTGTATATATATCATCCTGCCACATCCTGAGGGATCCAAAAGTAGCTTACTTGCTTTGTTCCCTGAATGTAGCTTGTTGGAGTCTGGGGCAGGCGGGAAAGAAGTCATGAGTGTGGGGACATTGACAGTGCATAGTGAAGGGCAGCGGTCCTGCTCTTGGGATCACAAGACATGTCTAAGTCCTTGTAGGAAATTATGCAGTATTTGCACGAAAAGGCCGATAAACACAGACCATGGTATGAGAGAACATTGTATTGTTGCTGGATTATGTAATTATTATCAGGTACATATTATTTCTATATGCCTGTATGAATAATTCTATGTTGAACTGTCTTCCTTCCTGCTTGTACCTCAGCTCTTGCTTCCCTTCCCACCCTCACTAGCCACCCCACTGCACCCGTGAAGCCTTCAAGAAGTGCAGAGCCCCAAGGTTGGGGTCACCACAGTTATTTTTAAACTGGAGAGTACCATTTTGAGTGGGGCAATGCCCCAGATCATAGTTGCTCCATTACCTTTGGTGGGGTTCTCCTGTGTAGGGTGGCTGACAATGTCCTTAATGCCTTCCATTTTCAACATTGATTGTTGTGTAAGAACATCAGACATTCATGGGCTATCTCCATTTTCTAGAACTCAAATGTCAGAGAAAAATGGTAAAGGTGTGCCTTCCACCCACCTCTTCCATCATCTCTGCACCACAGTCTTTCCTAGGGAAATATTTTTCCCATGATCTAAGAAAATCTTGTCTTGACTTTAAATCTATCTGCCACAAAACATCTTTAGCAACAATCTGAACAAGGCAGCAAGCCTTTTGTACGTGTGTGTGTCTGCAGACTTCTTGTTATGCATTTGTATGTGACATTAAGGACCTTTTTCAGAAACAGACAGAGCTCTTGAGGCTTGTCTGTACTTAGAGTCTTTACCAGCAGTTTCTGATACACCTTTCTTGAAGGATGGTAAGAATAAAGTATCTACACATGAGTTTCTTTAGGAATAGTTTCTGTGCTTTAAACAGACACAATATCTTAATCTGTATTAATCTTTGAACAGAAAAAAAAGTAATTGACTCCATTGAGAGAATTGGTTTAAGCAATAACTTCTCTTTAAATTGTGCTGCCACCAGGCAGCTTTACGAGGCCTCCTACCACAAAACCCTTTCATATGGAAGCAAGGCTTAAGGCACAGGTTTATCCCATCTAACTGAGGATCTGAGGACTATTCATCTGGGTTAGATGATAGGTGAGTGGTTTGTGTCTGGAGCTCAGAATCCTTACAATGATTGCTGGCTTGCAGCAGCACAACTAACATGAGTGCTGCCTTGGGAGCCAGTTTCAATCCTTTCTAGGTCTTTTCATGTGGATCAGCACCAGAGTGCCTTCCAGTGGCACTGGATCCTTGCCAGCAGTGGCACAAATCGTTTTTCTGTGGACTAAGCTGCTGTGTCCCCCTCACCTGCTCTTCAGCCGCAGGTGAATGGAGGGACCTCCTCTGCAGCTGAAACGAGGGGCTTGTTTTGACTCCTGTCCTTTCCCTCTGGTGACAGGACGCTGTGCCCGCTGCGGGGAGAATGTTGTTGGAGAAGGCACCGGTTGCACGGCCATGGACCAAGTCTTCCACGTGGAGTGTTTCACCTGCATAATGTGCAACAACAAGCTGAGGGGACAGCCTTTCTACGCTGTGGAGAAGAAAGCCTACTGTGAACCCTGCTACATTGTGAGTACCCATTCTCTTTGTGCCGTAATTTTAATGCACAGACATTGGAAACGTTTATTTCTTTCACTGCTGTGGAGTTCCCTTGCAGTTAAAATCTGTGGCAGTACCATGAGCACCAGGTTTTTACATGGTCTTCAGAAGAACTCTGGTCTTTTCAGCTTACTGGGTGAATTACATTTCCTGGTCTGACCTGCCTCTGAAATGAAGTGGACACAGCAGGAAAAAGAGCTGGGTTTTGTGATTGTTTCATCTCTGTAAGGAGCAGACTATGCAGTCATTTTTTAGCAGTAGTGTGGTTCTCAGCTTTCTGTGTTGAGAAATCTGATACCAAAATGGTTACAAACTGTGGTGCCCACTAAGATGAAGGAGGTGGGATGCAAGAAAGCACTGAAACTTCTAAAATCAAGACTTTGCCTTGCTTGATCAAAAACTTTCTACTAAACTAAGGGTCTTTGGATTAGGTATCCTTTGAAGTTTACGTTACCCTAAAATTTCGTGCCACCGCCAAGGTCTTAAAGCAAACAATTAGCAGTTGCTCTGAGGAGCTGCACATTTTAAGAGGCTCCCATAACAGTAGCTGGAACCAGTTGCACAGGTGCAAATTAAAGAAACATCCCATAATGTGCCTGAGGCCTTACCTTGGTCTGACCTTAGCATCCAGTATATTAGGATTATCCTTGTAACTTAGAGTAAGAAAAGCACTGGAACATTCTTAAAGCATTGACGGATCTTTCTCTAAACCTCCAGTTTTGAGTTCTTACAAACACTGGACCTGAGACCCTTCCAGAACTGGATTTACACTTCTGAAAGTAAAAATTGATGTTTTTCTTGACATTTCTGGCATGCCAGTGATAATTAGAGCAATAATACTATAATATTTCTGAAATGCCACTAGTATCTCATTGTTCTTTTTATTTCTACAGAGCCTTCACAGTAAGATTGTTACTGAAATATTGAATATAAAAAGGGAGGATTCTGTCTTGTTTACAATGGCAGTGATAGATGGGCCTTGTTAATTTGCTTTTAAAAGCTAAATGGTCTTTTGGTGGAATATGTACCTTTTAAATAATTTCTATTTTTGTTTGCACTAAAATGATTGCGCCATAAAAAATTTAAGTTTCATTTTGTGGCAAGTGTAACCACGTGCAAAGCACTGAAGACTTTAGAAAGGTGCATTCATAATATAATTGGAGCAACTTTATGTAACTGGAATTAAACATTTCATTGACTTCAGGCTGGAATTGACTTCATCTGCTTGGAGATTGATACTTTCTTTTCTTCTTTTTTAAATCAAGCACGCATTCTACACCACTCATCTGCTTTAGTTTGGGAAAACATCTGCATTAGCCACTGTAGTAATGGTTTAAGATTATTTAATCCCATTACTTATACACTTCATTAGCCTGAGTGAATTGTTGGCAAGGGTTCAGTAAACTTCCTACATTGGGAGATAAAAGGATAAAAAAGGGAAGGGAGAAGGATTCTGTTCCTCATTTTCTTTCAAATTTATCTTCTATCTATTTAAGGGATAAAGGAACGATAATTGCCTGGTTGCATCTGCGTTTGTATGTTCTGTGATACAGCTTTGCAGCTCTGAGTACAGAGGAAAGAGTAAACGTTTAATAGCTTCCTTTTATATAACCAGAAGGGGCCTTTAAATGTTTATCTATGCAGTCCACAAAAACATGGTTATGGAGTTAACCCAAAACACGTCTGGATCCATCTGCTGCTGCACATGCAGGGGAAAGGATGGCAATGCTGATGGGGCTACATATGTGTAGCTGGACAGCTGGTGCTGTGAGTGGAAAATGGGAAGCAGGGATCTGGCAATCTGATGCAGTAAAGAAAAAAACAAAAACCCAAGCACACATTAAACACTTAAATGTGGGAGAAACAAGTGTTGGGAGCCTATGTCTCAGCACCTCTCAGAAAGCTCAGGACTCTGCTGTGTTGAAAGCCAAATCTACAAGGGATCTAGGCTTTTGCCATGCCACTGGCTTTAGGCCTGAGGAATTTGTGTCCTAGAGCATATGTCTCATTGATTTTTCAGTGGAATGAAGCCTGCATTGGTTTCAGTAGGATAATGAATGGCTAAGTTCACTGAGGCTTTGAGCTAGGCTTGCAAGTTGTTCTTGCAGATGAATGAGACCCTTAAATTGATGAGGCACAGTCTGACTGCTTTTGTCTTTAGATGCCTTTAGATGTGTGATGCAGTTATACTGAACTCTGAGAGTTAATGACCTGCTTAAAATCTAGCCTGTCTAGCCATAAGGATTCTGCTGAAATGTGGCCTCTGATTATTTTTGGTTTGGTTTGGGTTTTTTTTCTGTTTCTTTTTGGTTGGTTGGTTGGTTGGTTTTGGGGATTTTTTTGGTGTTTGGTTTTTTGTTGGTTGTTTTTCTTTTTTGATGGGGGCGTGTTTCCCAAAGTCCCTATATCAGAAAATAGCTTGGATACTAGGAACCATAGATCTGTAGAAAGTCAGTGGGATGACTTGGCTCAATAGGTACCTTGACTCAGAATCCTCTGGACCTAAATTCCCATGGAAGGTGTAGCAAGTGTGACTGGCCCAAGACTGCACAGCTAATTCATGGCAGTGGCTAGCTGAGAAAACAGGGTTCTCAGCTGGTGTAAGTGTGAGTAATTCAGTGAAACTTGTTTCCTGGTTTACCTAATTCACACTGATTTCTAGCACACATCCCTATTTTCCCAAGTTGAAAACTCTTGACCTGTTATGCAAGCCATAGAGGCTTCATTTATATAAAGAAAATAAACTAACACTTGCCTAGTTGTGATATATAAATTCTTGAAGTCTTTGATTATTTTTTAATAATTCACTGTTGTGACTTGTGGCCTTATGCACACAAAAACTATGCACAAAAACAAAAATAAATCTTTTTCAACAATTAGAATTGGCTAATCTTCTCAGTTTGTTGTGTGACTCTTCTTAGTTGTGGTGTAGTGAAGCCATAATTAAGATTACTGTCAAGAGCTGTATTTAATTACTGGTTAGTCAGTACCAAGCCTAAATAGCCTGCAGAAGGGGTTTTCTTTGTTGTTTTGGTTTCTGGTTTTATTTATCAGTGATCCAATTAAGATGAAATTCCCCAAAAGTCTGAATTAACATCTAAGGAAATTGATCACCTGTTTGAAAAGAAATATTTTTCTTAATGGGAATTTGAGTACCAGAGTTAATTTCTTTCACACAAAAATCCTCCCACCCAAAAGCCCATCAGTATCATTTCCTGTTACATCTTCTGAGTGCAGCGAGTTCTGTTGCCAGTGTGTTTGCTGGTTTTGCTCTGCATCCAAGGATTCTTTCATTATTGATGTTATTTCTAAAAGAGTACCAGTCTTCTCCATTAAGACACTTCTGCTGAACTAAAAGCAACTGTAAAAACTAAAGTGTTAATAGGAGACAGATGTTTCCCAGTCATTACGACAGTCAAGTTAACATCTGAAATACCGTGATAGGGTTTCCAGTGTAAGTAGTGCACTGCTGTGCACGTGATGAACGCCGTGTCTGCACTATGTTATCAGTATATTTTTCCCCTCCCTTACAGGGCAGATTACTGACAAAAGAACATTTGGTTTGCTTCCTCTAAGTAGTTGAAGAGATTTTAACACTGGACTTAGAGCAGGGAAAAGGCTAAGAGTAATATCAGTGCAACTGTTGTTATAAAAGACTGAAGAGCAAGATGTTTGAGCAGTGCCAGCTGTCCGCTGTCCAAATACCGTGTTATCGTAAGGACTGAACACAAGGTTAACCAGACACACCAGTCTGGCAAGAGGGATGCTGCTGTTTTGTGAATGGGGTGTTCTTTGATGTCCAGATAACTTTCTCCAGGATGTGGAAATTTTCCTCCATTCTTTATCCCTTCTCCTGGCTGTCCGGTGGTTGGCAGCTGGAGATGTGCACTCTGAGGTGAGGGCTGGGAGGGGCTGAGCTCCTGCAGTTAATGCAGAAAGCAGTAAGATCTTGCAGATGCTCCTGGCCTCTGAGGGTTTCTTGTTTTGTCCAAGTTAATGTGACCCAATTGAGGAGAGGACCACGGTGGGACTGGGAAGGTTGCAAGAAAGCAGAAAAAGCCAGGGTCAGATGAAAGACTTCAGAGGTGTGGTGGGCTGGAAATGATGAGTGATTGAAGGAAAAGAAAGAAACTCTCATGTCTGTCAAGCCAGAGCAGGGGAGATGGTGGTTGTGCTCTGCAGCGCTCTGTGGGGACCCAGGGATCGAGGTTTCCTGTTTCTGCTGAGCACTATGCAATATTAAGGACCTGATCTTAAACCCATCCCCAAAGGTCACTTACAAGGATTTTTTACAGGTGAAGTTCATCTTCCCATAGTACTAAAGATGTGGAAGTGCTTGAAGGAGGAAGAATTATGCATGGAAGTCATGCCCTGATTATTGCTGTTCCCCAGCTTTAAATTTGGGATCATAGTGCTACACCTTTTTTCTTTTTTTTTCCCTCCCCCCGCCCCCCCCATTTACTTGTTTTGTAAAAAAAGTAGAAAAAAGTATTTCTTAGAAGGGTTTTTCCTCTTACAATCTTCTAACTTCCTGGCCTGTCAGCGGCTGTAGTTCAGTAGTTCAGAACAGAGCACAAGAGAAATGCTGATGTTTTAAGAAATGGTACAACTAGAGCCACTGGTGCCATGGAGCATCCTGGGAAAGCTTAAATTTGCTAATCATTCTAAAATGTCAGTGTTAACTCAATTTGTGCTCAATGAAATCTCTGGTGAGACTGCTATTGGCTTCAGTGTGACTGGTATTGTAAACCTAACTGTGTGTGCACGTGAGTGTGGTTGGTTGAAAGCTATGCAAGAGCACCTTCCTGCAGCACATAGGGTTTAAAGTGTAAGGTTGTTCCCTGCAGTAAAACTACAGCTATTTTTAAAAATAATCCTGCAATTTGTAAGCAGGGATTACAGCACTAATTTAGCAACTGTGTAACAATTTAAATTGGACCAGAAAAGAGAAACTATAATTTAAAGATTTTTTTTTTTATGATACAAGTTTTCTTCTTTTTAAAGTAAAAAGCCTTTTATTCTTGTTTTTGTCAAGCAATGTATTGAATTTGAGAGTAATTTATGGAAAGTGCTGCCAGCATGGTATTGCAAGTGCTCCACAATTTGAATTTAAACTGCTCAATGGGATCATTAAGACTATTATGCCTGCTTTCCAAAGAGTTTGAATTCAAAATGACAACTGGAACAAAAATATAAAATAAACTAAAGAGAAGTCACGCACTCTTTGCGTGGTGGAATTTTTCTGCCCTCGAAATATTTCATTGAGATCAATGCTGCTCTTCAATTCTCTCCTAGAAAAAAGCTGGTGTTGCTAGTTTTAGTTCGGTGCTCCTGTGTGAGTCATCGGCAGCAGGGAGCTGAACCTGTGACCCGTGGATCGAAAAGCATTAAGGCTCAGCTCCCGAAGCACAGAGATGGAGCTGGCTGTGCCAGGCAGCAGCAGGCTCAGCCCTGGGTTTTTCTTACCCTCAACAGAAGTGGTCCATGGGCGTCCACAAAACATAGCAGCCACAAAACAGGTCCAGAGTTTTGGCTCGCTCACAGGCGTGTTTTATTCCTATTGATTATTGCATTGATAATTTTGCTAGTCTGCACCCAGTTGGTAATTCCTTGGGAAAAACATCATGGCAAGGGAAATCTGTTATGTGTAGTAAACTGATCATTTGTAAAAGTGAAAAATAAGTAAATACCTTAAGAGTGTAACAGCCCTTTCTATTGATACCACCCAGCAACAGCTGATATAAAAAATAGAGACAGAAGGTGGAGGAGGAGTGGTGGCCATAAGCTCAACTCTACTACTTGGATTGGTAAATGTTCCTGTGCAATCAGGGCATAGATAGAGGAGGACAGGATGCTATTGCATAAGCTGCACCTGGGGCTTCCAGGAGTCCACGTCTAGGAGGTACAAAAACTTGAGAGAGAATATGTCGATGAAGCAGCTTCTGTCAGAACTGGGACAGCTGAACTTAGCAGACACTCTGGAAGATTGCATCTGTTTTTTCAGTGGCCGACCAGCTGTTACAGGGGATGGGTCATGCCTCTTATTTTGTCACGAGGCAGGGGAAAAGGTTCCTTTGCAGGGGTGGATGGGTGGGGGAGTCAGCAGAGGTCAATAACCTCCTTTCTAAACTGGAATTATAAAGAAAGGGGAGAAAGTGTACCATGAGATGATGAGGTAATGCTTTACAGGAACTCCTCTGTGGAGACCCAGAGGCTCATATTAAAGAAGACAGGGCCAATTCATCTTACTTTCCAACAAGGACAGGACAAGAAGTCTGCAAACTAAGCCTGTAAGAGGGAAAATTCACAGTGTTCTTGGAAGACACGAGAGTGAGCCCTGCCAAGAATTGTGCTGGGCTCACCTTGGTGATGGGTTCTGAGACCAATATACCTTGGTGTAATTGACTTTCCAGAAAGCTGACTAGAGTGTTGCTTTAGAGGAAGACCAGCTATGGACTGTGGAGGTAAAGCAACTTGATGCTACCAATGAGAACAGTGTCATGAGGGGGATATTTTTGGAAAAGTACTGTAGTGCTTGGACAGCATTTTAATAGATACATCTGTGTTGGAAGATTGGGCATGAAGTGCAATTAACTATTCACTGATGTCTTGGTGGTGCAAAGTTTTGTTAGGTATGGATCACTTTTCATTCCTTTTCATGGCCCCTATTTAAAAATGTGTCCATGTTAGATGATGACTCCTCCTCCACACCTGGGCTTGCTTGAGGCTTTTGTGATGGCTTGCTAGAATCCAGATCTTTCCTCCTGTGTGTTGGCAGCCATAACAACATAAATTGTAGTCTTGTCTCTGCCTTGTGTTTTTATAATTAGAGGCATTTTTCGTATTTTGATTATATGAACTAAGCATTGATTTGACATGTACAATCTAGAAAAGCTATACCATGGGAAATGGAGAGTTCTTAGTGACTGAAAAGATGATACTGTGAAGGACCAGCTGCTGCCATTCAGTGAATTTCTCACCTCACGGGGTGAATTCCACTGACCAACTGTATATTCTTTGGAAGAAAATAGTCTCCCTTTCTGCAGGACTAATGGGATTTTATGGCTTCTGGCTATAGATCCACTTATGGATCACACTACAGTAGAGGGGATGGCGAAGTCATTTAGCAATGGCTTTTAGCTGTGTGTTGAGCTTTCCCTGTAGAACATCCCAAAGCTTACTGCCTTTGCAAGTTAGCAGAAATGGAAAGAATAACATCTTTGTAGTATCTTCCTCATTTGCAGTCAAGTGTAGATGGGTGTTGGCAAGTTACATCCAGTGTTTACAGCATTCATCTCCTTTCTTTCAACTATACTTGACCACCTCCTCAGTGAACTACTTGCTGCTTTCTCCCTTTGCTGCCCGAGCAGCATCTGGAGATCCCACTGTAATAAACTCTCATTGTGGTGTGTCAGTGAATCAAAGTCTCTGCCTCCAAAAACCTTCTTGGTAAACATCAAGTTGATGGAAAAGGCAACAGCATTGCCTCCATACTGCAGATGGAGATCTGACCCTAAGAAGTTTAAATGCAGTTTGTTTAGATCATGGATCTCCATTTGCTGGAAGCCTTCAGGGACAGTTGGGACAAACATCTCTTAAGAATAGTTAAGATCTAGGCATGGGCAGAGCCAGGGGTGTTTTCTAGCCTTGCTTGTTCCTGTTCTGAGCTTGAGTGACCTGTCCAGGACCACAAACACATCCTGCACTGTACAGCTCAGGTTTTCCACATTCCAGTTTTCTACGTAGTTGCAATTCATCCTGCAAAGATCTTCAGGTGAAGGAGTTAGCTTTCTTTTCTTCCCGTCTTGCAACCACTGCTGTTTAGGGACTGGACATGAATATGAACAAACATCTGAAAGCTGAGTGAGGGCTCTAGGAAAACCCAGGAAGGTGGGAGGTACCATAATTGTGTTCCTTTCCATGTAGTCCTCCTGCTTCCTTGTAACCCTGCATAGTTATTTGTCAATTCGAACTGCTGAAGACAATTATTCAGGAAAGGCTGTGATGTATTTGAAACTGGGCCTGTAATTTAGGTGTGTGTTTCCATCAGATCTGTGTGTTATGGAGCTCTGTCCTTTCTAATGCAGTGATGTCAAAGTGCTGCAATGTCCAGACATAAAAAAATAGGAACTCACTGAAGTAAACAAACCATTAAGTACTGGATATTTTTACCAGTGCTCCTGTGCAGAGCTGCTGGCAAAACTGCACAGGTACTGCAGTACCTGCGGGTAACAGAGCCGAATCTGTCCTGGAATGGGTGTGTTTGGATTTAGCAGGTATGGTTTCCCCTGAGCAGCCTTTCAGAGAACAAAGTCTTGTCTTGCTCCCTCTCAATTCCAGATGCCCTCTTCTTTCAGTCCAGACAGTGATTTGCAAGCCTGAGTGCCAGAGAGGCCAGCAGGCTCTTGCAGCATGCCACTTGAGCCGTCTCCTTGGTGAAGCCACACTCCAAGGAATTTGCTCTGGCAAAAGCTCAGTCTGTGAGTCGATCCTCCCTCTAGTGTTTGCCTCTGCTCTTCACTCCAGGACATGATTTGCCTGCATGCAATGTTTGTTTGCAGTGGAGGAAACTATTTAACTTGCCGTCACGCACACAGAAACCCCGGTGGGCTTGGGAGATTTCTGGTTGGAAAAAAATAAAATTATGCCAGTGTAGGGAAAGTGCAACAAATGGGAATGGTGACAGGAGAAAAAGTTTATTGATTATAAGAGTATGGAGAGTGTTTGGTACTCATATAGGGACAAAGCAAATTGTGAGACTGTTGTTTCATCTCATCTGCATTGATTACAAAGCTGTGGGCCAAGTACAATATTGACAGAAGAGATAAATCATCCACTGGGGTATTTTGGGCAGAAGGAAAACCAGATTATAGGTCAACTTTGATGCCATGGCATTTGCTGGGGACAGGAGATTATTGTGCACTGGTAGGTAGCAGCCTTCACAGGAGCACAGAGGTTGATGTGGTCAGTGAGACCGATGGTCCTGCAGTGTGTGCCCATCTGTGTCTGGGTTAGGCAGGGATGGCACTACGCACATGGGTGAGCATGGAACTGGTGGGGCATCTGGATTGCTTAAAATGAGTGATGAGATCTGCTCAGCATTGTCCCTGCTCTTCCCTGGCTGCTGTTTCCTGACAAACATTTGACACAGAGGCAGCATGTAGGTTTTCCACAGCAACCTGATGCTGTATCTCTCAAAGCAGACTTACCACGCAGCTCTCTGAGGCAGTGCAGTAAGTACAGGCAGTTAGAAACTGGTGGCAGTTTTTATACTACATGCCATGTTTGCAAAAGCTTTTGTTCTTGTTAAAAATGGAGCTTTATGGAGGGGGAAAGAAATAAACCAAGAATCTTTGTGACCTCTTTGGTCTGAGGTTATAAAGCACAGATTTGATAGTCTTTAGTCACTGTAGGAATGTGCTCCTGCAGATGCTGGCCATTGAAAAAAGTCTTTGTATTGTTTTGATTTTTATTTTCTTGCTGAAGTCAGTCTACTGATGTGTGATAGTTTCAGGCTGCAGCTCATTGTATTTGCATCCTTGCTGTTTGACACTCTAACACTGAGTGGCCTTCCAGATTTTCACGTCACTTAATGTTCTTTATGTGGGCATTTTTTCAAACTGCTTCAAAGATTTGAAAAGTAATGGTTACTGTGCTCAAAACCTAAAAGTTGCTACTGACCAAACTCAGATGTTTCCCCTTGTTTGTGAAGGGAAATACAGCACGAGGGGGAAAAAAATAACAGTGCTGAAATGTAAATTAATTCTCAGATGTTATCAGGGATTGAGATTTTAAGTATGAATATTCCATTAGCTCCTGACAAGGTAGTTTTTTGTTTAAGGTCGTGTTTGAACCAATACACCATCTTGGCATTCCACCAACAAAGGTATCTGTGTAAATGCAATCTGTGTTCAAGCCAGACAACACTTCAAAAAATTTATTTAATATTTCCTACAGCAAGCCATCTGTGACTGGTCATATTTTAGGAAGCAAGCGAACATCATAGGAATGTTCGCCAATCTCTTTGAGTAACTTCTAGACTTTTTAAATTAAATGTGCTGCCAAATATTTATGTTCTGTTGTGAAAAGAAAAATATTTGTTTGACATCCTAGTCTCCCTGGCAGTTTGCAGTCGGCTGCTCCTCTGAGGAGCTCTGCTTTTCTCATGGGTGCTGCAGGGCCAAAGAAGGGTGTGGGCATCCCTGAAGGTGCCTTTTGGGCTCCTCAGCGATGAATGGGGGCAGCTGCAGCACGATGGGGCTCTGTGGGGGCTGAGAGAGGTTGAGCCCTGGGTCTGCCCGTGGAGGGTGCAGCGGGCTGGCTGGGGACCAGGTTGTGCCCAGTGCTGACACTGGTGGGTTGGAGGGTGGTGGTATAGGCACAGGTGGCCATCACAGCATTCCTGCCAACATGCAAAAGGCTAAAGAGTTCCCGGAAAAGCCAAACTGCTTTGCAGGATGTCTTCCAGTGCATCTGCCACAGGCGCTGCAGCCATCGCCAAGGCAACCAAGTTGCCAGAATTTAGCAGCAGCAAAACAGAAGAAAAGATAAGTGATGGCCGAAATCATGGCTGCTAAATGCCCTGATGGAGCTGAGCCGTGCTCTAAATCATATCTAGCATTTAGTAATAATTTTCACGAAAGTCTTGTTTTTTATCCTGTTCCACAGATTTATGGCTGGCTTAAACTTGATCATTCTAAAGTAGTGAAATGCCTTTATCCAAGGGCTCGGAAATCAGTGTTGTCCTCTTACTACATACAGGTACTAATAAACAAGTAGAATGTCTGAAACTGTCCTGAAATAGTGAATTCCGTTTTGGAAAGGCTGAGATGTTCTGAAGAGTCCCTGGTGGCATAGCACCAATTTTTACTCAGTACTCATTTGAAATGGTCCATATAATTTGCCTGTACTTAGCACCTTGGGACTGCTGCAACCAGCAGAAGTCTCGGTGAATCATCAGCCCATAACCTGTCCACATGTGTCTGTCACCTATAGGATCAATGCCATACACAGAATGTGCATATTTTTATGTTCTGGAAAGAGGCCCTTGCAACACAGAGCAGGGAGAGAAAGCAGTCCTGATTTGCTCTATTACCTCTGACAGTTTTACTTTCACTGTGGCATGGCAATAAGATTAAAGTTTTATAGCAATATCACCTCCATCCAGACAAAAAAAAATTAAACCTCTCCTCTCTGGTACTTAGATTTCAAACTCTTTTATAGAGCCTCTGCATCTGTTAATAAAATCCTTAATTCATTTTGAACATTTTATTGTCACTTTGGATAAAAGTTTAATCAGATAGAATTATTGCCCTTCTAATATTCCCTTAACCTTTGCATTTTAGACTTAGACCATATCATTTAAATTTTAAAATCACTCTTTTATAGACTTGAATGCCCCCATCTCTTTTTTAGAGGGTACTTTTGCACAGGAATGCCGTAGTCTGTCTTGAGGTCATGTGAAACCTTAAAAAGGCTCTAATGCAAGCACTGCTCACTTTCTGCTGAAATGTCTTGCATGCCCTATTAATTACTTTAATGGTGACATGCTGGTTTAAGGGAGTTCTTTATTAATGCCACTAAATCTTTTTTTTTATTGTTGTTTAAACACTTTTTCTTTCTTTTATGTAGATGTGTTTAATTCTTTCCTGTCTTTAAAATAAACGAGTGCATGACTCCACACAAGGTGTTTGACATTTCCATCTTTCCTTCTCGGGAGGGCATAGGGAGGGCTTTGCTCCGTTGTCTGTATTGTCCACATCCCACCAGAGACATGCACATCTGTACTGTCTGTCATCATGTTAGATTGTTGTGGTGGAAGTAATTTTTGAAATCTGATCTCTCTATTTCCAGAAATAATATACAGTGAATTTGCTTTTACTCTTCCAGGATGTTGAGACCATAGAGGTCAGTCTGGATTTTTTGTTGAAAGTGCAGCACTCCTAGTTCAAGAGAGGATTTGCTTATGTTTGAGCCTTTTCCTAGTAAGGAGGACACGTTGATTTGCTCTCCTCAGTCTGAAATAAGTAAAAGTATTCTAGTAGTCCATTTTAACTTTAAAGATGTATACCATTCACTATACTAGATTATTTATGGAGCAGCCCTTTTGCTGAACTAGCTGGCTGGTAAAGCACTGGCATCCATCCCTACAGCTGGATTTTGGTCTATCAGGTTTTTATTTTGTTTACAGTGAAATATTTTACAAAATGTCTCTTCTTGATTCATATTAGTTGGAAATTTTCTTGGCCTGGGGAAGGGAGGCAAGGTGTGAGAGAGAAAATACCATCAGGACCTGGAGAAACTTTTTCAAAAGCACATAAATGACTGAGGAACTGGCTGCTTTTGGTTTGCTAACCCGCTCTTGACAATGAGGCTTAAACTCATGGTAGTAAGTCATCTTATTGTTTAGTCACTTTAGAAAGTGCTATGTCTTCAGTAACCATTGATGGTTTCACCATGGGACTCTTCCACATTTGAGATACATAAGTAAACGTCACTGGTTTTAAAGAAAATCAGAATGGATTATTGAAAAAGTTGTGAAGAGGTTTCACCAATAGCAACTAGTTTTTTCTTTGGTGAGGGAACAGTGGTTTAGGGCTTGGGGTTGTTTTTTTTTTGTTGCTGTTTTCTTTGGGCAAAGTATGAAAGCTTGTGTTACACTGTGGGGTTTCTCTTGACCTCTCCTCTCCCAGATGACTTCTGGCTCCTAAAAACATGTGTGCCCACCTGGGTAATAGAGTTTCTGCGCAGCCCTCCATGGCTGATGTGTACCTGTACATACACACAGACTTGCACAGGAAGAATCTGGAAGCCTGAATTCAATCTGAAATGGTTTGACATTTGCCTGGGAAAGGTATTCCTTCCTCTCATGGACTTTCCCTCAGGTTTGTCCAAATTGGTCTTCAATTATCAGTAGCGTATTTTGCTGTTGAGTGGGCAGAGCCTTTTACTCACAACTGCTATTTTAATTTTGGGAGCAGGCAGTACACTTATGCACTTATACGGTACTAAAGGGTACCTTTTGCATTTTCAAACTTTGCTAAATGGCACCCTTTGCATTTTAGAATAAGTAGCTAATTAAATGGCAAGGCTGAGTGCTGTTTGAGCAGTGGGTTAGGGTCGCTCTAACTTAGATACGGGACTGGGTCCTATAAAACAAATTAGTCTGAGTTATGGGCCTGCTGCCCCTGATCCCAATTTGAATGTTTTCTTTGAAATTAATTGGAGCTGAATCCGATTTGTGGTGCCCAAGATAATGTGGCTAATGAAAGACACGAGACATAGACCCCATCTCATGAAGTGATCCTCCTGAGTGTGTGAAGAATCTAGACTGGCTTGATCAAAAGCATTTTCAATTTCTGTTTTATAAAATCGAAGTAAGGACAGTTCAAGTGAATTTTAGTGGAAATCCCCTAAAATTAACTGAAAAGCTCAAAACATACTTTTTCCCCCCTGTAAGCTTGTTTCCTTCCCTTTTCCCTTGTGGATACCTTGTTTATTTTTTAAATAAATAATCATATTTTAAAGCAGTGTAAATAAATTGCAAAGTGTGCTCCAATGGGGTGGATAAATATATTCCATCTGCTGGGGAGTGATTATTAAATAATTCACCAGTGGCAAACCCAGGAGTGGTTATCCATTTTCCTCTCATTCATGGGTAATTTTTTTCTACATCCCGTAGGAGCTCATTATGTTTTCTTTGTACATAATGTTTAATAATTTTAAAATCTGGCACTAACCCCTCCATGTACAGATTCTTCAATTTTTCCTAAGTATATGTGCATGTGTACACATATGTGTATTGGCAGAGGAAGATATTTGTTTTCTTTCTTCCTTTTTTTTTTCCCATGTTGAGAGAAGGTGAGCATTTATGCATGAAGCGAGGTGGAGAGTTGGAGGCAAATTTCCCTGTGTGCAAGGGTGTTTGCTCCTGCACAGATGGTGGATGGGTCACATCCCTGGTCTTACCCTTGAGTGGGAATCAACAGGACTTCAGGGCTGTGGAATCAATATGAAGCTCATACTTCAACATTTATAAACAAAGGAATAGGAAGCAAGGTGAGGGAGTGGGGCATTTGAAGAGCCCTGTCTCCTTTTTCTCAGTGTTAGGAAGAATTTGGTTATCTTCTAAGGGACCAAGAGTGAGCCCAATGAGCCTGGTCTGTGGATAAGCAGCAGGCAATTACCTGATTTAAAACTGGAGCTATATCTCATCAGGGGAAAAATTGCCACAGATATGTGGATTGGTGGGCTTTGAATCTGACCTTAAAGGAAGAGTTCAGTTCCTCCTGGTAGCTAACAGACCCAAAGGCCTTTGTGGGCTTTGATCAGGCAGGGTGGGCAGCTGGGAGGAGGACTGGATGGGGTTGCCACATAGCAGGAGGTTGCACACTGTCAGGAGCTGGCACCTCCAGTGCTGGATCCCATTTCAGAAATGTTCATGTTCCCTTGACAGTGTGTGCACCACAGGGCAGGAGGTGAGGGACCACCATCCCGTCCTGCAGTGGTGCCAGTGCCCAAGGCACTGTGGTAAGAGCTGGGCTCTCCCCCAGGCTGGAGGCAAATGTTTGCAGTTAGAGGGCAATCACTACCTTGGTGCTAAAATGTGTGATTAGCCACAGGAAATTCTTTCCTCAGCTGATGAAGACAGGAAGGTTAAAGTGTCTCTTAATGCTTCCACTGTTTTTCCTAGGGAGTTGAGTGAATCTGGCTGCACTCACAGAGGGGAACAGCAATCCTATTCCCCAGCAGGTAATGATCTCTGCTGTCCTCTTGCACATGTCTAAATGTCCATACTGTTGGCCAGAGAGGAACAAAACCCTCTCACTGTGAGGTAGGGAGCTGTTTTATTTCTCCCTCTCTCTTTTTCACATTCCCTGCAGGAATGTGCAGACTCTGGGTTTCTGAGGCAGCTGGGCTCTGTACTAAGCAGGAGCAAACAGCTTTTCTCTGGAACAAAGACCAGATCCAAACAATTTGGTTTTTTGGCTATAATTTCCATATGATTCTTGACCTGGAAACTCCTCCTTTTGTTACTCTGCTAATCCCTTTTACTACCTGGGGAACAGGTTTGGGGCTAGAGGGGAAGTAGTCCGGATGTGAATTAGCAGAACCTTGAATATTTTGCTTGTTTGTGAAGAAATGCTCTTCTTTCCTTTGGACTTCCCAAGCTGATACTCTGCATGTTTCCATCCCATATCTCCATCATAGTCAAAGCCAGAGTAACACTTTCCATGACTGGTTTCTGTGCAAAACATGAGTTTTGCTGTGCTCAGTATAGGATTGGAGTGCTGCAGCTACTGAGACTGGTTCTGACGCTGAGCTCCCTTCCCCATCTCATTTCCTGCTCCAAATGATTGGTAATTTTCACTCCTAGAAATGATGCTCCAGGATGGAAGAGCACAGGGAAGATGCTCTTCAGGTGAAAGAACAGTGTTGAGAGATCAGGTTGGATATAAAGTTCCAGAGTAAATGAACAGTGTGTTCAGCACTGTGCGCAGTATGGACATGGGAAAGAAGTTGCACCTTGCAGAGCAAGGGCTGGAGGATAAGCTGGGGTGTGCTGCAGGAAAAGTTGTGTGACCTGGGGGTTTGTGGAGCTGCTCTAATTTAAACCTCAAGAAAGAAACCAGCTGTGGACTGGAATGGTGTTTGATGGATCTGACAGGAGCTGGGGGAGTACAAAATTATTGCCATGCTGGCTCCTCTGTGCCCGAGGCTCATCCTTACATTAGCAGTTCTCCAGCTGTACAGCACAGGAGACACCTGTGTTCTTGCAAACCCAGACTGCTGGCACTTCCATCAGGGATGCAGTTGAATTCTGTATTGATTGATGTCCTTGTTATTAACCAGAGCTGATCATTGCCACTTGAAGGGAGCAGGAACAGCAAGCTCAGTTCTCTAGAAACCTGAGCTTAGGATGTAGAGACATTTCCATTATGTCCTTTTTTCTTCTTACACACATATGCTGCCCCTCCCCATGGAGCTTGCTGTCTTAAGGTCTCTAGGTCCTTTTTTGTGTGAATTTCCTGTCCATGATGGTGATCCAGTTGCTCTTTTGCCCTCTGTCAAGCATGTTCAGAGTGAGAGGAGAAATGGTTGGCTCCAGTAGGCAGAGTAAGTCCAAGGGCAGAGCTGGGAAGCTGCCTGGGGCTTCCCCACACCCTGTGTGAGGTGTATTTACATAACCCAAGCACCTCTTCATGCTGCTGTTTCGGAAATGGCCCTGCTAGCAGCCTCTATGCCTAAATGCCCAGAACTCTCCCCACGCTGACACAGAGCTGGGCACTGGTGTGCTCTGTAGCCTGTATTGCAATGTGCCATTAGGAAAACTGTAGTTGCCAAATGTTTCTGTTTTTACATGAAGCTATTCCACCGAGGTTATCTGATTTTTCTCTGGTGCTGAGAAAAGCGTTTGAATCAGACAAGAGACCTTGTGGGTGGAATACATTATGTCCAAAAATCAATCATAAGGTAAGGTAGGAATGGAATTGAGTTTATTTACAGTCTGTTGACTTTTATAGTTAGCACCATTTATTAGAGAAGATGAAGAAGAAGAAGAAAATTAAGCAGAGGGCAGGAAAATGTTTCTTTGTGATATTTTTGTGCCTGGCAATGAAAAGAGATGTGTGTACGAGCTGACAATTTATCTTCTGCCCTGAAGAGAAATGACTTGTTCTCAAATGGGCATGAAATGAAATAGTGCAGAACACGATAGGAACTTTTCTGAGTAAATGGGTCAATTTCCTGTCATTCTCTCAATAATTGTATGTAGAGCACACTATGCTCCAAACACTGGCAAATGTGATTTTTTTTTTTTTTTCTCTCCTGTTATTTTACTCCTCTTGTAAATGGGTGGAAAACATATTCCAGTGCTGGCACTGTTATAATCAGCTTTTGCCAGTGGCTAATAGCAGTCCATTTTTGGTGAATGCTTGTTACCTCCAAGCAGTCCAAGACACTACATAATAACCCAGCACTGTGTAGACTGGTGCTGCTAGGAATGAGATGCAGTTATAGGGACTGCATTGCAAATGCCCCATCACAGCAGGAAATTTGCTTGTCCCTTTATCTTCTCTTGCCTAATTGCAAAATAGCCCTGGTGTTCTAGCTGGAGAAGGAGCCTTGTTTGCTTTCCAGAACTTCGTGGTATGGTCAGGGACTTTCTGCCTCCCTGTCCCTTAGCAGGCTGATGCATTTTCCTCCACTTACAGCAGCCCTCGCTGTTACTGAGGGGACATGGATTCAAGTTAGACTCACTGAGGACTGAGCTGGTAATTTTATTTTGGATGTGGTTAATTAAAAATAACAGAAGTGCTGTAACAGGTGTCCAGTGGGTGCCAATTAGGATCTCTGTGGCAGATTGGGTAAATCTGACTGGAATGGGTTAATGCAGTGACAGAGCTTCGTGAGCGCCTTTGAACTTCAATCTTAGGAAAAGGGAGAGGATGTTACAGGGTTGGCCCCAAGGTGCTGCATTCTGGCTGTGGAAATACCTGGATAAATCCCAAATACTTGATTTCAATAAATTTTCTCCCTCTTAACTCCAAGCTAAGCAAGATGTAGACTTGTCCAGCCTATCTAATCATGCATAGTATTATGCACCTAGCTGGAGGTTATAGGAAGGATAAAAACACTCCCAGCCTGATGAGGACTGCAGATGCCTGAGCTGTGATATATCACCTGATGGGGCAACACCGCCCTGGAGAGCTAAAACCCATCCCTGCCTCTCCAGTCAGTTAGGGACAAAGTTGCCCAAGAAGTGGATTTCAGCTGAAGATCATTAAGAACTTCTATTTTCACCCCAGTTATCCCCCAAAATGAAAAATCTTATATCACATGTTTTGAAGGCTAGAATCTAAAAGCTTTGGAAAGAAACCCCAAGAACAGATTTTTCTTTTATTTTTTTCTTCCCACTAGTGAAACGCTAATTCTCAAAAGTGTGGCAGGATCAGGCATTTCCCATGCAAATTTTTCAATTAGGAGGGGAAGTCAGGGGCCTTTCTGAAGCTTTAAACAATGTTGTTTTTTCTTACTGGCTGTAACTAGAACTCTTCTGTGAATACACCCCAGGGTCAGTGTCACCTTCTTTCTGTTTATGCAGGACAGGTTTCAGTCCAGTACAGGTTTGATTGGGTCACAACTTTAAAAAGTCTATTGAAAGTTTTTCAACCTCTTATTTTCTTTTTTTGTAGTTGTTTCTTGGTTTTTTTTATTTTTATTTTTCCACTAGGATAGGAAAATGTCAGCTTTTTGTAGGTGTCTGTAAGAACAGACAGGTCTATTTGTCTTTTATGTATACTGTTGATGCAAATGGACTGGAGGTAAAGATACACAGAACAGGTCTTCATCTTCTGCATCTGCTGTCAGGAGAGGAATTCATGTAACAATCCCACTCTGTGAATCAGCAGTTGCTGAAGTATGCACACAACTGCTGGATGGAGCTGGCCCTACTTGGCTTGTGTGTCAGGCTCCAGACTCCTCAGAAGTCATGAGGAACAGGAAGTAAATGATCTCTGACCTTCGTCAGCAGGGAGCGTGGAGAAATGTGCGTTGTTTATTCCACCTGTCTTTGGAAAAGTGCAGCCCTGGAGGACTGATTCAGAAGACAGTTATGCTCAGTAATTCTGGAATAGCTCAGCTGCCTGGGATAGGATCGGCCCACTGTAAAAGCCACTGGGGAAATTGGGTCAGAATTCGGCTGTGCTGCTGCTTCAACCAGAGAATGAGTTCTAATGACTCTTACTTGGAGCAAAATAGGAAAAGATCAAGGGCAGAATTAGTCATTTTCCCCCTGTTACATAACAATATTTTAGCAAACATTCTTCCCCCTGAACATTTAAATGCATTGCTTGAATAATCACTGAAGACAATGGGGTAATAATATGTTCCTGATGTGTTGGAGGCAAAGCATTTACTCTGGTTTTACTTTTGCAAAATATATTAAACTACTTAGTTTTTGCTGATGTTTACACACAGGGAGTGTGGGGGGTTGTTTTGGTTTTTACTGCTGTTTCTTTAAGGGAGCACAAGGGGATTTCTGTTAAATGGGTCTGATGCTTGTGGTGGAATTCATCCCAGATAACTTCATCTAGCTACAAGCCACGTGCTTGGGCTGACATGCATGTGCCTTGGGAGTGATGGTGGAGAGTTGTTGGTACCTCCTAGGGAAGGATATTTTAACCAGCCCTACCAACAACTCTTGAAATCACCCCAGTGCTGGTGTCACCTTTGCTCGGTGTATTTAAGGCAAGCAGCATCTGAGTACCTAGAAAGTAGGTTTTCTTCCACCTATAGCTCCCACATGGCCTGGTTGTTTTAGTCATGCTCTAATTCACTCTCATTCAGGACTGATTCCACCAGAAAAGGCAGTTCTGATGCTTTTCTTTGACAGGGCCGGGAAGAGCAAGTGGAGTTGCAATATGCCCAGGTTGGTTTAGGTGGTTAGGAAATAGGCCCTGGAGAGAAATGGACCCGAGCTCTGAAACTGCCTCAACTGGAGGGCAAAACCACCCTAAAACCGCCCTTTCTTAGATGTGGGGGAAATGTAACAGAAAAGACTGCTCAGGAACAGGTCTTGTTGCAGCTCCTGCTGAAGCCAGCATGCAGAAAATACCCTGGGATGTGCCAGAGAGGAGCAGGGGAGGGATGGAAGTGTTCATTGGGATGATGAGTCAGGACTGTACTTGTCTTCCTGCCACAGTCTCCCAGCCTGCTCCACCTTCTTACTTGGAAAAACACAGGGCTAATACAGATGACTGCAAAAAGGAGGTGGAAAAGGGTCTTAGTCCATGGGAGGTGTGCAGTGGGCACCACAATGGGCATGGTAGTACTGGGGGTATTAGCTGGATGGGCTACAATGTGAGCAAAAAGTGGATTAGGAAGGTGTGGTATGATTTCTTTGTCTGGCTGGGTTCTTATTGTCAAAAATGGATTTTACTGGGCTTGAAACTTGGATTAAAAAACATGTCTTTATTAGCTCCAGACAGAGATGCATCCTGGAATTTTGGAAACTGTTTCACTGCTGTCTTTGGGAGGAAATTTTGGCTTTCTAAGTTGCAACATGACTGATATGTTCTATTTGGTTTTTTGAGAATTTTTTTATACTCCCATGACTCAAATCCATTTGAATTTTTCCTTCAAGCCATGTGTTTGTAAGCTCTGACTAGCATTGCATTGCATTGGCTATTCTGGCATTGGGCAGTGGAGGATGGAGGAGTGTTTTTCCACTGCTACCACAGCGGTCTTCAGCTCCGTGTTGCAAAGCACAACTTTTAGCACGATCCACCACGCTCAGTTACACTGACACTTCCCAGGGGGAGCAGGCACAGGGGTCTTTCCAGCAAGACCAGCATTGCTGAATAGATGCACTACAAAGAGAGGGACAAGCCTTGCCTCATACTGTGGCAACCCTTTCTGGCCTAAAGTGTGCCACCTCTTCCTCTGTCTGAGTTTTGCTGCTTTTATGTGCTTAAATAGGGTCTGTCCTTTAATGACATAATTGTGGAGGGGTCTTCTTCACCCACCCTTGGGTCCTTTGCACTGTTCACTGACTGCAGCTGTAGGATATTCACCCAGTCTTTTGCCCCTGCACTGCAGGGTGCAGGGGGTTGATTTAGGGCATCTCTTATTTGCACAGGTAAATATTTGTTGGTCCAGAGCAAGACAGGCAGAGAGGAATTGATGCCATTACTGTAAGGTAATCTCTGTTTGCTGGAGAGAGAGAGGACATCAGCCCTGCAGGCATGTTCTAAGAACACACTGCAGATCCAGCTCTGCAAACAAGATGTACAAGGACATGTCCCGTTTGTGAATTGCCACCAGCCCTGAGTCTGCAGCCAGCATTGAATAATCACCACATAAATGACTGTGTGAGTGCCTGCTGATGATAACTGGAGGCACCTCAGGGACTTTATTGAAAACCTACATGTTTTCCCTTCCTGCCATCTGCACCAGCTCCCCAAGGGCTCTGAGAGCTGAGTCTGCAAGCTCATTTTCCCCCTTACGTGCTGTCTGGGCAATTGGGAAGGCCTGGAGGCCTGGCAATTCCCCATGTAAGGAACATCACCACTGCCAGGGTGCCACCATGGGAACACAAACACATCTCCTGATGCCTAAGAAAGCACAGAAGTCCACCTTGCTTTCTGGGAGCTGGGTTGCTTGAAGGGCTAAAAGGGGTAAAAAGGATTTTTTTGGGTTACTGCAGTCAGCTGACCCAGCTCTGATGCACTTGTGTAAGCAGGCAGCATTTTCACATCTGTGCTGTTTGCTTTAACGTGTCAAACAGCTGATGTTTTTGCAAGGTTTCCCTAGCTCCTTCCTCCCTCCTCTTCTCTACTGTCTCTATAAAATAATACTGCTATAATCCAGTTTGACTCAGCGGGATCCCTTTCACGCTGGCTAATCCCCATATATAGGCATCAGTTCAGGGAGGTGCACCAGAACGCTGCAATATTTTCTCTAACATTTTGTTTAACCAGGATGACATTATTCAGACAAATTAATTCCTCCAAGACGTAAACTTGTTCTGACTGAGTGCTGCAGCAGCCTCCCTGAGAGCAACAAACCATGATCTGACATCTTAACAGCTCTCCACACAGTCAGGGGGAGTCTTACATAAAAGATCTTCAGCTGTGCGTATCTGCAAGGTGCAGCTGCCCCTTTCTGCAATAGATTTCTCTTTCAGCAGGTTTTGGTGGAAAAAATATCTTTTTTTAGTAAGTGAATGGGATCTAAAGCACAAGTAATTTTGGAAAATATCCTGGCATATAAAAACATAGGGTAGAGATTACCCTACCCTCTGAAATCCTTGCCAAAGATTTTAAAAATGGGGTTCTACTGTGGTCACTCTCCTTCCATTCTGAATGGAGTTCATCTTGCATGTCTGAGCTAACATGTTGCTAGATGGGATTTACAAAGCTTAGGGGCATGTCTAAGTGGTGTGTCAGCTGCATGTGCCAAATAGCAGCACCTGTAGGAAAGGAAGAGGAAAATGTAGAGTCCTTCCCAAGTCTGCCAAAAGAAGGAATTCCTGGTCTTCCTCATAGAGAGGAGGCCCTAGTGTGAAAAATAGCCCCGTGGTGCTGCTTTTACCCCTTATAGGGTATGGATAGGCAGGAGAACTACCCTGTGCCCCTTTGTGACACCAGGTATTTCGGGTGGCGTGGCCAGGCTGCTAGAGCTGCGTTCAACACTGGGTTTTCTGTCCACATTTCCCCGAGATGGTTTCCTGGCACTTGAGTTACCTCTTGTACTCTAATGTCAGGGTTCTGGGAGCCAGCTGGGAAATGCCTTTTTCTTCCGCTTGCCTAGAGTATCATTATGTCCTTCCAGGTGCCTGGCAGTCCTTCCCCTTGGTGATTCCTTAGCTCCTAGATCCAGAATCCAACAAGTCTCCTTGCTGGCCTCAAATGTGCCAAAACAGTTGAGGGTACCCTAAAGCAGGAGGAAGGAAAGAAGAAATCTGATTAAATTAATGTAGCAGAGGCTGAGCTATCTGAACACTGTTCTGGGTCCACATCTCACAGCCCTGGCTTCTCTTCTGAGTTCTTCATTGCCTTACATCTACTTTTGCTCTGCTTGGGTTGCTTCACTGTGCCTTAGTTATCCACTCCTGAGAAATGGGTTGATGTTAATTGTTTGTTCATTGAGACTTGCATGGAGGGACTTCAGAGGGCTTAGCTGACTGGATGGCCATGGTTTTGGGGTGCTGGGAGCTTCTCCTTGCTGGATTTTGCTTCTGTACCTTACCATCTCCTAGGCTAGCAAGGACAGCTAAGGGAGAACATGTTCTCTTCTCTGCAGCAGTGTATTATTGACAGAGGGCATCATTAGGGGCTCCTGGTACTCCACGTACCTTAACGTAATATCATCAACATTCATTCAATCATTTTAAGATTACAGCAACTAACTGTAACATCCAATAGACACTGAATAATTTAAAAGGTTCATAAAGTTGAAGCTTACGGAAATGGATTTACAGGTGCATAAAACTACCTCAGATTAGTTTCAGAGCTTCCCCTCACTCTGTATCAGCTGTTGCAGGTGCTTCCCACTTTCTTCCCAAGGGAACTTTCACATCTTTTTCTCCTGGTTCTATTTGTGAAAGATCTAACATTAGGAGTGCACTTTATTTTACAGTGCAGTTTTGTCTTTTGGGGAATAATCAGTCTTCAAGCTCTCTCCATAGTTTTAGCCCTAGGATCATCTCTGCATGGTGATTCTGAGCCTTGTACTTGCTGCAGACATAGGCTTGACCAGTAGCTTTGAAAATGTAATTTATACATTCCATATCATCTACACAATAACAGCCAGAGTGAGCTTGTTGCTTTCCAGGGTTTGGTGGAGTAATTAGCAATTTATACTGTAGTAAGGTAAACTGGTTTTTTCTCCTGTTGAAGCAACTCTTAAGTCTTTCTGGAAAACATTTTCTACACTGAAGTTCTTATTTCATAATAAATGTGGAGTAACTTCCACGCGTTATACAAACCCAGAAATGTTGTTAAATTGCACAGCTTGTTAATGGCTTCTGCTTAATATTCCCTGTGATGGTAACCTGGGATGAACCATCTGTCCCACAACCACATCTTTGGGATCAGTGCAACTGTCCCTACAAGAGAAAGCATGTGAATGAGCATGGCTGAAACAGATTCCTAGTGTGGTACTGCAGAGCTGTTATGTCAGAGAGTACTTGATGCTTATCTGTAGTCTGTTATTAATAACAAAGAAAAAAACACTGCTGATAAAATTAGTGAGTTAGTAAGATGTCAGAGCAGTGGAATGGAGAGGCATGGACTGATGAACATCCAGGGCTCATTTGAACAAATTGGTTTAACACACCCAACTGTGAAGCCGTCTATTTGTCCAGGAACAAAAGCAACTTCTGGCACACCAGCTTTATCTCCAGGTGAAGGTTCATCCTGAAAAGTGCCTTCCTTAGGAAGGATCAGAGCTTTCTGTACAGCCAGCTATGGGAGCCTTAGCAAGTGGTTAGCCTGTGTCTCTGGACGTGTTCAGGCTATGCCTGGGCAGTGCCATGGAAGTCTTGATTTAGTCAAACCTGTAAAGCACTAGAAATCCTAAGTGGATCGGTTGGCAGGGATTCTGCACAGAAACAATGCTGGTATAGCACCAAGGACCTCACAAACTGTGGATTTGGGGTAGAAGGAGTGGTGCCTTGTTTGGTTTTCTTTTTCTCACGTTCCCAAAAGAGAGCAGAGAGCCCAGGCACGGTGGGAAGCATGCACATAGCGTACTGACAAGATCCTTGTGTTCTGTACATGGCACTAGCTAACACATTCCTCCCGTTAGACCATTGCCACAGCAGGTCCAGATGTCAGTAACTCCAATTGATACCACTGAAGAACGATGATTTATGGCCACTGGAGATTTGTCTGCCTTTGTTCAAGGAGCACAAGAAAAGGACTTGGAGGTTGTGCTTGGGGTGGTCAGCTATCTAGGTCAGAAGAGGTAAAAGCTGCTGTTTTCAAAAATTGGCCTTCTTTCCAGCCATCTTGTGGTTTGTCTTCTCTGTCAGAGACTATGGGCTGCTTTGTTTTTTTTCCAGGATGCTGAACATTCCCCAACTCAAGCTGCTGGCTTGAAGTGTCTTTAAGAAAAGGTGGTTTGAATTAACCACCCTAAAATGTAGAACACCCTACCCCTGAGGACACTTTGCAGTGTGTGACTGTTAAGCGTTTGGTCATTAAAAGGAGGATTGTACCCAAAGTGAATTAATTCTTACATTAGGCCCTGAACAGATCAATTCTATACCCAACTGTAGTCACAGGAATGCCAGGCAAACAGTGAAGTTTGACGTGCATGGAAGCAGGAGAACTAAATGGCAAAGACAAGCCTTTGGTATCCAGGTAGTATTTTCTTACCAGCAGATTTCAAAGCGCTTTCCAAAGCCTGGTGAGAACTAGGATATGTGGGGTTAGATGAACCCTGGAGCAAGTGCCTCATTTTCAGTCACACATTCCAGGTCTCGGCTCAAATATTTTTGTGTTGGGTTTCTTTCAGAAAAGTGCAGAAAGACCCTGGAGCCAGAAACACTGTATAAAACACGCAGGATAATTAGCAACCTCCTGGAAACATGTGAAACTTTTTAATAAAACTTAAACTCCAGTTCCTTCCCACAGGTGGAGTCCAGCAGTACTGTAGGCAGTATGCACAATTAAGCTATTTTTATGCCTCTTCATCTAAAAATGTGAGTGTTCAAACATATGTAGGTAAAGCAAATGGAAAGCTTAGACTTGCCTGCATGCCATGCTCATTTGAACTCGCTGCGTTAGCCTGGATTGCTGCTGAGCAGTGTGTGCTCCAGCGAAGGTTTTGCAAAGGGAAATGTCTTCACCTACAAACCTGGCTTCTTAAAAAGCCCTATGACTTTGCAGCTCCAGAAGATATTGACTTTCCCTGCCAACCACAAGGGGAATAAATGATTGGGAGGGCTCAAGTAATTATACAAAGTGCCTGGATCAACTTTTCCATGGGGATCCTGTAGCTACTGGTCTGATGGCTTAATAATGTGCTTCTGAAATGGCTGCTTTCCACTGCTGTTTCTCTCTGGGGCCAGATTTCCAGCAAGACTCCTTAGCTGCCCTTGCAGAACTGGCAGGACAATGCTCGCTGGACTCATGCTGCATGTGAAGGAGCCAACAGTAACTTTTCCATAGGAAAACTTGGAGGTAGGGCAGAGCTGGACTATGCTGTCCCAGCAGCAAACTTTGAGAAAGAGGATGATTCAGAAAGCCCTGGATAACTTCTTTGTTCCCCACTCTTCACTGCCACTCCCTGTCCCTCTCTCCTCTCTCATCTCTTTGGAAGCTGGTGTAGCAGTGCATGTGGGGAGTGACCATTTTGCACCACCGGTGCAGCAACAAAATGTGATTCTTCCGTTAGGAGACACCAGCACTTGTCCTTATGGCCTGCATTAGCTGGATCACTCAGGAACATGAGCCATGTGCTAATACCAGGCTGTCTTGTCCGTTTTCACCTGCATCTGGTCCAGTTAGAGCCTGATGAAGAGTGGTCCTTCCTTCTGTAGCTGTGTATGGAAAGATGTGGTTGAACTTTGCATGAGCTGCTTGGCAAAACATGAGGGTCAGATTACTTTGGGTGTTCAGATGTTCTTGCTGGGGAAATGGCAACTTCTTTCTGGTCATCAGAAAGGAAAGTTGGAAGTTGTATTAGGATGGAAATGAGCAATTCAGCAGTTACACTGGGAAACAACCATTGATGCAGGTGATCTCAGACCTCTTAAACTACTGTGAGAAGCACTGGAGCGCGATCTTTTCCACTGTTATGGAAAGAAAGTCCGCAAAATGGAATGGGACAGTTACAAATCAGAATGATCCTGCAATAATGTTGTTTTTTCCTCTATATTCCATAACTGCTGTGATTTCAGCCCGAGAGCCCGTACACTGAGAGGATGCTATCGACGGGAGAATGGACATATTATATAACATCTATTATACATTCAGTATGTTTATATAAATGCATATTTCTTATGTAACTGTGTCACTAGGAAAACAGTGAGGTTGGACAAGTTGGTTTCTCCTGCCATTGCTGCTCTGCTTCGCTTGTTGATTCTTAAGTGCTGTCACAAGACACTGCAGGTTGTGGTGCTGATGTGTGTGCCCAAGTGAGTCTCTTCTTTTCAGCAGCTCCCTTCACTTTGGGTTTTGCTGGGTTTTTTCTCAACTGTTGTTTCTTTTTTTAAATGTAATATTTGGCTGAAAGCCTTTGGTGTGCTTTCACAAACTCGGGGGTAATCTGGTTAGTAAATACTAGGGACTGACAGTTGACTAGCACAGTGTTGAGTTGCTGTGCTTTTCAACTTGAAATAACATCCAGGGCAGCCTCCTCAAGTGATGTAAAAGACCTGGTAAAGAAATGCCAACTGTCAGCTTGATTTTTGGTCTGCTCTGCTCTGACATAAACCTTTCTGACAGCTCAGACCAGTGTCCTTCATATTCCAAATTAATCCAAAATTTCTCATGGTAATGAAAAGGAAAGAGATTACTTTAGAGTGCATGTTTCCTGCTCTGAACATCCTTGACTAACCCTGCAGACACCAGAGAATTACCACCTACTCAGACATGCCTGTGTGCTCTTGATTCAACTCTTGAGCTTATTTACATTCCAGTGATTTTGCCATCCGAGATCTCTGTATCCAAGTCTCCATGTTGTCTGTACAAAATAGGAAAAACTTTTTTTTTTTCCTGGGAGCCTTAATTTTTCAAGATTGAGAGCAAAGGAACAGTGCCAAGAGGTTGGATCAACTCGGCAGGCAATTGTGTTGCAAGGACTCTTCTGCCCAACTTCCCACAGCAGTGTCTTGAACAGTAGAGTAGCCCAAAGCTTCTTGTTTACTTTTCACTTATTCCAGGAAGGATCTGATGTATAGAGTGGGTATCTCTTTGTAAGGTAAGAAGGAATAATGGGCCATCCTTTCTCTTCCAACTGTACAGCAAGCTGAGTTCCAGCAGAAGCACCCCCAGAGGTGGGCAAGAGGTGCAAAGGGACTGATGTAAATCATCTTCTCCATCTCTGTCTTGATGGATGAGGTTATCTCACAGTGGAGGAAGGAAGGTGATGGATGAGTTCCCAGGGTGGAACATCAGTCTCCAGCTTTCGCTTTTCTCATGTCTCACTTGACCTCTTTGGGAAGTTCTCTTTCTGTGCCATGCCTTGTCTAGGTTCTTCTTACATAGCTGTCTCAATTTTCTGTTTTTGTATCCCTTCCTTCTTTGTCACTCTTATCTCAGCAGGTGGCTCAAACTTGCTTTCCCAGACCAGGAACCGAATCAAACATCCAGGTCATCTGAATGAAAAGAATAGGAATGTCATTGCATCTAAAAATAATCCCAGTACCTGGTAGGTGGCATATTTGACCCTGGACTTTGTCAGCAGCCTGGATTTATTTCCAATTAGAGTCGGACTCTAGATAGAAGAATGGGTGTTGCTCCAGGGAATAATTCAATTCAAACCTCTGAAGAAATGCTGCCCCCACCCCCCCCAAAAATGAAATTTTTAGTCTTGGTGTAGAGAGGAAAGAGTATAGTACAGTTCTTGCCTTACATTGACTCACTAAATTTTGTTTTCTGTTATTCTTGACAGTGGCTGATGCTGATTGTCTGTGGGTTTCCAGTGTTCTTTCAGAGTCTTTAAAAATAGACATTTCACTCAGGAGGCTTTCTTCAAGAAATAAGAAACTCCCTCTTCCTCTCCCTTTGGAAAGACCTCAGAGCACTCACAAAGTTTTCAGCCCTCATATTTCAGGCACAGATAAGTCTCCCATTGCCCCAAAGGCTCCAAGCCGTTCTCCTCACATCAGGGACATAAATGCATTTGGCAACTCTTTAGGAAACGTATCACGGATTTGGGCAAATCGTATTCTCACTGTCAGTTTGGGTAGCAGCAGCATCCAAGTGCTGTGAGAGTTTTGGGGGAGTTTTCTTCTAAGCTTTATACTGGATTACGTTATCTATTAAAAGCAGCTATTTTTATGCTGAACTGCTGCAATGACCTGTATTTCACAACTTGCACGTATACACTGAAAAAAACATTATCTTGCACTCAAAAGGTGTTTCAGTGAAAGCTCCATGAAATTCTGTGCAAAATCTCATTACCTTCTTGCTTGGGTTTTCATTTTGTTTCAGTTTGGGGAGGTGTTTATTTCTTGGTAGCTCCAGGTGCCAACTTAGGTGTTTGCAATAGAGATGTGACTTCTGTCAGAGCATCACAGACCTCCTAATAGCTGCCTAAACCCACTCCATAGATAATATGAAGAACAGAGGAGGACAAAGAATGAAATTATTCTCTGAGTCGCTGGTGAACCAAGGACAGAAGCCAAGCACCCTTAGTTTCCAGTGCTCTGCCCCTGCCACTAGAAAAAAATAATTTCTTTTGTGACTTAAATGAGATATTTGGGAGAAGCTTTGCATTCTTTGTTTGAGCAATTAAGGTAGAAGGGGGAGCTGTTAAACTGATATCCAGCTGAATTATTTAATTTATTTACCAGCTATTAGAAGCGACTTAGAGATGCCCTTATCTGTGACTTGAAATAAGCAGAGGAAAATAGATTGTGTGCCTTTCCTTGTGGCTTAGATAGATGAGAGGTTTTTATTCTCAAGGAGTGAAGAAGAAGGATTCTCTGGGGTTTTTTTCTTACAAACTCTAGAAGAACCCAGACTCTTGAGCAGTAGCCCTGTCTTTCCCTTTTTTTTTAGTTTCTCCAGGAAATCTCTCTTGGAGAGCATAGGAAGCAGAAAAAGCCAGCTTTAAACAGGTGGTAGTTAAAAGGCTGGTAGTGTTCGATCTATAACCAAAGCAAGCCCAGCTTTGCTGGATGCTAATTTACTGACGAGAGTTTCCAACTAAAATTTGTTTTCCATTTTAATCAACTAAGTTCCATTTTCTTGATGGTTTTTATGTCACAAGTTCTCGCATTGCTCGAACAGTCCTTCAGGAAATGCATGGCAGGCGAGAACTCATTTCAAATGTAAAAATACCAAGAAAGAGGAGAGTGAGGGGGACTATAAATAACCACTGAGATGTCAGAGTCTCAGTCATTTTTTCCTCTGCAAGTTCAGCTTTAGCAGTTAAGGTCAAGATAACATTTCCATGTCAATGGTCAGTTACATCAAAATTCTAAAACAGGAAAATTGAATGGAATTTTCGATTTTTTTTTTTTTTTTTTCTTGTATTGTGCCTGGATTTGACCAATTTATATTCTCTTTGGACTGCCTGCTCTGCGTTCCAGTGTTATTTTGGTTAAGCTTCTTGCCAGAGTGGCAAGCTTGGATTGGAACACTGGGTTTATTAAAGGCTATGAAATTAAATTCCCCACCAAAAGAAAAGAAAAAGAACCAATTCTTGCTGATAGTCACTTCTTTATTTCCTTTGATGCGGTTCAGTTTGACTTGAATTTTAGCCTAACAATTTGCTACACAATTCTGTTTTGTTTTCACGAAGTTCTAATCAGCTTAAACTGCAAGCGGTTTGAAATGCCTCTGTAACAGCTTCCTTGGTGTTGCTAATTAAGCTTGAAATCTCTGTGTTGTCCACAATTGTATCTAAACAAGGAGGAGAGTGTATCTGCTTGCTGTTTGCCACATCTCACAGCTGCATGTAATTCTGCTGCCTGTGCAGAAAGTAATCACAACAGGACAGAACCTTTATTTAGGCAAAACTCCCAGGGTGGCAAGCAAGGTCAGGCACATCATGTTTTGAGGAATTTGGTGGCGAGAACACGTAAGGCAAGCAGAGTTACATCAATAGCACAAAGACTGGAAGTGCTTGGGAATAACGAACAGCTTTGCTTTATCCCCCGGAGCACTTTGTTCCGCAGAGCCCTGAGTTATGATGGTCTGTAGGTGCTCTCACCTGATGTGTGGGTGTTAATAATAGATAAAAGCACAGGCTATCAAAACCTGCCGTGTATTCCCCGTGTCCCTCAGGAGCAAAGCTAATAGAATATCACAGTTTCTAAAGCTACCAAGGTTCACTTCAGTGGAAAAGCAGTCCTAACAAATCCTCAAACACATCTTTCTGCGTTGGGCAAAGCCATGGGCTGATTTCTCCCTAGGTAGGGCCCACGGTGGTGTGAAGCAATACTAATCTGCTGAGGCATGGCTGCTGTTGTACGACGCAGCCCAGGGATTTCCGCGGTAGCTCTGTGCCAGCTTGCCTCAGCTGCAGAAGCCTTGAACAAACTGTTTACCTCTGACATTCTGGGAGGGATTTTGAGGGATTTCCTTCAAATTAGAAATCTTTGAAAATCAGCATCTTGCGCCAGGCGTTGTATTGTGCAACATCTTGGAATGAAGGTCTGGTCGTGCACTTAGGATCTCCTTGGACTGAAGGAATCAGAGATGGAAACTGTCTTATCAGATCATCCCTCCCTGCCAAGGCAGGCTCATCTCCTGTGCTCAGCTGATGCTGCTGTGCTTTACAGATGTTTTTCTCTCCAGTGCTCCAAAAGCCTGCCCCAGCTTCCTGGTTGTATGTTTTTTGGGCCAGGTGCAGTCCTGGTGTGGAGTGACAGATTTCACATGGTTGTCCCGGTGTTCATAGCTGGGGTGTGGTGTGCTGGCAGTGCTAACAGCAAGAGTGAGCTCTGCTCACCAACATGCACAATGTGCTGCTTCAATTCTCTGGGGCGCCTGCAGCTCCCCTTTCCTGGTGGCAGTAGACAAGATGTGAGGAGGTTTGGAAATGCAGCTTCACTAAAAAATTACTGAAGGAGCTGGAGCTGATGACGAAGATATTTAACAATGTCTTTTTACATAGCAATTGCTAAGCATGCTTTCAGTTGTTTGGCTTACTGCAGTATTCCATGCAGCTGTAATTGTTGTTGCTGAAAAAATTTCATATGCATAGACTTTTTTATTCTCTGAGCTATTTTTAAATCAACTGTAAGTTAGAAGCATTTCCCTAGTATTTAACTACTTTACTCTTGCAAATGGCTGTAGCCACATTGGAGCATTCTGAGAAGCAGCTCAGGTGCTGTTCTCTGGTGCTGCACCACACAGAGTTGACTTCTGAGACGTGTGCAAGTCACTACATATAAAAAGAATTTAATTTTTTCTGTTAATAATATGTTGTGTCCATTTAGTAACCATTTAGGCACACAGACTACTTTGCAAGTATTTATCAAACCTAACAATATCCAGTTTCTCACTGGAATGTGTAACTTCTACAGCCATTTTATTTACAGGCCAACTGAGGCCCAGAGCATGGGAATGCTTTGCCTATGGCAGCTGCTTGGTTTAAAAGCCAGAAGTCCAGGCATTTTGTCTTCCAGCCTACCAGTTTAGAGGACAATTCCGTCGTTTCTGACATTCATAGGCACTGCTGCTTTAAAGGGACAAAGATCTCTGTTGTCAGAGCAAGGAACCTACAGAAGATGAGTAACTTTAAGTGCCAGAAAGTAGTTAAGTAATTTCCAGCATGGGGCTTCTTGTGGATTTTTAGCTGGAAGGAATCAATGTGGCTGTGGTTGGACATTGAGCATAACACAGAGCAGATTGTTTAACCGTGACATTCCTTCATCGCTCTCAGCTTGGTGGTGCTAGAAAGGGATGCAGGCCTTATCTAAACTGGCACTGAGCATCAGAGAAGTCACCCAGTCCCTGCCTGTGCTGTTCCAAACGTTAATTACATTCAACATTAAAAATACCGTTCTTTCTGCAGGTAGTATGGCCAGCTCGTGTGCCTACCAGATCCAGCAGCCTCCTCTAAGTTTTCTCTCCAGCCTTTGATGTGCTCATACAATGATAAAGCCATCCCTCAGCCTTCACTTGATAAGAAAATTGGAGCTCCTTCCTCCTCTCACTGTAGAGCATGTTTTGACATCTGCATATCGTTTGAGAAGCATTTCTCAAGCACTGTTCCATTTTCATTGTGACCTTTCTGTTACTGCATTTTTGTGGACTCAATTGCATGCCATTGTTATCTCTGCTACTAACATAAGCCATGAAATACATCTTGCCTTTCTCTAATAGTTACAGGGCAAGGGGAAGGGACTCCTTCATCCTGTATGCTGAGAGGACTTTCTGCCAGATTCACCTCCAGCTGCTCTGAGTCCAAAACTACAAAGCTGAATTCAGTTTTCCTGACAAGAAAAGCAAATTCCAGCAGAGGAGAAGCATGCCAGCCATGGTATTGCTACTGTGCTGGGAAAGCCACTAAAAACTGAGCTGAATGGAAGAACGATTTGAAAGCCACTGAATACAGTAACCTCCAGGGCCTGAGTCTGCACTGTGCAAGTGGTAGCTGTAAGCACAGCTCAGACCCATTACCAGCATGCTGGTAAAGTTGCAGGGTTGCCAATGTAATTTATTCCAGTATCTTCCTTTCCATCTCCCAGCAAATCAAACTATGCCATCTAAAGAACAGGCTCGCTGCTCCCCACTCTGTGTCTGAATTAGGAGGTTTTGCCAAGGTGTTCTGGGCTGTCGGGGGTCATATCTCTTGCCCCAGCAGACTGATGCAGCTATGGCAGCATGGTCTGAAGGTCAGAGCACCAACCAAGGTGCCTCTGCAGTGCTCTCCCTTGCTGAAAGTACCCCTCAGAGCAGCAAGAAGGGGAGTGTCAACCTCTGCTAATAATGTGTCCAGCTGGTCAGGTGAAGTGAGAAGGATTAACTCATGCCCAAGTTCTCTACTCAGACATGCAGGAAGGAATTTCATGCTGGCTCTTAGTGACTTAAATGTTATGTTTGCCAAAATTTAACCCATCTGTAGAGATAGCAGCTGGGGAGCTTTGGGTGGAAATCAGGTCTTGGATTTTCCTTTTCCAGAAATAATGCCAAAAAAGTGTTTGGAAGTGTTGAAATTACATCTCGACACTTAACCCCTCCACCACTGTCTGCTTTATATTTAATTTATAATACAACTATGTATTTTCAGACCCAAAACCTAAGTGAAACCATTTGCAATTATTTTGAAGTGCAGTTTTTCAATTGACCTGATCTAATTTGAGGTTTATAAATTCACCAGACTTCTTGAGATTAAAGTGTTCTGTCTTCGCTCAAGTATGGAAACATTTTCAAGCCTCAAAAAATATCCCACAAAGGGGAAAATGTCTGCTGCTCTGCTCTCCTCGCTGTCTAAGGAAATGAAGGATGGAGTCACAAGATTTAAAGCAAGTCACTTACCACACTTTACTAAGTTACAGTTCAACTATAGTATTCGACCATGTGCCTGTTTTTAGCACAACAGTCACATTTCATTCGTGCAGCTTAAAACCAACTCCTCTGCTCAGTCACTTCGAAAAATGTGTTTCTTCTGCAGTGCTCACAGAAAGTGAGTTCGTGTCCCTGTGCATGAGTTGCCAATGTAATTTATTCCAGCAACTTCCCTCCCCTCTCCCAGCAAAATAAGCAATACCATGCTCATGTCCCTGTGCGTGAGCTCTCCTCGGTCTGCTGTTCAGAGTGCAGGAGACATTATTTATGTTCATTAGAGCTTGGGATGAATTGCCAATGCAGAAGAAGCAATGACTAATCTGTGTGGCTTTTCTTCTGCACTCATGGCTGGGTCATTGTGGGAGAGCCCTTGTGCTGGCATGATAATGTGAGTTACTGCTGTGCCCTGAAGTTTGGTTAGGAGGGGCTATAATCTGCAGCATTAGGGCAGTGCATGAGCTGCAGCCCATAGGCTGTCACTGCACCTCTGCTGTCCAAAGCCCGCTGCCACCTTGCCATCTGGGATGTGAGGTTTTCAGGAGAGGACTCAGACACTCCCCAGCTCCAGTCTGACGTGGCTCTTGCAACCCAGAAGTCTTTCCCAGCAGTTGGAGTTTTCACTTTGTGTCCCATGTTTAAACCTAACATCTGCAGAGCAACTCCCTTTGGCTTTCTGTGGTTTCTGAAGGGACAGGTATTGCTCTAGGGAGGTCAAACAACTCCCACCACCACTTGCTAGATGCTTGTTCCCAAGCAGCTTGTTCCCACTTTGCTGCTGATTGTGGTATACATGTTTAAGTCTCTTAGTTTTAACTTGCAGGATGATGCATTATGTCCAGGTCGTTTCAGTTCTTTCTTTGTGTTTTAGTGTATCTTTGCTTGGGGTTATTTTTCTTGTTGGTGTTTGGGGTGCATTATTCTCCCCATGTGAGATTCTTTTTCTTTGCCATGGATAAACAGTTCTGCCCTCAAGAGACACATGGACCCAGACTCAGCCTTTAACATTGTGCCAACTTCCATTTAGAAATGGATGGTTCCTTCCCTATGCTTTTCAAAACCCCCAAAAAATCAGTTGGATTTGGAGACACAAGGGCACTCCCTGCCTCTTGGCCAAAAATGTGGGAAAAGAATGGTAAACTTTACCCTCAGCCCACACTAGATTTGTGGTCCATATTCTTATGACATGAATGTGACCACAACCCGTAGGTCTGATGTTTTCTAGCTGTTTCTCATCTTTCTTCTTTGTGCCTTGCCTTGGCTCTCAGTGTAGCTCATCAGATGCATTCATCTCTACCTGTTGATTACAGAGAGGGTTTGCAACAACAGCTGGGGAGAAAAGAAGGAAAACAGAGCTGTTAGGCATTTTTCTTCATCTTGTTTGGCTTTTTGAAGGTCTAAAAGCTCCAGGAGATGCTAGGAGAGTTAGCTTAACTGTGAAAGAGCAAAATCAAGAAGCCAAACTTATAATCATACAGGGATGCTGTTCCCATAATGTGCAGAAATACCTTTGTGCAGGTTGTTAGCTGCTGGGGCAGCACTTAGGCATGTGGGATAACCTGATTAGAGAATCAAAGAAAACCCTGGTAGCTTTACAGGCCAAATCCTGCCTTACAGCAACCTGATGTCAAATGGGTGTGAATCAAGGAAGCTTTCCCTTTGGCATCATCTGGTAACACCTTGAAGAGAAGGGCCTGAGCCAGGGTTCTAGCAAGGAGAGAAGCTTAAGCAAATACACTCCCAGACAGGGAGGGAGCTGGAGTCTGAAACTAATGACTTTGTTTTTCCTTGCTGGTACAGACTTGGAAGGATGAAATGAATAAATTTCTCAGGTCTGATTTTCAGGTTGTATAGAAGGCTTAATCAGGAGTTGGTTAATTTATAATGTTTGTCTTACTTAACTCTGAGAATGTCCAGCTGTGACTGAGCTGAGATCTGGGAGCAGAAGATGTGTGTTTTCAGAAGGCATGATCCAGCAGGGTGATTGCCGGCTGTCCTGGTCACTGCAGAGTTTCCACCAAAGGCAGTGTTAACATGAGATCTCAGACAAAATGGTTGTACTGATCCCTTGTGGTCTTAAAACTCTGTGTCCCCGAAATGTGTGAGTGAGAGTTACACCAGATCTGTAGTGAGAGCAGTTCCAGGCCACGCTGTTCGGTGCTAGACCCGTCTGCAGGGTGGGTTGCTGCTGCTGCAGGTGCCTGCTCTGGTCACAGTCCTGGGTGGGCTGTAGCAGCAGACACAGGGAACTGCTGAACAGATCAGTCCCCACCACGGAATTCACAGTCATGTTGTGGGGGATCAGTGTTTATCAGAATTCAAAAATCAGTCAGGAAAGTTCATGGTAGAAGCATCCACTTGAGGCAAAGTATGGGGAAGCCAAGCTCTGACTCAGGAAGTCCCTAAACCAGTAATCAGTGGAGGCTGGGAGCAAATCCCAAGGAATTGCTGTGTTTTGCTTACCCTGTTCTCACACTTTGGCCTCTGTTGTTGGCAACTGTTGGAAATGAAGCAAGCAGGGACTTGGTGAGGCAAATGCTCCATACCTGCGTGCGTTCAGAAAGTTTCATGGCAAATGCCTTACAAATGGCACAATCTTCCATCAGTATCTGCAGGTATCCTGCCTTCCTTCCTTGGCAGAAAAACACAGAGAACCGCATGGATGAGGACTGAGATGATGTGATCCACTTATGCAGAGCAAAGTGGTAAATCTGCCAGGTTATTTCTCCATGGAGAAAATTATTGACCTTGCTTTTTCTGGCATACCAGCCACCGTTATAATGATGATGATGGTGACAGCAACCAGACAGAAAGCCCAGCAGTCATTCTTTCCTGCCCATTATTACAAGGTATAAAGCAAAATCCAGCCTGAATTCAGTGCTAATCTGGCTGTGCTCTCCTTACAAATGCATGAGACTGTTCTCATATGGGTAGAAATTCAGGACTTTTCGTATCGACCTTTCCAGAAACAATCCTTCTGATCTTCTGATAGGAACTTGTGTATTTCTATGTTTGTACCTTACCAGTGACGTGCAGCCCAGAGATAATGTCTGAGAGCAAATGTGTGAGTGTAGAACCTTCCGAGCTCCTGGGTGATTCATCTTACAGTACATTTTGGCTGCACATGTAAGGACTGGATCTTGCCCCTGAGAAAACTGGCTCAAAGAAGCATTAACAATGTAGTCGGATAAAGCACTGCTTTCCCTGGGAATTTTGTTCCATGAGGAAGCAGAACTTAACCTTCCTGTGTTCGTCAACAAGATCGGCCTTTCAGCAGATTTCTGTATTTGTGTCCTGTTAGAGTTTTTCTTTTTTTCTCCCACCTCCTTATTTTTGTCTATCTAAATAATAATCAATAGTGCAATGATAGATTTTTCTACCTCACCCAAGATGCAAACGCTGGTTAATAACATTATTTGATAACTTCAGGTGCATCGAGCAAGAATAGTAGGTGAAGTTTGCTATTCTAAAGTCCAGTGAAATTACCCAAATCATTGCCACAGATTTATTGTTTGCATCTGTGTGGTTTGCAGCCTCCATTCATGGCATGTGTCTTTTAAAGTGCTTGCTTTGAAATGGTAAGTTACCCAGCTGGTGTCAGAAGGGCTGGTGTGGCTCACAGACAACCATCTGAAACAAAATTATCTTGGTGTTTCTATAATTAACTGCAAGGGTGAGTGAGGGTTGAAATGAGATGAATCATTCAATGGACCTCACTTGAAAAGTGGGAATTTTTTTGGCTCCAGCACTTTAGGAGCAGGCAAGTATGTAAAACCAGTGCAGCAAGGATCATGGCCTTAGAGGTGGCATTTCACAGTCATTATTTCAAACATCGTGGGCCAGAGATAAATGAACCATTTAAGTCATCCTGAACTTCTGTCCTTGTGGATGCTTTCCTTGCAGCTGCTGCTTTGTTCTCTCCCCAGACTTAGCAGTATTATCTGTGGTGAGAGAGGGAGATCAAGATTTTATACAAGGTAGATAAAGATATTTTTATGGGATCTGCATTGGCAAAGTAATTAGGGGGTCTCTCTGTAGCCCCAGGAGTTTGCACTTCAGTTTAGTACTGCCCTCTGTGGAACTTGTCTCTAGTGAACTCCTTTGCAAAAGCTCGCTCAGACTGGGCAGTCCAGAGGCAAAAACCCAGGAGTGTTGGCTGCACAACTCCTTCACGTGCTCCTGGCTACAGAAGCTGCTGTGTCTCATACAACCCACCTGATGAGCCATCTCTGATCCTTTGTCAGAGCTGCTGAGAGAAGGCTCTGGTTTGTGTTCTCACACTGTTCTAAAGGTTTGACCCAGGCCCTGTGCTGTTATCATACTCTTTGATAACTGTTGACTGTACTGCACTTTATCTGGAAGAAATGAAAAGAAGGTACCTAAAGCTTCCAAACAGACCAGCAGCAGCCTCCAACCCAGCTGACCTTGGTAACTGTCCCGCTGAGATGGTGCTCACATTTGTTGTGTTTTCTTTGCAGAATACACTGGAGCAATGCAGTGTCTGCGCAAAGCCCATCATGGAAAGGATCCTCCGAGCCACTGGGAAGGCCTACCATCCCCACTGCTTCACCTGTGTGATGTGCCATCGCAGCCTGGATGGGATCCCCTTCACTGTGGATGCTGGTGGCAACATCCACTGCATTGAGGATTTCCATAAGTAAGGCCTAAGCTGCTGTCAGTGCTTTGCTTGTTGTCTTTGTGTTTTGCCCCTAAAAATTCTTATTTTTCAGACTGAGCCTTCAGGAAGTTCTGAACCCTATGCCACTTCCTCCCAAGGCTCTTAAATAGTAGGGAGAGCTTTGCTCAAAGCAAGCACACCGTGGCATACCAGGTTAATTGGTTAGGGGATGATTCTGCTTGATCTCTGTTTTTCTTAGAGCTTAATTGAGGGATAACCTCTGTGTCCCTCTGTTTTAAGTGCTCTGCCTTCCCCTTGCCTTTCACTGCACTTAGCATGTGCTCGTTTCTCCTCACTGCCTCTACCTGCACTTTCACATCACCACCTCCCTGCTTCTTCCACTGAGCAATTAAGAGAGGTCCTGTCCTCCTGCACTCTGCAGGTGTTTACTTACCTGCTAGAGGGATCTCAGTGGCCACAGGCTGCTCACAGCTCCTTTTGTTTCCAGTTGCTAATTAGCTTTTTAAAGCTGCTAAAAATACAGCCCTGGTAATAATTTATAGTGAAACTGCTATTTAAAGTAAGTTGAAAGGTATAGTTGCAAGTAATTTCTGTCACTGACATGCTACCACCCCCATCATCACAACTAATCTAGGGAAGACAGGTAGATATAATCAGAGCACAAATGTTTGCCCTGTGTGGAAAAGACAGACACATTACACCCCTCAATTAAAAGATGAAATCAATACTGACAAATGTGAATTTACATCTCAACCATTTACCTCTTAATTTCTAAGGGGGTAGACTTAATTAGAGCCTCATGACATGAGTGTGTGGGTCTGAAAGCTCAAAGAAGCTGGCTGACTTGACAGAAAGGGAAGCAGCCACAATTAACTGGCATGTTAGAATCCAACAGGAGGATGTTCCCTGTAGCTCAGCTAGGCTGGGTTAATTGGCAGCTGCTGTGTTGCTTTGCCTTTCTCTGCCACCAGTTGTGTGTAAGGTAAAATGTGGTCCTGAGCACCGGCCCAACAGGAGTTTCATGCACCACTCAGGCACCTGAAGGGTTTCCCTCACACCCCTTCAACAATTTGGAGAGTGCACCTTCCCAAAGCCCCACAGGCCAAGGGCTCACATGCTTTCAGGAGAAAGAGAGCTGATGTCCCACGCTGAAGGATTTTGGACCTCAAGGCTCTGAGAGTGGGAAGTGGGAGGCTGTCAACCCAAGGAAGGACAAAAAAATTTTTGAGTGAAGGACTGAGGGGAAGATGATGGGAATAGCACGAGACCCAGTGTGACACTCGAATGTCTTTGGCCAACCACACATTTTGCAGTCCTTTGGCCAGCCCAGTTTTAATTGATTAGGGATGACATGTCCTCCTGATCTGGAGGCTGGGTGTTCTACACCTACATCCTCTTGGTAACACAGCTGTAGCTGATGTTGCCCCCTGAGCTCAGGCCCCACAGTAGCAGATCCACAACCCCTGAAACCTGCAGGAATGATCTCAGGATCCTGGGAGATAATATTTGTCTCATAAGGAATTGCTCACAGTAGCCTGGACAAAGAAATGCTGAAGTATTTTTTAAGTACCACATTTGAGCTAAATGGCACAAGGAAGGGCCTGCATGAAGCAGCACGTAATTAATTGCGATCACAGCTCCGGTCATATCATGATCCATTTAAGTTACTTTTCAGAGCGCTCGTTATAGGCACTGTTTAATTCATTCTTTCATTAGATCACAGCTACGCAGGCATCTTTCATCTGCTGCCAGTGAAATTAATATTTTTCTTTATTCCTAGTACAGATAGATTTTTTTTTTCTTTTCTAAGATAGTTAATTCTGAGGTGGTTCATGTGACGGGCTGGGTGGCAAAGTCAATCCTTACTTGGCATTTCAGAAGAGGAGGGCCTTTGATCTCCTTGTGTTCTGATGTTTGCCATAAGCTTTGCCCTGTGTCACTCCACAGCCCCTGACCCTGGCTCTCATTAGATGGCAGCAGATTCTGTGGGTGTAAGTTTCCTTTTTTGCGGGCAGAATTTGCAGCCAGGAAACTGGTACCAGTAGGTTTTGAACCAAAACAGCAGATAATGATTCACCACAGGCTAAACGTTCCCAAACCTAGGAGCAGAGGTGGCCACTTCTCGTGGGACCTGGGGGGAGCAAAACCAGAGGTGATACAGGACATGGGTGAACTATCCAGAAGAGCATATTGTGGGCAATGCAAGGGCAAAAAGAAAGGCCTGTGCTTCTCTTGATCCCTGAGCTGACCCTGATTCAAGTCAGTCCTTTCATGCAGTGAGTTATTCTCACTATACAATTGGAACTCAGGCTGACTGGAAGAGAGAGCAGTGGGGTCTCTGCACCCAGACCTGTCCCCTTTTAAGCCTGGACAGCACCCTGCTGGGTAACTGAGTTGGTTTTAGCTGGAAAATGTGCCCTGATGCTTCTTGTCTGAGAGTGAGCACAGCCAGAAATGTGCTTCTGTGTGCGTAAGTGGGTAAGATGGCTTGGAAGTTTAAAGTGGATGGCATAAACCTCAACGAATGAATGTTAGTGCAAGGCAATTCTTTTTACCATTTCTTTTCAGACTTTTAAACTATTTGTTCCAATCCCCAAATTTTAATAGTTTGATTTTTGTTTTCAAGAGATGCTCTTGAAACAGATCCTGGTCATCATTTTGACCCTGGTATTTGCATGGATTTCCTTAGAGGCTGAGGGTTGTCGCAATGCATAGGTGCCACAACTGATGGTCATTCAGCGGGCACTTTAGTTGTTAATTAGGGCAAGCATTATGCTTTGCTTCCTGACAGTTCTTTAAGTCCTCTCCTAATAAATGCTCTTTAATATCCTACAAGCCTGAAATTGCCTTGTAAGACTAGGGTCTCCTAGTCTCCTACCTCTCCTAGTCTCCTGCCTAGTACTCCTACCTGAGTGCTCCTACCTGTTTTTTTCCAAGGAGGGAGCTGTGCAGAACTCCAGCCTGTGTTGTGTGTGCACATACGTGTGTGTGTGTGTGTGTGTGTGTGTGTGCTGGTACGAAAGCACACATTTCTGTCTGGCTGGTCCAGTTAACAAAACCTTTTGCTCCAAGTTTGAGGATGACTGGGACTGTTTCTTCCTTCCTCAGGAAATTTGCCCCGAGGTGTTCTGTGTGTAAGGAGCCCATCATGCCAGCCCCAGGACAAGAGGAGACCGTGCGCATTGTTGCCCTGGATCGTGACTTCCATGTCCAGTGCTACCGGTGCGAGGTTGGTATTCCACTCACGGCAGGGACAGAAAGCAAAGGTTGGCTTAACTTCATCACCACCTCATGTTGCTCACACGACAGGCATACCCTATTGTAACACTGGCTCTACAATCAAATTACTTCGCTGACTTCAGCAAGCAAGGAATTTTTCCTCATTTATATCAGTGCAAATGAGAGGAGAATTAGGTCCCTTGTTTATAACAGGTTCATTAGGAGAGCAAAAGAATGTGACTCAGGCAATTAGGGCTTAATACTTGAGAACTTCATAAATTATAGCCTGGACACAAACGTAGCTCATCTTTATGTTCTTAAAATGAAAGCTAATGCATGTTAGGATTTGAGCGAGATTGTACAGGAAACTGAGCATATGTCTCTGGGTTGAAGAATTTTAATGGACACATAAACATGATCATTCTTGTTTTGTGCAGTGCTTTTTGTGCTACTTTTCCTGTTCAGTTTCATTACACACTTCATGTAATTTTGATGGCAAGAATCTGAAGACAGAGAATAAAAATCACCTTAAAGCAATTAGCATGTGGGAGCAGCTGTGTTAGGGAGCCTTCAAGAATTCTTCAGTGCTAGTGTTACTTGTTGGATAATACATCAGCCAGATGGCAGGGTAAGAAAATGAGGCAAAATATATTTCGTATTGCAGCTGCAGGTTTTAATGACCTTAATCGGAAAGAAGGATGGACTAAGGTTTAAAGGTCTAGGCTGAAACTTGAGGCATCTGGTTCAATTCTCAATCTGACCTTGGCTTTCAGGGTACATATCAACCCATCACTTAGGCCCATTATTTTTTAGGATGCTGGGGCATTCCTACACTAAATTTTGTAGAGCCTAATTCATCGTATGTCCTCATCAGCTGGCTGCTGAGATACCCAGGCTTTCACACACGTGGATCCATCAGCAGTCCTGGGCCAAGCGATTGCTTGATCACACAGTGCGGGATGATTCCCACCTTTCCTAGGCCCTATACTTGGCCTTATAAGTTTAGAGGCTGAAGTCTCTGGAGCAGGTTTGGGGGCCTTGCAGTGGGGTTTCCATGTGCCTGTCTGACATCCTCATTTTAGCCACAGCCTTTTTGGCCAATTGTAGTACAAGCACAGGTGACAGTTCTGGTAAGGGGAGACAGGCAGGGACTTTGCTTAGCTGCCACCCCTGGAATGGAGGCTGTAAATTTGTGGCATTAACTCTCCCAAAGGAAATTACCTATAGTCATATACTGGTACCAAACTTTTTCCCAGTGATGCTTCTTTTTTATCCTTTTTTGAATTAATAAATATGTGCTTCAGTTTGATGTTTCTCCAGTGCTAAAGACCTTTGCTTCCTCAGAAATGTGAAGGGAATAATCTCCTTTTATTGTCAATTGGATTAAATTCAGCAGAGAGCTTGAAAACCCATCTTCTCTGCAGCATTGTCTCTTATCAGAAAATGGCTTAATCGTAAAAGACATCACGTACCTCAGCTTCATGCTTCGCGCTGACTCAGGCTGGATCCTGTTACAAGGTGGAGAGTGAGGAGAGAGTTTCTATTTAACTAATAGATTCTTTGCATAATCTTGCTCTTTCTTATTTACATTGCTCTTCCTGTTCACTTATTTCCTAGGACTGTGGTGGCCTCCTGTCTGAAGGGGACAATCAGGGCTGTTACCCTCTGGACGGGCACATCCTTTGCAAGACCTGCAACTCTGCTCGGATCCAGGCTCTGACTGCCAAGGCCAGCACTGATCTCTGAGTATCAACTGTGACCCTCCCCAGGATGCCCATCGGGGGATATTGCACAAGCTTTGCATGTTTCTTTCCAGCCTAGGGTCTGAATCTCTGTTATTGAAAAAAAAGGGAAAAAAAAAAAAAAAAGAAAAAAAAAAGTGAAACTGGAAGGCCTTGGAACAAGAGGGCAGTTTGAGAGGCCATGTTCAGACTGCCCATGACAGGCACCTAATTTAGACACAACTGTTCAGGAGGGTAGTGAGTGAGTCAGAGTCAGAGCAGTTGCCGTATCTGCAGCTAATGGAGTTAAGGGTCGTGGCACCTAAGTTATCTGCCTGTAGAAGGAGGTCTGAACATGGTCCTAACTATGCTTCTGTGTTTGATTCCTGTTTCTTAAGAAGTACATGAAGGTAGAGAGTCACAGATGGCTGAGCTAGTTATTTCTCCCGAGTTATTTTGAGAACCTGACCAGCTCTCATTGAAGTCATGGGGAGCTTCCCTTTAACAGGATCTGTGTCACCAGCAGAAGTAGTTCCACTGTTCCAGAAGGTGTGAGAGCAGACCCAGCATTAACACAAACAGTGCAACTGCAACTGTACTGCACCTGAGTGTAGGTGTGACCTTGTATCCTTGGGACACAGATTGGTTATTTCTTAGGCCCTTACTTGTCTCCATTCCCTTCCAGTTCAATAGGGTTTTTTCTTTTACTCATGAAAGTCTACTTAGCTATTGCATAAATTTATTCAGTAGTGATGCTTCCAGTTCACAATGTATGAGCAATCACAGAAAGATGTGAGCTTCCACACACTGTACACTACACATACACTATACACTACACACACACAATGTGCTTTTGATTTACCAGAGGCATAAGCCAGTCATGTCCATTGAGAAGATCTTTAAGGGATGTGGGGCTGGAAACACATTTCTCAAATCCCAGTGGTTAAAAAAAGATAAAAGTGACTACACAGAGCTGCAGTGCAAAGCGATGCTCAAAAAGATCTTACACCACTCTCTCATACAGCCCATTCTAGTGGGACCATTGGCAGTGTTGGTCTCTGGGTAGACATTCAAGCAATAAAGTCTTGTTCCATCTCCTGTTACTGCAATGGGAGGATTTTCCTTCAACAGCAACGGGATTGAATAAGGCTTTGGGATGATACACACTTCTCTGATGTTCACAAACATGATCTGTAGTTTTCAATAAAAAAAAATCAGATCTTGTTTCAACAACAGCAAAAAAGATCCTCCTAAATACATGTTCAGTTTCATCCTAAGAAAGCTAAAGAAGGTATTAAGCCCTTCACTATGCCATGTGAGAAAGCAGGCAATTTTTTTCCTCTTCCATTTTCATCCCAGCCACTTACAACTTGTCTCTGGTGAAATTCATGGTAGTAGAGTGCTGGGCCAGCAGCAGCATTTTCATCCTTAGTCCAGAACTAACATATATGCCAAGGTAAATAAAACCTGGGCACAGGTCATCCATTTTTTCACATGATCGTGGATTTGGGGGTTTTGTGGGGGTTTTTTTAGTTTGGTTAATTAAAAACAAACCAAAAAATTAGAAATCCATGGCATTCTGAGCAGCTATAATAGTCTTGTTCATGAAACCCATAATAACTAAGGTGCAAATTACATAGTGAGGGAGTAATTTTCATATCACTGAATTGACATTAATATCTTATTTGCAGATGCAATCAAGGAAAATATCTTTCTTTGCACTTAAATTAAGAAGCAGAACTGAAACAGTTGCAGGCTGATTGACCATGTAAGTGACAAACTGGCACTTTTCAAGAGTAAGTTATAAAAATCTTTTTCGTGCATCCCACTGAAAAACAATAAGAATGTGGTGCTTTCCTCTTTGTATCAGGCTTCTGTTATAGAGAATAATTATATCCAGTAATGCTGAAAAGTTAGATGAGCTGAACTGATAGGAAATGAAGGAAAAATTGTGATGCGATACTGCAGCTCCTGCAAATGGTGCATTTCCTTTCAGTTTAGCACTAACCTTTCTGGGAGACCACTGTGATATTCAGTAGCTTCAGCTGTATGTGGTAAATTCAAATGCAGAAATACCAGTCTGAAACCTCCATTCCTTACATGGTTTATATGTTGGCAAACTTCACCAGTGTCAGGGAATTTTCCCAAAATTCACAGCTTGAAATGAATCCTTCTTTGTAGAATGGTGGCATCATTGAGCAAAAGATTTCCTTTACCACCATAGGTAAAGCAGTTTGACTTTTTATACTGGATTTCTACCCTGACCTGCAAGAATTTTACTGCCTCAGACGTAAACAGATTTTTTGGCACCCTGGCTCCTGCCAGGTTCCACCTGGGCTCCTGCTCGCTGAACCGTGGCATGTAAGGTCCTTCTGAGCTCGCTTCTTGACACGCAGTCTGCACCACCAGCAGGCCAAAAAACCTCGTAAATTCTGAGCAAATCTAGTTTGAACTAACCCTACAAAAACAGGGGAGGTCAGTGCTGGGATACAAGCACAAGTGATAATGTGATGCATTTGGGTGCAGAATGAGCCATTCTTCAGGCAGAAAACGTAGCTCTGATCTTCCTTGCTCTTGTGAGTGTTAAATCAAGTGGCTGATGAGATGCTCCTGAATAACACTGGGGTAATTGATGGAAACAAGCTGCTGTGCCTTCCAGCAGAATGTGGCCTAGACTAAGGAGGACTCAAGTTCAGAGCCTTTGGGCCTTTTACAGCCCTGCTACAGGCTGGACTGGAGCAAGTCATATGACTCCTTGTCTTCTGCCTTCTGCATTAAAGAGCTTCTTTGTAATTCCCAGAGACATTATGGGAATTAAACTAGTCGCAGACTAGCCCAAACTACTGATTTCTGGAGCTCTATTTTCTCTTTCCAGAAAGTTTGCTGGTATGTAGGCCTGGGATTCCAGCCCATTTCAATGCATATGGCCAGCCAGGAGATCTAGCTCTGAATCCTCTCTGTTATGAGAGTGCTGTGGTGAGTTGGACTGGCATGCAGGGAGGTGAGAGCCAAACTTTTCAAGCATTAAACACTTCATGGATGAAATATGATTGACAAAGATTGAACAGTGTTGATGTTTGAGGTGCTGTGGCTGGTTTCTAGACCTGACACATCTGTGCAAAGGTACTATGATAGGTTTTTTTTTCACCCCTGAACACCAAAGTCATCTGCTTGTTGGAAGGAATGAGTGTCCAAAACTCTATTCTGTGTGGTTTTGTTTTCCAAAATTGCTATAAATATATTTGAAAGATATTGTATATACATCACAGAGGCTCTCATCACCCACATGTATATGGAAATCTCCCCTCCGATGCTTCAGGATTTAATTAGAAAATGCTGGTGGGATTTATCTCAATTGCACTGCAATTAAGGACCGCTGGGATATGGCTTCATCACAATGTTTATCACATATTTATAATGTATCAGGTTTATCTGTTCCAAAGAAGGAGTCTTTTTGCCAAAGAGACCTTGCTTTTCTTAAGTTGGACTTCTTAGCCATGACAAAAATTCACATCATCTGTGTCTGTGGTAATGTCCAAACTGTTCTTTTCAGAAAGAATTGGAAGATCACACAAACATTTCTGTTCAAGTCTGCAGTTTCTGCTTCTGCTGCTTTGTCTTTGTCTAACATTTGTTGGCAAGTAGGGCCTGATCCCATGATTGTGTGGCAAACCAGGGCCCAGGATCAGGTTCTAATTTAGCAAAATATTGAAGTCCCTGGGGTTTATTTAAGCACATACTTAAAGCCATTGCATGGTGTGACATAAGCCATTAATACCAGACTGGTTCTTTATCCCCTGATCGTACAGGTTTGATCTGGGTAGGATGTGGGCACAGCCAAATTTCTATCAAATTACCCAGAACACGTGAAATGGCTTCTGTGTCACCCTCATGCCAACTGCAGGAGAACACCCGCGGCTGATCAAATGTAACATTTGGATGACAGGAGGCTGAGTTGTTGCAAGATGAGTGCTTTGTGTTGGGTTGCTGTGGCCCCTTCCATATGTCACAAGTAGCCCCTACAGCCAGATTTACTGTTTCTTTGAGCAATGGTTTTAAAACTGTCTACTTAAACTTTCTCCAGGAGATTGAGTTGCCTTGGTTACAGCCCAATCCTTAAGCACATCCCCAAGGCTAACACTAGTATTTTGTGAATGTGATGGTTTTATTGTCATTTATTTTATTCATTGAACACTGCTTTTAAAAACAGAAAGCCACACTAATTCTTTAGCCTATCAGATAACACACCTTTAATTTTGGGTTTGGGTTTTTTTTTTTAGTATTTTAATTTTAATATTTTAATAATTATCACAGCTGCAAAACACTTGGGTAATGACTTAATCATAGACGTGTGGGAGTACCAAAGTGTTTGGTATCACTCTGCATAATAGTGTTCATCCTGACAGGAGGAGCGAGGCTTTCACAAAACACAAGCCTTACGTTGACTTTCTACCTATCAGCAAAATGTGCCTGAGAAGAATGAGAAACAATGTGTCTTAAAAGAAGTGGTGGTTGTTAAAGAGAATATGCAACAAGTCTGTCTGAAATCTCTTTGGACCTGTTACGGCCACTGCCTGTCCGTGGTTAGTTCAAGCCTGGCTTAGGTTTGATAAATGCTGGTTCCTTTTGATTTTGAGAAAGTCTGGAAGGCAAGGGATAACAGGACCCAAGAGAAGGTTCGTGAGAGAAATCCTGTGTCACGGATAAATGTTAGACACCTGGTGCTTGCGCTGGGTGGCTCAGAAAGGGTTTGAGTTGATGACTGGTGTCTGTTGGTGTCTGGTCCCTGCAGCTGGGTCACGATGTTGATTTGCTGTTTGTTCACCAGGCTGGGTGGGCAACACCTTGTACAGGTTCAGTACTGCAAGCTGGGGCTATTGGAGAGGGGGTGCTGAACGATCCCACTGTGGTGAAATTCCCACGAGAAAGCACCAGCGATGGTAACTGAGGGTTTGTTGTGGAAGGAGGGCAGGAACTGCTCCATAACCTAAAGGTTAGTAAAATACAGACTAAGAGAGCTGTGGGAACACTATTTCTAGTTAGAGCTAGTTGCAATTTTTATACTAAATTATGTGATATCAGAAGGGCTATTTTTTTTAATGAGAAATTCTCTCTTTTTGCAATGTTACCTACTACATTTTTTGGTGGTTTTTTTTGCCGTTATGACTAAAATCGTACTGAATTTTTATCTAAATAAATTTCAGAATTGTAAACAAATATTTTTATTTCTCAAAGACCCATGTCTTCTTTCACAGTTTTTTGTAGTTCTTGGGTTTTTTCTGCTGGTAAATTAAAGTTTCTGTGACAATTTTGAAAACTTCTTTGGATAAAAATTCTACTTAAAACCAAGGATATGTTTTTGGGAAATGGTTCAATATTGGACCTGGTGAAATAAAAAAAAAGCTTTGAAACTTTCCAAAAGATGTTTTTTCCCTATTTTTAACTAGTTTTGCTAATTTTGAAGTCACTGTTTCCTTTGTTAGAACAATCCAAGTAATGTGACGCTTAAAATAACAGTGTTACTTCTGTTGGATTCATTTTCTTATCCGTCTTAAAGCCGTGGAGTGGCTGGCTGTAGGCACTGCCAGGGTCATTTTCTGTGGCAGTTGCAATTTTCTTCTTCATTTTTATCTTGGGTTTTTTTCTGTTTGGCTTTTTCCCCTGAAATTACTGAAGAATATAAGCACATTATGGCAACTGCCATGAAGATCAAGATATACTGACTGAACTTCATCTCCTTTCTGGGCTTGGGAATGGCATTTTTCCTTAAACATTTCTAGAAATATTGCCTGTCTTCCTCAGCATTTCAAGTTTGAATTTGCAACAGTTGATTGCCCAGCTGTTTTGGAGCCTGAGAGAGAACAGACTTTACACCTGTGAAACTATTAACATTCTTCCAGCATCTAAAAATCTAAGAGAAAAAATATAACCCGAGTAGGTTTCCTGGTGGACATTGAGGAACAGCTCTCACTTCAGCCTGGAAATTTTCTGCTGTGGTCTGAAAATCTAAGTTCCACCCTTGCAGAGCTGTCTGGCATACACACGCACACATCAGGTGTTTGTGGGGCTATAACTGAGTAGGAATACAGGCAGTATTGACTATTGCTACTTCTACCCCACTGGCCTTTATTCCTGACTCCGTGTCCCGGGTCTCTTTGGCTCACGTAACATGTGGAAGCACAGGGTTTATCGTGGTAGCAACAGCATCCAGTTAAAACTTTTTCTTTTTTTTTTTTTTTAATTTTGCTATTCATCCAGTATTCTCGTCCTACCTAAATATTTTAGAAAATGAGGAAGGAAACAGAAGCCCCAGGTGATGGCATTACCTTATATTTCCAGGAGTTGGAGTCCCTCCCCAGGAACATCACACTTCGGGTGTCTCTGCTTTCCTGCCTCTGCTTCCCCTTGCCCACAGCCTCTCTCTTACCCACTTCTTCCATGTCCTCAACGTGCCCTCATCTTTGAAGTGAAGATGGTTTCTTACTTACTTCACCGAGGTATTGTGAGTCTTAGCTAGTAGTTGGAAAAACTTGTTCAGATCTTTAATCAAGTAGTTTTGTGCGTCCTTAGTACCAGTGGCCTGCCATATGGATATCAAAGAAAATTGTTATAATTATTGCTTTTAAAATGATTATGAAATTGTGCCTTACTTTTTCAGTCATATTTAACCATGTAATTTAGAACCACATGATTGCAGGGATTTACCATGAAGAAATATGTTTGAAGGATAGTTTGTTTTTTAAATATTTTTTCTCAAAAAATGATTTTATTAGCTTTTCCTCTTCTATTTTTTTCCTCCAGTTTTATCCCTTTAATATGTTTGTGTAAAAGGGCAGCCAGAATTTGCATTTGTGAGAGACAGAAGATTTTATTTGGTCTCGTATGTAGAGCTTTCATTTTCTTTTATGTTCCTTCAGGAAAATTCCTTTCTCCCCAATTACTCATACTGAGATGTCTTTAAATGCTGGCTGACCAGTAAGGGTTTTTTGTTGTTGTTTAATTTAGTGTGTGGTTTGCTTTGTGGTTGTGGTTTTTCTTTTAATTAACCAGATATTTGGTGCTGAGGAGGCATTGCACATTAATGCAGAACGTTAATGCTAATTTTCACAGCAAAGACAAAATTAGAGTCTTTCCCTGTCTCCAGTGCAGTTTTGTTACTGCTCTGTGTACAACACTAATATTAAGCCAGACTGTAAAGGCTAAATACTCAGAGTGACCTACTTCCATTCACCAGCAAGAATCCTTTGTCAGCTGACTCCTGTTTGTTTGTTCATTTTTAAATGTCGGATTACAGAACGAGCATCTCCTAAAGATGAAAGAAAACAGTGTTTTCATGTGCAGGAAATTTGGGGTTGCAGTAACAGAACATTTTCTTTGTGAATTTGGATGTCATGGTGTTTTAAGCTCCTGCCTGGAGCCTAAATCAATTTGGCCTCTCATCCAGTTCATCTAATCGGTGCTCCTAAAAGGCTGCAGCCCTGCAAAAGCTCATGCAGCATTTTTGGCTGCCTTCCCTTGCTCCCATTTGGTACATATTTGCACAGTTTAACTGAGCTTTTCTTTCTGCTGAAGGTCAGATGCAAGCGATACGAAACACTAAACTTTATAAACAAGCAAAGCCATTTCAACCACAGCATTTTGGACTAGAATGGATTTTTAGGTGGCGCACTGTCTGCTGGCCTTTGGAGAGGGGATCCTGAGACTACTTTGGACTGGAACAGGATGCAAAGCCACAAGCCTTGTTTTTTTTAATAAACTACTTACTGTAATCCAGCTACACAGTTTCAGCCTCACACTTCAGAAGAAGCTTCCAGTAGCTATGCACGTACAGGCACTTTCTCTCTTGCAGAAAGTGAAACTTTCCCAACCAGAGTAAATTTAACCTATTGCATAAGATGCTGGAAGTTGCTTGGTTTTTTATTTTCCTTGGGATTCTCACTGTAACCTCTGTGTGCAGAGGATGAATAGCTTTTCTTTTTCCCCTCTTTTTTTTTTTTCTGACAAGATTAGATGTTGCATATTGATGAGCTAGCATTTCAAAGGTCCGTGGGGCTTTGGAGCATATTAAGAATCTCTGAAGTTTAATATTCACCATGTTTTAAATATTCAGAAGGAAAAATCTGCATAAAATGGCTTTTGATAAATACATTCTAGGGATTCTTTCTTTCTATCTTACACAAGCGTTGTGGGGATTGTGGCTGTGCCAGTTTTGTTCCAAAGTGTCTTTTGTTTCAGTGTTTTCAGGATCATCTTGGTCCCATTTGTATGCCCAGTACCAGCCTGAAGTCTGTTAAGGTTGCTACTGGAACTGTACAGCAGGCAGGTGGATGTGATCAAGAAAAAGGCTCAGCTGAGCATTGGAACTCCTGAATATCTGCTTGGGGGCTCCCTCCTTATGATAGCTGGGGACATCCAGCCCTTTTCTGTGCCTGCTTCTCATGATGAGGTTGGGATCAGTCCAGTGGTCAGGCCCGGATGAGATCTTTCTGCAAAGGTGCTCCACACCACTGGCATTTTGAGATTAGAAAGGGCAATATCCTGGGTGCAGGAGCAAAGCAGTGTCATTCGATGCATCTCAGATCTCCCAGGGCAGTCTCACCTTCTTTGGAAGTCTCTTTGGTGAGAATCTCAGCAGTAAATGAAGTGCCTTTAGAAGAACTCCTCCCTTGGGGATGCTCCATTTCTCATGCTCTTGAAAATCTGATTCAAGCTTTCGATGAGGAGGATCAGTTGTGGGCTGCAAAGATGCAGCTATTTTGCTGTATTATCAACACATTGGCTTACCCTCCATGTCCCATGGTACATCCCAGGGTGTTGCAGGACAGTGCCTTGGTCCCACTCGCACCCAGCCTTGACTTTGTCACACCAGTCCCTGTTGAATCAGTGCCTGGTATTTGTTCTCAGGACCGCTCGGGCCAAGGGCACCTCATGCCTCTATGCAAAAGGTGGTGCTTTCAGGTTTTACCTTACAAATAATGCAGCCCTTTCAAACTCACCTTTCTCCTCTCATGTATTCTTGACAGAAGTAGGATTTTAAATATTTCATTGCATTCTTCTTTCTTCTTCCTTTTTGCCAGATGTCTTGAAAACATTGTCAGATTACGATCTGGGGGGATCAGGATCAGTTTCCTTTCCTTCTTGATTGCGTGGTGTAGGTTTGCAATGAGGGTTTTGTCCTTTTTTTTTTTTTTTTTTTTGTTAGCCTTACAGAACAGATGCCTTCATTTTATGCAGAGAAAGATTGTCTATGATTAGAGCTAATCCAGGATGGCAGGATTGGACCCCCACAGTGAAAGCTAGAAAAGTGATTGCAAAAGTATTCTGTTTCTCCTTTATTAATTGCACAGGAAGTTTCCACCAAAGGCTCATGTAGCTCAACTGGCCTATGTAATAAGTAGCAGGGCCTGTAATTACAGTCTGTCTTCTGATCCTATCTGTGCTCTGACTTTCTAGGCACTGCAGTACTGTTTACATCTGGTTCTTCATCACCTTTTTAAATTTTTGATTGGTCGCTAAGGGAAGGAAAGCAAGAGCCGTGAGCCCTGCGAGGTGCAGCGAGTGTAAACGAGGGAGTCCTCCTCCCTCTCAGGTATCTGCCTGATTTGGGACAGAGAACAGAGCATGAGGAACAGGAGGATTTTACCAGCCGTGCAGCAGAGGAAGTGGGCTGCCTGCCAACTGGGTATCTTTCAAGACCTCAGAGTTCTTTGTAGGACTGGAAATTTGAACCTTTTACAGGCCCTAACTAGTGTACTCTCCTGTGAGGGAGTTCATCAGCATTTCTTTGCTCGGAGCTGTTCCTACAGGATTTGACCTTTTTCCTCTGTAAGATTCAAGGTTTTATGACTGCAGAGAGATCCTTCCCCATATGGCATGAGGAGGAAGATGGCTTTTGGCATCGTGCAGAGAAGCTGTGTTACAAATCCTGCTATCAATGTGTAAAGCAAGAGTAACTTGAGTGGGAGGGGGAAGGCAGTGATTTATACATGGTTCAGTACCAAGTTCACCAGCTCTGAGCACCAGCAAGCACAGCCTCAAGTAGATGAGCTCCCTGGGGTGTCAGTTCTGAGACCGGCAAGTGAATAATGGGCTCCTTGTGGGAGTGTTTGGTGCTGGTCACTCTGGCAGTAATCTCTTGTCTCTTTGGAAACATGCACTAAACTTTGGGTAAAGCTACAGAATGGTGCCTCCCAGTCTTTTTCCTCAAGGCAGACTCCCAGTGCTATGTTTGATGAAGAGGAATGAAAGCCATTAGGCGAATACTGTACTCTGCAAAAAAACCCATTAACAATCTACTACGGATACTTTTAATGTCCATTAAACTGTTACACAAATTGTCCCTTTTCTACAGCTTGCACTGTTATTTCATTATTTTTAACCTGACTTCGGTTTAAAAAATACCCCTCAATTATTTTTTAATTTTTTGTAACTCTGCTTCTAAGAAAGTTGATGCTTTAAAGGAAAAAAAAAAACTTAGTTTCAAACATGGGTTTTTCAGGCTTCTAAATTAATAATTTCTACACCTGACCCAGTTCCTGCAGCTGCCAAAAAAGAAAAGAGAAAGCTATTTAAATTTCTCATAGAACCATTTATCTCTTAAAATATGCCAAGGCAATTTGAGGTGGGGGTGGAGACTCAGCTATTTATCTCAGCAGCTTGATTTTTCTCTTTATGTTTCTAACTGTCAGGGGGAAAAAACCGGTAGGAAGCTATTCTTGGGCTATTATTGATGTATTGTGTTGCCATTATGCAGGATGTCTGCTTTGCTATATACGGAAGGACATTAATAATAGCCATCTCCCCTGCCCCCACCCTCGGTTCCTCTTTGGGAAGATACGGTTTAACTGGAGCATCTGCTGTGTTCAAATTGCTGCTCCTTCCTCCCCTTCCCCCAGTTCATTCCCAAACTAGTTTTAGGAACCAGGGCTAAGGGAATAAGGAGACATTATTTTTGCCATTTTTCTGCCTACTTCTATGGTTGCTCCAGGCAAATCATTTCCATGCCCTCTACCTGTCTACCCTTTTCCTTCCCATGTATTGCCCCTGCTTTCACTTTAAGTTCATCAGTGCAAAGAAAAAACCCTTTCTTGCTGTCTTTTTCTCACAAAGGCTGGCTGGCAGAACAGGCTCAGCAACAGACCTCTGATTTGTTATTACCCAGCATTTCATATCCACAAACATCGGTTTCATTATTTCCAATTAGTAGGAAAATGTATTCACGTTCCCATCCCTCCTACCCCAGGTTTAAAACATGGTTATGAGACTTTAAAGGGTCTGTCTGCTTGTTTAAAGACTCGGATGCTTGTTTTATTTTTGGAAGCAGAGTGTACAGTGAACAGGAATAGTTTGATGTTTAAAAAATAGCCCCAGTTCAGCATTCCCCTGAAGTGCGGGAAGTCCTGTCTCCACAGGACTGTGCCAGCAGCGTGACAGCCCAGAGAGCAAAGCCAGCTTGAATAGGAAAAAGAACTGGCCTGCCCCATTTCATCTGTGAGAAGAGAGAGGCGAAAATAATAAACGCGGCAAGAAAATAAAGAGCAGAACTGCTCTGATTTTTTATTTTAATGTCTGTTCCTATGTCTCCCACTGATTTTGTTCCATAGTAGCTTTGCTTATTCAGCATTTTTGGTAATCAGGACCACGTGCTTTTTCATGGTATCATTATTTTTCATTTGTTGAGTCATAGTCTTGCCCTGGTCCCCATAGGGTATGGAGCCACTTTGGTCTGGGGACTGAATGAAGACAGTTAGGAGCTCTCTCTAGGAGAGCTTACCTAGAATTTGGAACCAGAAAATGCAGTCAGAATAGTTTCCAGTTGTGATATAGAGAGGTTTTCAAAACTGGAACTCTACATGAGAGGAATGCCTTCACTGGGGGAAATGCTTAGATTTGAAAATGAAAGGGAGATGGCCATTCAGTGTAGTTTCTTGTTGCTCTTCTAATCTTCCGTGGTGGTGGCCAAGGAGAAAAATGACACCTTCTGTTCCTAAGCTAAGCCAGAGCCCAGCATCTCCTCTGCAAGCATTTCCTCCAGCTCCAGCTTTCCACACTGCTGCAGCATGGGAGTGAGGAAGGCCTGCTAAGGGAGCAAGGTCAGCCTCATCCTCTCCACAGCCAGCGCTGCTCCCCGTGGTGAGTCTGCGTCCAGCCTAGGGCTTGATCCTGCCTTCCTAGTGTGAGTATTTTGCCAGAATCAGCTGGTTTGCCTCTGCCATTAGCTATGGGATTGTGTGCAATGACGAGGATTTGCAGGGAGGGAGGAGAAGATCCTGTTCCAATTAGGCTGCCTTTGTGCTACTGTTTCATTCAGGGCTGCATGAGATAAGAGCAGATTGCACTGAAATGCACAGCCGGAGGTTGTAGTTTGCGTTTCAACTGTGTAGAGATGGTACCCATTGAAAATCTGGAACTGGGGCGCTTTTTTGCATCTGCCAGTGCTTTACTGACAGCTCTGTGTGGGCTGGAAACCCATTTCAGTTTGGCAAATGGACATTTTGTGCCTTGTCCCCCAAGTCTGATCTAGTTCTTTGCTTTATCTACCTAAAGAGTAGTATTTCTAATGTGCCTAAGTAGCTAAGCTCCTGACAAGCATCTCAGCAGAACAAGCAGCAAGGTGACAAGTAGGCTATTGACAGAGCTGCCTTTACAAAAACTGTATTACACTTTCTTCACTGTGTGCCTTTTGAGAGACCTGCTGTGCTCCTTTATAGGCAGGAGAGAAACAGTCCTAGTGCTGAGCAGGGATGGGAACTAGGAGGGTGATGGAGAAAAGAAGCAAGAGACTAATGCTGAGCATCTGTTCTCCATGGGGATAAGCACAGCAATGGCTTATCCCATCAGTACAGCTTCTCTTGCTTTACACACCCTGTTGTCTAGTGGGCAACTGTTCTGTAGCAGAGGTACTTGGGTGTGTCTCCTCAAACATCTCTTCCTGATCAGAACCCGAGAGTCATTCATATCTGAAGAATTTATTCCCTTAATATTGTCTCTTACAAAATCTCCATCACTCATTTTTTATCTTATGCTAGAAGAGAAAATCTGAAGGTGAACCAAAGTTTGATTGGTGCTATTGTATTAAAAAGGCTGATATGCTCTCATTTTCAATCCTCAGAGTCATGTTTTAGCAAACCTTTCCCTGCTGTGATCAGACAGGAAATGCAAGGTGTATGGGAAATGCAGTAAAGGGAAAGACTTCGTGTTCTGATGCTCCGTACTGCACCACTGTGACCTCCTCTGCTGTCCCTCTGTGGAATGAGAACTGAGTATTGGTGGAGGTATGGGCAGAGCAAAGTAAGGCCTGGACTTTCTCTCATAGTCTTGCTAGAAAGGATCTGCCTTGGTGAGACATCAACTTCCTTAATGGTCCTGTCCTTTCCCATGCCACAGCTTGTGTTTTGGACAGTCAGAGAGACTGACAGACAGGAGAGCAGCCTGCAGTGCCTTCCCTCCATTTAGTCAAATGAGAGACCCCGAGTACTAATTCTCCTGTTTTCATAAAGACACTTTCCAGCACAGAACAAACAGCAGAGGTTTGTTGTGTTTCAGAGCCCAGTCTCTCACGCTGGCTTTACCTGTGGGCTGATATGAGGGGGTCTGAACCACACATAGCTCATTCCAGAAGGATTCCTCTTGGCTACATGCCCCATGGAGAACCTCCTAAAGGCTGGGAGAATGATTCAGCTCTTTCAGACTGCAAGGAGGAAGTGCCCCCAGGAATGTATTTGTCCTACGTAGCTGCTATGCTTTGGCCTGTCCCTGCCAGCTGCAGACCTGTCTGCCCGAGGGTTCACCAGGGATGATCTGTGCTGGATGTGCAGTAATTCACAGTGGTTTGAGGTGGTGTTTCAGCTTCATCATAGTTGTTGGTTTAGCCCTTGAGATAGAGAAGGTTTTGCGTGGCTGCCTTTGTTGCAGTTGGGAGGGAGCATGACTGGCCACACTCCTCCTTGTCCAGTGTCAGCAGACAGAGGCTCTCAGTGGTATGGGAAGCATCTTCCTTTTAAATGTGAATCACTAGCCTAGGGATCTAGGCAAGGCGGGGCACAAGGAAGCATTCCCTGTATGAGGAACGCTTCTGCTGCACACTCTATGCCCTCGGATCCTAATGAAGTAACATTACTTGAGCTTTGGACTGGTCTCCTATCTGTCAGAGCTTGGGGGTACCAGGGTTTTACTCCTTGCTGAGCAAAAGCACTACCCAAGTCTGTGAGGGGCCTAATCCTGCTGCCATTGGAATTTGCCCGATTCCTGTGAACTGCTGAGTGCACCTCCTGTGAGCTGCTGAGTAGCCTCCCTTGTCACTGAACCCATCAGGCCACTTGTCTCCCTCACTGACTACTTCCACAGAGCTTTGAGGGCACTCAGGAAATGCAATCAGCACCTTACAGGATCGATCTGCTAGGCAATAAATGAAGTTTTTTCTCTGGTAACTTGTGTGCATGAATTGAAAATCATTTATTCCAATTTGTTCTGAGGACAGATGCAGCATATACACATTTTCTATATTTATAAATATATATAGATATATATATTTTGTTCTCAGCTAGTTACCTCTTCTAAACTGCAATTTTCAGAGCAACCGGCATATATTTTTTATTCAACACGTAAAATGACTTTTTACAGTAAGAGAATGAAAGCTGTTTTAAGCATGTGTTTTCTGTATTTTTATTATGCATTATCCAATTATATTGAGATGTATTTTCCTCTTTGCTCTGCTCTTTCAGTTGTTATCCTTTTTATCAGTTATGCTTTTCAAATGTTTTGTAAGGGAAAATAAATATGCAAAATCGCCAAATGCCTTTTTACTTTGCAGAAGAAGTATCACAAATGCTTTTTTATTACATTTTACCAATCCAATAAACTTCTTATAAATTTCATTTTTGTTTGCTAGCGTGTGAAATTATTTTTTCAAGTCAAATGGTATTTACTTTCTCCAGACCTCCACCTGCAGTTATGCTTCATATCCTCCACCTTTTTCTCTTTTTGGTTCAAAATTTTGTTGTGTGGCTCCTCAGCATACCTAATTTAAGATCCTGTTTCACTGTTGGGTAAAGATGCCAGAAAGGAGTCCCCAGAGGGGCTTCCCCCTGTTGTACTGGCCATCTCTTGATGAATTTTGCACTGTTCCTAAAAATGTGTGCCTTTGCAGTGGAGAGCACTCAATTCCTAAACCATGCAGTAATCTGCAGAGGGGTGCACAAATGTTCTCAAATTTGGGTTGTGATGGGGTCACAGCAGAGCCAGGCACCATGCTCTGCAGCTGAATGGAGGAACACTGTTCAAACTGTTACAGGGAGAGTAGAAAGAAGTGTAGTTAGCAAAGCCTGTCTCTTCTAGAAACTTGTTTCTAGGCTATCATTGCGGTAAATAATCAGCATTGTTCCCATCTGCTTAATTTTATCACTGATCACCACACAGCCTGACCTCCACCTCTTCAGCCAGAGAACCTGGTGCAGCACTGAACGCTCTCCCTGACAGAAATGCTTCATATGGTGGGGAATCCAGTGTATCCCAGTAAGCTTTTCCAAAAATACATGCTAAATATCTGCACCCTGCTTATGGCCTCTGTTTTTCTACCCTTTCTATCCTTGGACCTTTTTGTAAAAGCCATTTCCTCTCAGAAATCTCCTCCACAGAGCTGCACAGAGCGTCTTCAAGGTGGGATTCATTTCCATGAACTTCAGCAGCCTGGAAGACAGCTTTGTTGTCCAAGGTGGCCCTCCAGGTGAAGGTATGTAATCTTTTCTTTAGGTAAGCATCTGAGACAGGTTTGTTTTGTGCCTTTAAGGGTTAAATGAGATGAATACTGTCCTCCCTATCAGCAGAAATGGTTATCTTAAAACAGTTTTTAAGAGCTGTAGAAAGATCCCAAGGCACACAATACAGCTAAACCCATTCCCTCCATGTCACTCCCAAGAAAATTTTATCTAGTGTGACTTGGAAGACATCTGCAGATGGAGATCCCACAACCTCCCCTGGCAGTCCTCTCTATAGCAGTGTTGTCTTCACCCTTGGACAATCTTTCCTACTGTCCAGGCTAAATATTTTTGGCTGTAAATTAAATCCCATCCTTACTTTCCCACCACCAGGGAAAGTGAAGGACTTCTTTAGTAGGTTATGTATTATCAGGGGATGCTTTGTTAGCCATGGGAGGAGGCACAGGCAGCAGCCTCACTCCAGCTCCTCCTCCCCTTCCCCAGGGGACTTTAGGAAGGGCTTGTGTTCTCCCTCAGGAAAGGACAAACTCCAGCTTGTTCCTACAGGACACGGGAGTCTGACAGGCTTTGTCTTGGCAGTGAAGGGAGTGTGATGGTGTGGGCTTTCAAGTCTATTCAAAATGCGGTATAGTTTTCCAAACTCGATATTATTACTTCCTTTATAGCACAAGGTACTTTTTCCTAAACTTGTTACAATGGAAAAGTTCCAGGGATACGTTGTCCACACACAAATCAAAATGCATTAGCAGGCCAGGGGCCAGAGGCGAGGGCCAAGGGTGCGGGAGCTATTAATTCCATAGTTTGGCACTGCTTTTCTTGCAATCAAAGGCTACCAGAATCCTTTGAAGACAATGAAAGCTTTGGGAGTGAAGTGTATCTAAATCCAGGTGCCAGCGGGGGCCGTCCCGGGGCTGAGGGAGGGATGGAGGCAGAGCTGACTGTTTGGCTCTGTTGGAGATGGCCCAGGTCAAATTAAGAAGTAGTCGTACGCCTGTGTTCTCCTGGTGCAATGGCCATCTCCAGCTGTGGCTACTGGAGATTTAACCACCTGGTGTTGAACAAAGGTGAGTCTGGGATGTTTATCTTGATGTTTATCTAGGCTAACATCCTGTGTGACTTCTCTGTCAAAAAAGGAGTTTTATTTTCCTTTCTAGTCAATTTTGAGAAGATTTCAGGGGCTTCCTGAGCTTCCTCAGGGGTTTTCAAAGCTGGAAAGAAACCTGGAAGGCTGACAAATCTGTCCCCAGGGCTGGTCTTAGCAAGCAGTATTGGTGTTCTGGGAAGGGCTTGGAATAATAGTTTGGAAGGGAAGATGCCAATGCAAGAGAGCAGCAGGGCTTCCTCCGTGAGAGATGGACACTTCCAAAGAGCCATTCCTCCAACATATCTCTGGCAGCTTCTTCATGGCAGGGTGAACTGCTTTCTGGAGAGGTCTCTCTCATGCCATTAACTGTCAAGGGACTCTGAAAGATTAGACCAGACCTTTCAGACAACTGAAACTGGAGAAGATGAATGGACACAGTGGGCGGGCCCTTTCAGTGCTTCATTCCCCCCAAAACGGCAAGTGGCTGCATCACACAGCACCACCATGGCTGCAAAAACAAGTGGGGAAAAGGGGGAAGAGGAGTTTGGGTGGGGCTGTCAGGAGAATTGCTGCTGCTGTCAGTGTCACCTGTTACAGCCTGCCAGGGTCGTGTGGAACAAAGTGCCACTACTCCGGTGACACGAAGGAGTTCCGTTCCCCAGGGAGCTCCTGTGAGGAACAGTGGGAGCTCTCTGCCTCTGCTCTGCCTGACCAGGCAGTCCTGGTAATGGTGAGTCAAAGAGGGTGAAGCCTGCACTTCTTTTGCTGCTGACAGTTTTTGGGGACAACATCCTATTGATACTGCATCCACTTTAAATACACAAGGTCAGCCCTGGAGCAGAAGAGAGATGTAGCAACTGCTTTCCAAGTTTTAACCACCTCCGGTGCAGTGTCACCAGGAGTTACACATGGCACTGTTTTCCACAAGGTAAGGAAAAATAAATAAGCCCAAATCATTACATAGCAGAATGGTCTGCTTTTTTATCTTGCCATATTGTTGGTGTTGGACTGAATCTACTGTCTTAAGGTATAAATATAAAGACGCTGCTAAATCATCACTATTTCAGCAACTAATTAAGGGGTAATGCTCGTGGTGCAGCCGTATATGAGGCAATAAACGGCTTTGGTGGCTGATTAAACGCTGGCACTGAGGCATTTAATTACAGCAAAAGCCAATTACCATGTGCATATTCGAACACCACGGACATTACTCCTGCTCTGTGATGGAACAAGGAAAGGCAATAAACCATGCTATAGAGACACATAGCACAGGACCCTCTAGCTTTGCCAAAACTGCCACCCGTCCTCTACAGTGGCTCTGAGATGAGGGCTCCATTCTTCATACAGAAGGCTCAAAACGAAGTCCCAGAGTAAAAATGCTTTGTAATTTACAGGACTCAATTGAGATCTAGAAACAGAACCAAATATTGCACATCCTCCCTGCACTAAGGCACATTTGACCATTTGTAGAACATAATATTCCCACACTCAGGTAACAGGTGCATTTAAAGCCTCACCTGAGCATTTTTACCATCAATGGGCAAGTCAGTGGCACTGAAGGAAGAGGTTATGTGTAACCTTTTCTTCCTTTAGTTATTGCATTGCAGAAAGCATAATCAGTTGCAAACACCCCATGCCATTCTTCAGTTAATTGATTTAAAAGCTGGAGTCTGATTTTCACAGGCTTTCAGTCTTGCACCATCCATTTGACTTAACCAGCTCAGCACCTCTTCAAATTAAGCCCTCGTGCTCTTTAACCAGTAGTGAATTCTTCCTTTTAAAGGAGTTTCCTAGAGAAATTCTCTCTTAGAAAATCCTTGGCATGAAACCTTAGCCAGCCTTGGCATGCAAACCTGCTTCACGCTGGCATTAACAAGCCTCTTATTTAAATGTTGATGAGCTCTTTGCTGCCAGTTAGCAACGGGAAATGCAGTCTGTGTGTTAAACGAGAGCTGGGAATGACTTCCAAATACCAAAATGTTTGTTAAACTCGCAGCCCACCTCTTCCCTCCTTGGGAGTGGGAAGCTTCCCAGAAAATTGGCCCCATTTTGCACAGAAACTGCCAGGCAGGATCAGACCACGCATCCCTCTGGTTCTGTGGCCCTCATGGGATCACTGCCAGGAGCACGGCTTCCTAGGGCACCCCTGTGTACCCCTGGTGTGGCCGTCTGCCCCAGGGGACCCTTCCCTGACCCCGTTAATTAGACATATTCTCACGCAGTGAAGATGGGCTCCCCCTGCCATCGTGTTCCTTTGGGGTTATGTGATTGCTTTTAACCTCTCTCCATACACAGGGGTCTGGGGGCTGTTCCTGTACTGAGAGCTGATGAGTTGCACCCCCAAACCTTTCTGAACCCCCTTGGTTCTCTGCAGGGCTTTATAGAAATGCATTCCACAAGCTGATTGTGGTATTATGTTTATTGATGTATCACTTTAGCTAGACAGATACCCCCTAAAATTCAGCCAGAGACTCTGAGAGCAAGTTCTGTTTTCTTGCCATTCCATGGAGACCAAATGCCTTGTTCCCACTAAGTGAGGAGTAGCATATATGGTGGGGGCTCTTCTGTCCTTCTGGGACTCTTCCCTTTCATGGTGAGTCAAAGGATGAGATTCAAACACTGAATGCCAGGCAAGGGAGTCTCCCTGTATCCTTGTGTTACCTTTGCTGCCTTCTGAAATCAACATGTTCCCCAGCCAGGGAATGTGGAAATTCTTTTGGCTAGCACTCACTTTTGGATGAATCCCAACTGTGCATATATACAGTGGTCAGTTTTCTCAGTGTTTGAATGAACCAGAAAGGCTTTGTCTGCTCTAGATGGGTGCTTTCAATCCCATTTATGGTACATTATATCAGCCTGAAATAGCATCTGTGAGGTCCTTCAGCTGAACCACCATCAGATTTACAGCCACCGCAGAGGAGTTAGCAGGCTGGCTCCAGAGAGCTATGAGCATAACCATACTCTCCTGAAATATTTGCTTTCTCTGCAAAGCTGACCTGAGGAAGAATCTGTTGTTCATTTGAAGATCTCAGTTTGTTCATTTATCCAGAGAACATCTTCACTTCAGAATGTGAAGAGACGAGCTTCAGATCTGAGAGCCAAAGGCATGATTCTTGTTATTGCAGAGCTGGTGACAGCTGCACAGACAGGGAGCTTCCCGTGGTACATCTACACATCTGCAAGGTAAAACACGGGGAACTGGAGTTTTTTGCTCATCATGGGACAAGCAAAGCAGTTCAATTATGCACAATCTTCCTCTCAAACCTCTGCCCAGAGTATGCCTGGGACCTCATCTGAAACTCAGCAAAGAGAACAGCAAATGCATGCACTGACAAGTTCTCAGTGCTTAGTTTTTCTGCTGCTTTGAAGAGCACTTGAAGCACCTTGGCAAGGCTACAACAGCAGGGCCAAGATAGGATGCACCAAAAATATTCCTCAGGAGCTTATTCCTGGGTCGCTTCCAGTCTGTTGCTTACCTGTGCTCTAATGCAGGCTAAACTGAGGAGTTTTCCCAACTACTGCCCTCACTGCAAACATCTGGGGAATGGCTGGTTGTTGTCAGCTGCCCTGGGGAAGTTCAGGAAGCCAGCTGAGACTGGGGAGGTTTTGCTTGATGCTCTGCAGACATGGCTAGTGACAGCCCATGCTTCAGATGCTCCCTGTCCAAGCAGGCAGGACACACGAAGAGCGGGCAATGCTGCCAACCCGTGCTGCCAGAGCCCTGTGTTTATGTGAAATTCTTGGCTTTCATTTAAAATAATAATAATCATAATAAAAAAATCTGACCTGCTCAGTTGGAAATATGATCCGTAAAGAGTCAGAAACCACAAGGCCACTCAAAAAGGCACATAATTCATATGTATATGCTTATAGCTCTTGATTTTTAAGCCAAAATCATGGTGTTTGGAGGCCCAGCTCAAGACTTATGAATTCCTAGAGGCTGACAGTACGAAGTGGGGAAAAGGCAAAATTAGCACATGGTAAAAAAAAAAGGACTTGCCAAAGGTATGATGGCAGGTCAGTGGGAGAGCCAGGCCTCCTGCCTCCTCCTTGCCCCATGGACCAGCCTCACTGCCTGGCCTCCTGCCCCAGAGGAAATTAAGAGTCCTTAAAACAGTCAAGACTATTTTAGTCTTGTGTTTCCATCTTCCTCTTGATGCTCTTATTTTCAGCAACACATAGATCTTGCAGCATCCTGCTGCTCCCCATAGGATGTTACTCCATCTCTGGGGCTCATGGCCATGGCACTGTGTGCTGATGACAGCTGTGGGAGTTTGCAGTAGCTTAACATTTGCATGCCATGAATATGCAGTTCTGGCATGGCCCAGTTCTCCATGCAGCCAGTGTGGGCACGTTTGCCTGGGACAGCAGCATCCTGCATGTGTCTAGACCCCAGGAGACACCAGTTCCTGGAGTCTGGAGGGGCATTTATGTATGTTTAGCAGTTTATAATCACAAACACCTGGATGACCAGCTTCATGTTCAGTACCCTGGGAAATCCGGGTTTGCTTTTAATCACAGCAGAAATCAGGGTCTTCCTGGTTGAGCAGCAATCATCCCTACCTGAGCTTTTTCCTGGATCTGATTTCTGCCTGCGAGCAAAGCACGGAAACCTCCCGGCAAACAGCTCAGCCCTGGCCAAGGGCACAGCCTGCCAGTGGCTCCTCTCCCTGTCCCACTGACTTCTAATTTCTGTTTACACCAGCACAATGTCAAACATCACAGCAGCAGCTCTGGCGGAAGGTGAGTCTGTTAGAACAGAGGTGTCGCTTCCTCTGCTGAGGCCTCTCTAATAACGCCAAGATGCTTTTCTAACTAATTAATTACAGCGCTTTGGCTGAGTTGCTTTAATGATTCCCATCTTCCTGCTGCTGCTCTGCAATCAGCACTACTTGCAGTGCTGTTCAGAGCAACACTGATGCCATCAGAGCAGACGGATGAGCGATACGGGGCAGGGGGCTGGTTTTTTAAGCCAGATGTACTCCGAGATGCTTGACTTTCTGCTCTCTGATGTACTTTCTTGGAGAAGAGGATAAAGATACAGTAGGCAGGTGGTTCTAGCAGGCCTTCAACCCTGAGCAGGAGTTCTTCTCAAGGGAAGAACTTATGCAGAGTGTAAATAATTCTCACCTTCTCATTAAAAAGCCATAAAATCTCAGGATCCAGACTGCATGTGCATCCAATTGACTTGGTGGATCAGAAAAAATTGAAGATGCAGCCTGGCAACTTTGCTCCAGGACCCTGAATATGGAGACTGGCTGTAGATGGAATGGCCTGCTCAGAGCCAGTGCTCCAGCTCACCTGTTACTTACGCTCTGGTAGCACAGAGTTGTAGTGCATGGCCTCCCGTGCTTGTACAGATCTAAAACTTGTGTCCAAATACTTTTAGAGTCAGGAGACAAAGGCTGTGGCACGGCTTGACCAGGCTACACCAGGCATGTTGCACTATAGCACCACTGTGTGCAGGGGGGATCCAGGTGCTGCTGCCACTCGGTGCCCACTTCATTCATCTCTCCACGCTGCAGGAGCAGCCCCCTGCCCCAGGCTCGCCCAGTGCCTTCCTGCAATGGTGATGGCAATTCCTCACCTCAAAAAATATGGTAAGCAGAGTAGGAAATGAAAGGCGGCAAGAGAAGGCAGCTGGGAGAGCAGCAAGTCTGCACAAATGCAGCAGCCTCAGGACCCAGCTCCTGGATGGCTGTGGGTCACTGCAGAGCAGGGTGTCAGGAAGAGTTTGAAGGCACACTTGTGTCCTGCAAAGCCCATTCCAGGAGTATGCACAAAGAAATATTAAGGTATTTTTCTGAGATATGTGGGATGGAATAGGTACATTAAAGGAAATTTTGGGTTGTTTTTTCCCTGGAGTTCTCCTTTATTATTTTTCAGTTCTTCTACATGCCTATAGGTATTCCTATTTCAGTCCCTGTGTCATGAGCCAAACAGGTGATGAGATAAAGTTTTGTGAGCTCTATAATTAACAGATGGTCTCCTGAGCAGCAGAAGTGATCAAGCCTGCTTTCCTACGGATCTATACCATATGTGGATTCTTTTCCAAGAAGGAGGGAATTCTTTCTCCAGTCTTTTGCTTACAAAAGGCCTTATTGAGGTAATTCTCTTTGACAAAACACTTACTGGAATCTGGTATCTTTAAGATTTTTCCACTCCCTTCCTTCCCCTCCAGTCTGAGGGAGTGAAATTGGTGAGGGAGTCCTGGAATTATCACAGGGTGGGAAAGATGGATGGTAGGCAAAAGCTGGCAAATAGATGAAAGCAGATGCCATAATGTTTAATAAGAAACCTCTTGGAAGGCAGTGTGTGCATATCTGAAAGGAGATAAATTAAGGTTAGAGACCCATTCTCCATGATTTCTTTGTGGGGCACCCAGAACATCAAGTAACACTGGTCTCCAGCACACCAGCTCACCAGCTGAACCTGCTGCACATTGTGCAGCTCTTCCAAATACATTCCTGCAGCCAAATCTCCAAAGAGTCCCCCCTTTGCCACAGCCTCTATCCCAAGCAGAAGTTCAAATGCAAAGCGCTGTGACCTTCCTCTCAGTGTAATTGAAAAATATTAGCAGTGCCTTTGTACTGGCTTGAAGCTTTTGTGCTGAATTTGCATCTAATAAGAAGGGGCCTTTTAAGGAGCAAATAAATAAATAAATGGAGGAAACCTTCTCTTTGAGCTAATTTTAGGCACATCCATGCTGACAGCTGCTCTTCCCTGATATATCTCAGCCACATCCTGGAGCGGCCAGGGGGACTGAGCTCTGTTCATGCCACTGCAGCTGACAAAAGGCCTTTGTTTGTTTTGTTTTTAAGGGACTGATGGTAGCTGGCTTTCCAGAGTGTCCCTTCATCCTGGCTTCCATGATGATACAGGTGGGAACAGGGGCAAGGAATCATGGCACCTGTACGGGTGTCCAAGCCATTCACAGGGCAAAGAGGGGCTGCAACTGCTGGGCATGAGGTGTGAGGCTGGGGACTGCACTGGTGGCTTTCTCACATGGTGCTGACTGGGGAAGAAATCCCAGAGCACCAAGATGTGAACCCTGGAGATATCCCAGACATCCAGTGAACCAGTCTGGGGGTCACCCTGGGGCAGAGAGGCCCTGAGGGGCTGCAGGTGTGCGAGGGACAGGTCTAGGGAGGGGAGTGAGGCAGGACTTGCTCCCGTGAGCCTCATGTTCAGCTGTCAGGGACTTGACAGATCTGTTCATACTTCTGGTGAGGTGGAGTAACCCAAGATCTGCACCTTGCATTGCTGGGCTAACCCTTGCATCTCTCCTCAGTCCATCTTCCAAGGCATATGGATGGATAAAACTGAGATGAGTGTGGTGGGAAAAGCCCCAATCCATGTCTGCCTGGAGACTAAAAGGCAACATGGCATAGATACTGCTCTTTCCTCTTCACCTGTAGCTTTTTTTTTTCCCCTGCTCAAATTAGAAACTCAGGACTTGTCTAGCTTGGATGATTGTTTCATTTCCTCGTCGAAAAGGTGATTACCCCTTTAGTTCTCATAATTACCTAATCAGCAAAAATCAAATCAATCAATGTTAATTTCAACCCTAATAAATATTCTCTGCTATTCTATACATTTATGTATATCTCAAAACTCATCCTAATTTCAAGGAAAATATGATTTCACAAGTCAGACCAACTTGCTCAGCATCAGGCTCAGCAGTGTGCCACACATCCTGTGAGCACACAGGGAGGGGTCAGCCTGTGACAGAGAGGAGCTGAATAAACACATCTGGAAAGTGGGATGGGACAGGCTGATGCATAACAAGAGGTCAACTGGTCCATACCCTGCCACAATATAGGGCCAGCTGCACCCAAGCTAGCCCAGACAGACGTTTTCTTCTGTCCTGTTCCTGAAAACATGTGAGGTTACAGATCTCACAGACCCCCTAGGCAATGATTTCAGTGCTTAACTGTGTTTGTTATTCAAAACATTTAGAGATGGGCCAAAGTTAAGTCCTCCTTGATGCACTTTAAGCTTATTGTTTTCTGCCCTGCCCACAATGGACTAATGAACAGTGCTTACTTCTTCCTGTGGCAGGTGGATCTGGGGGTGATATTAAAAGGTGAGGAACTGAGCCTGGACTGGCTGTGGTTATTGCTTGCATAAAAATTGCCTGATGTTTTCTGTGAGCTGGTAAATTCAAGAGACAGTTGAGACAGAAATGAAGTCTTTTCTGAAAGAACAAAATGTCTCAGCTTTTGGGATGAGCTTCCCTACTCATGTCCCTACTGCCCTACTAAAGTCACATGGAGGGCGCAGCTGGGGCTTGCCTGGCTCACCCTGCCCCACAAATAGGACTGGAACATTTCTCTGCCTTTTTATGTGTTTGATTACAAGCCTTGATGCTTTTTTACTGCCATGATTTCTACTCTAGCACAGATCTGCAGGGAAAGGGAAGAGTGGAAAAAAGTAATGTGAACTTAGCAGTCCCCTACCTGCTATTAGTTACCCTGATAAGGGCTCAAACACTTCTTCTGGCATTGGTAATAGAAATACTTAAACCATAATTGTCCCATCCAAGTCTTCTTAGCATTGTACCAGATGCTGAGAAAACCTCTGGCAGGTTTTTCCCCATTTGCACATCTGTGCCCTCCCTGCTGGCTGAGAGTTGCTGACTTGTAGCAGCTCTGCTGGGCAGCCAAACATCAGGTGTGTGGGGCTGGGACCAGCACTGCAGGCTGGGTTTGTGCAGCATCAAGCCCAGCGTGTGTGATGTGGGCTCATCTCCGCACTGGGCATCTTCTGTGGAAGGACATGAGCCACACAAAGGGAAGTGGGAGGACTGCTGGAAAATTGAGACTCAGTGTATGCCTCCACCCAGCTCCTCCTGGGGAGGAGGTGCTCCTTCCCTCGCACAACCTGTGCCCTCCTCCCAGCTGCCCTACATCAGGGGACTGCGTCTGGACCTTCTCATCCTTTGGAGGAGGCTGACGTGTGGCTTGGGAATCGGGAGGGTTGCATGTTTGTGGTTAGCCAAGGCTTGTGTTTCAAAGGATGCTTTGGCCCCTGATGACTTTCTCTCTGTGGGGCTGGCCTCGAGGACAGATGCTCAGCAGTGAAGTGACGTAGTGCCAGATTTTTAGATGCTGGCATTTACTGTGGTTTTCGAGGAAGCTCTTCTCCATAAAAACACACTTTTCTTTTTTTCCAGGACTTTCCTGAGCAACTGCTGGTACAGGTAAACCCAACTCATCTCTTTCTTAGGCTGCACGTGGTGAAAAATCCTCCTAAAGCCATGTCTGTCTGGCAAATGCAGTGAGCCACCGTGGCCTCCCGGCACCCAGCCCCCGCGTGGCAGATGGAGCTGAGCAAGAGGCAGTTTTGTGCTGGTTTGTGTCTTTCAAGGAAATAATTCCTGAAGAGGAGGGAGGGCTCTGCTCCAGGGAGATAAGCAGTCCCGTTGAGCCAGACCTCTCGTGTTTCTTCTCTTCCCATTTCACAAGGCAGCACCCTGAGGGATGGCACAAAGGAGGCTGTCGAGCCTGTGGGAGCCGGGTGGGAGTCCTGAGGTGCTGCCTGGAAGCCTGGCTCCATCCGACCACCTCTGAAGGGGCAAGCAGATCCTCGGCCTGGTGCACAACCTGACGGCCCTGCAGTGCTGGGGAACAAGCCTTTCTCAGCTCTGGGAGCAGACCCTGCCTGACTGCTCCTGCCAGGCCATGGAGAGAGAGCAGGGCTCGGAGCACCGCTGGCACGGGCCTGGCTGTGGGGCATCCCAGGTCCTGCGAGCAGGCTCTGACACCTTGTGTGTGCCAGCCCTGTCCCCTGAGCTCTCTCCAGGTCTCCTGCTTTGCTCGCTGGGGCCCCACCTTCCCCCACCCCTCCTGACCCTGCCCACACCCCTTGCTCAGAGGTGACTCTCAAGGCTCGTTTCCCAGCACGTCTCCTTGCAGGAGGGCTGCACCAGCAGGCTCAGCCAGAAGTTTGCCAGCAGCAGGAGAGGAGACCCCACACACCCTGCGCCCCAGAGAGGCCAGGCTGGACCAAGAAAAACAAGTGGGAGCAGGCAGATATGGCAGGAGCAGGATGGGAAAGGGAATGGGCTGGGATTGGGACCGTGGCTGTGTCTGAGCAGTGGAGCAGGAATGGGACTGGATGAGCTCCTACATCAGTGCAGGGCTCAGGCAGAGGTGCCCACAGCTGGGATGTCCATGAGCAATATGCTCAGACCGTGTGGAGCTGACACAAGTGTAGAAGGTGGGAGGGAAAGAAACCCCAGACCTGGCAAAGGTTTGGGCTGAGAGCTGGCATGACCAAGTGCCAGAAACTGTGCCCTGAATGGAGAAAGGCTTGTGGCACACCATCAGAGTGGTGCAGCAGCCCAGGGCATGATGGATCTGCATGTCTGGCTGGAAGGCTCTCAAAGCAGCTGTGAACAGAAGGTTCTCAAAGGTCCAGAGCTGAATTAGTAGGAGGTATTGCACCTTGGTAGTACAGGAAAGCTGTAACAGAGCTGCCAGCCTGGGAGAAGAGGGATTGAAAAGAGTTCCTCTCAGGTCTGGACCCCAAGCTTCATTTTCAACACTGCCAGCATGTGAGGGTCTCTGGTTCAAAGAAGCAACTAGAAAACAATGTGGTTTTAATCAGAAACATGGCACAAGATGCCTGTGGGGAAAGGTTTACAAGGGCCAAGGGCATCGTAGTGCATGCAATGGCCAGGGAATCTCCTTAGAGCTGCAGGGGAAGACCCCAGCACAGCTCGGGAGAGGACACCAGACTGGTTACTGGGCAAAGGCTCGAGAGCCTGTGTGGAGTATGGGATCAGGATGGTCTCTAGCAATGGCAGGCACCAGCTACCAACAGGTCTGGCAGCTCAGCCCCTCTGCAACCTGAATGTTCAACCACTACCAGGAGAGCCCTCCCCATGGATGAGAGACCTTCCTCCCTTTGTGAAAGTGTCTGCATCTGGAGCAGCCAAGCTCGCCAAGCACAGTGTGCCTGAGCAGCATCTTGTGCTCTGGGTGCAAAAAGATAAATAAAAGACCATGCAGGAGCTTCATGCTCTTCACTCCCCCCACTCCCCATCTTTCTGTCTAAGCCCCTGTTCCTCTTGGGATGCTGGACTGTCATTCAGGAAAGCAGCCCCAGTTCCCCAGCAGTATTTGTCCTGGGCACAAGGGCATCAGGAGCAGGAGCTTGACTGTCAGCAGATCCAGGAAGCACAGGCCTGCACAGTCCCTAGGGGGGAATTATTTGCTGATTGCGTCTCTTTCCCAGAAGCACCACTCCAATTCATCCTGGGATTCACGTTTTTATCCAGCAAATAAGCATCTTGGGAGCTTCATTTCCATCTTAGCTGTTAAATTTAGAAGTGGTGTTTCCCCTTCTCCCACCCTCTCCTGCCCCCTCCCCAACGGCTCCCGTATCTCCCCTCCAGCCCCCACCCTCACCTCCAGCTCTCCCTCTTTGTCGCATTACATAGTAATCTGAGATGCATTGGCTGAGCTCCAGGGAACAGAATGTACTTGGCAGGGAGACGGGTCTTGATGTCTGCAAAATGTCGGGAAATGTAGCCAAGAGCTGCTAACTGGGTCATTAACCTCTAGAAGAAGAGCAAGTTGTGGAGCTGTGCTCTGTCTCCCTTCATCTCGCCAATAAAAATGTCCCAGCAATGAGAGAGGGAAGAAGAGGTTTACAGCTTTAAGTCCTAAGCACTCAATGCAACCACCCCTCCCTGACCCCCCTTCTCCTTTCCCTCTCCCCCAGCGCAGTATTAAAGCTTGGAAGTGGCCTTTTAAAAACCCAGCGGTCCCCAAACAGCTGTCCCTCGGTGCTTGTAAAGAGGCTACTGGAGCAAACCAGTCACTTCCAGCGACATGCTGCTCCTGCCGTTCGTGGTTAGAGGGGCTCCAAGGAACGGCTTTTCCCTGGGCTGCAGCCCCATTGCAACCCTTGTGCAAGTGGGGACCAGGTGCTGCCATTGCCCCATGGACCTGTGTACCCCTCTTTGCCATCCCCGGCTGCATATGGCATTTCTGGCCACCCCATCGCCATGAGCTGCCTTCCTGTGCTGGAACTGCAGGTTGCAAGGCAGAGCTGGCTGGTTCCCGTCCATGGGAGGAGGTGCAGTGCTGGGAAACAGCAGCCAACAGGCCAAGGAGGGCTCTGAGCTCAGATGATGCAGCCCGTGTCACTTTGTGACACTTGAAATAAAGCAAACCTGCTTGTCAGTGGGAGTGAGGGCTCTGCAGGCTGCAAGAGGGTGGGTCCCCCAGGAACGGGGGTCCTGGCCAGAGTCAGCCAAGGGGCAGGGGGATGGCGCTCCATCTCCAGAAATCTCCATCTCCCCCAACCGTGGGTGGCTGTTCAGTGAGCAGGTCAGGGCATGGCGGCTAGTGGGTGCATGGGAGAGGAGGAGGTGCCGCGTTGCCAGACCCCTTCCTCAGAAGTGCCTTATTTCCGTCCCTGTCCTCTGGAAGAGACCCATCCTTAGGAGAGATTTGGCCGGGCTGCCCAAGGACCCCACTGCTCACCCCTGCAGATGGTGACAGCCCTCACGGACTTCTCCAAGCCACGGTAGCTGTGGGCTGGGAAGAGCAGGTGCTGCTTGGCGGAGCGCGGTGGTTCCAGGTGGGACGAGCCGCATCCCGGGATCGCAATCCCGCTCCGCCAGTGCCCTCTGCCGGCCGGCCCGGGCAGCGCGGCTCCCCGGGGGGACACGCCGGAGCCAGGAGGGGTCCCGAGGAACCCCCCTCGAGGGAATCTCCCGCTCGTGGCTCAGCTCCGTGTGGTTTAGCTTAAAGGTTCTTGTAAAGTCAGGGGATGTGAGTTCCTTCCTTAGCAAATGTGCAGATTAACAGCTTCTCCCTCGCCCGGCAAGGATAACTTTGTCACCTGCTAAAAAGCTATTAAAGGAATGCAGCCTCCCTTTCTCCAACAGGAAACATTCCTCTAGTCCCTCGTTGTCACGGGCAATGTCAGTAAAGCCATGCTATAAATTAAGCCGCTCTTTTCCCTCCTCCTCTTTCCAGCCCCACGCTGTAATTGCCAAAGCACGAGCTACCCCAGTTCCTCCCGACTTCCCAAGTGCATCCTTGGGTTTTCTGAGTGCCTTGAAAACTTCAGAGCAAATGCTAAAATTCAAAAAGCTCCTGCTAGGCTCTGTCTCACTTGCACTTGCTCCAGGATGTCCAGCACCTCTTCTGGGATCTGCTGTAGGGACACAGGCCAGGCAAGGCCAGTTGTTTCTAAGGCAGAGTGATCCCAGATCTCTACTGACTGCCTGGGTAACCTGTTTAGAAGAAATATTATCTCAGTGGGAGGAGCTGAGTGTAGGCCACTTTGAAATCTCTGACCCAGATGAAGCAGCAGCTAGTGACATCCAAGCCCCATGCCTATGGCAGCAGCCACAGCCACAGTGTCCTCCTTTCAGCAGCATTTCACTTGGAGGAAATGAAAGCATCGGAAAAGGAAACGGGGCTGAAAAGGCTTAGATCCCCAGCGAGCAGGCCTTTGTTTTCCCATTGTGCTCGCCCAGCTGAGCCTGTGTTGGAGCAGAGCCCTCCTGCAGCTGGGCCCAAAAGCAGCAGCCAAAGAGAAACCCCGGCAACCATGTGTGCAAGAGGAGGAGGGATGTGCAGGGGCTGGAGCGCTCATCTGTGCTGGGGAGGAGAGGTGAAGGGCCGGTGGACCCACAGCCCACATCTGCAGGCCCAGCAGGACACAGCAGCTGCCTGCCCTGAGGAAATGTGGCAGTCTTGCCCATTCTGAGCAGAAATCACAGAGAAGAAGCCTACAGGGAGAGGTCAGAGGAAGCAAAAGTCTTGGAGAGCAGGACATCAACTTTCAGTTGGCTCTGGACCACAGCAGCACTGACCAAGGATCCTGAGGGCCAGGGCTGTGATCTGACCTCCCAGGCCAGGGCATGGCAGCGTGCCATGGCCAACAACTCCATCACCAGCCCATCCAAAAACACCACAGGCTGTGCCTGTTTCTAGACATCCCAGGGGGTGCTGGGACTAAAAGTGGCTTTTAAGAGTTACCACAGCATGCTGGTGATGCATGTGCTGAGTTCCACACGCAGAGCTGGTGGTAAATCTGACAACACCTCTGGCAAAATAGTTTCTCTGCTGGAAACCCCAAAACAACTGGGCATGAGCAAGTATCCTGCAGAGCACAGCCCTGTCAGTGACCTCGCCGGCTTGGTGTCAGTGCAGGGAAAATGCTGCCTTCTCCTTCAGTGATCAAGGGGTTAAACTCAGCTCTGCTTCCCCTCTCTGCCCCGAGGGAATGGTCTGTGAATTAGCCATGGTCCCACCTGCAGCCCAAGCTCAAGGGCTGTGAATTCCTTACAACCCCAACTACTGTTCCCTCTCTCAGAGGAGACTTAGTGTAGATGTTTGATCTAATGGTGATCTGCCCTAAAATGACCCGGTACCTCTTGAAGGAAGGTCACTGCTCAGTGGAATGACAAATCCCTGCTCATTCTGGGGGAGCTGGGCAAGAGGGCAAGACATGATCCTTTCCCTCTCTCCATGTCGCTGATAAACATGTAGGAAACAATGCTTTGGAGGTGGCAAGGATTCCTGATGGCTTTTCATGCCTCCCTTGTGCAGAACAGGCCTGCAGGACCACTTAAGCAGCTCTGCTCAAGCTAGAGACTGGAGTGTCCTCAGCAGCCATCAGAGCCTCCTCAGGCGTCCAAGCTGCCCGCAACCAGAAGCTTTTCTTTTTCTCACTTGGGTGAAGCTGGAGAATGATGCCTTGGGAACTGTGCCTTGAAATACCCCTGTTCAGTCTCTTGGCCTAGCTGTGCAGAACATGGCACGACTTAAATAAAGCAGCTAGAGACACAGGTTTCACAAGGGCTTAGTTCCCAGACTGAGGGTTGTCTGTGAAGGTACTGAATTTGTACCTTCAGGAGGCTGTGATGGAAGCCCCCTAACCCTGCTACTTAACACTGCCACAGCTGCTAAGGGCTTTTGGAGCAGAACAATGCTGCTGGTGTCATTGCACTGTCATGCAAATGTCTGGCTAAGGAAGGGTCCCTGGGGCTTCTGCTCAAGTTTTCCAGTAGCAAAAATATTTGGTACTTTTTTTAAGCCCTTCTTCCTGGATTTGTGCTGTTGCATGAATGTTTTTATTTATTTTTGGAGAAAGGTCTTTTAGGCTGCAGCATTACTGTGGAAAAAGGCTTCATTCTTAAAGGCTCCCCAAAGTAAATAAATTAAAAGAACCAGCATTTGAAAATTTCTCTTGAAGCTAATGATAGGAGAGACTGATGACTCCGGGCCTCTGAACTCCTGGAGCCAAACAACACTGCTTCTACTTCCTGAAATGCCTTTTCCTTAAAGAAGGGTGTTTTCTCCTGTTGATTAAGGATCTACAATGTTTTATTCATGCACAGCCCGGGATTATCAGCAGTGTTTTACATTTCAAACCAACTAGTGCCACCACCTCCCCAGCTCCAGGAAGCTGCATTTCCTCAGTGTAGCTTGAGGCTACTCCTAGAGAAGGTGTCACAGCTATTACTATTTGTTACCCTTATTTGTTAACCTCTGGGATGATCTGTTAATGCTTGTCTCTGGTGCTGCCTTGGCTGGCTCAGTTCCCTTAATTTTTTTTTTTATACACCCAAAACACTATGGCAAGTGATCATCCTTGTATGAGTCAGTGCTGATCCCGTTGTTGCAGTGAAGTGTCAGATTTTATCCAAATAAGGAGCTGCACTTGGGCACTGGGTAGAGCATTTCTTGGATGTACATGAATATGTAGACAGCAAAACTCAAACATCCGTGGCTGGCCAGGGTATCTAGCTGGTGTCCCTGCCTGTCCAGGGACCACTTGGAGCTTCAAGGCAGCCGCTTCCATTTCCAAACTGTTACCCCTCCTAGGAGTGAGAAATTCCCTTTTTGTTGTTAATCCTGGAGGGATTATAACACACAATGATTTCTGATCATTAAAGAGAGGGAACAGTCCATTGTATTTGTAAATAATAAAGGCCTAACTGTTGAATCTTACTGAAGGCAAAGTGGTTACAGCAGCCAATAATTCAGCCATCAGAAGGAAATACATGGAGAAAACCCCATGTCCCCTGCTGTATGGTTACTGCACAGCAAAGAGGGTCATACATTAAAATTGTGAGACTGCCTAAGCACTCTGTAATTAACTGCTGTCTATTTAACCAGACAGCTAAAGCAAGTTAATTCAGTGTCAGTTAGGAGACTTATTAAGTGTCTTGTGTTTTTTTAAAAATTTCCTGGTCCATCATTAACTACCCCTAGATTATCTTGTCAAATTGATAATTAAATGCCTCAAAAATTCATTACAGACTCAATATATTAATAGGAATATAATTAAGTAATGTTTGCTTATGTGATCTGCAGTTTATTACCTGCATGCTGATTTATCTCCAAGGCATTTACTAACTCTTAGCTGTAGCCTATTCAGAATCAATACAGGCCCAGGAGTCAATAAACATCGAATTAGATCCAAACGAGCTATTTAATTGGGAGAACGCATTGAAGTTGTCTTCTGGATCTCCTGTGAGTTTGAAGAGGGGAGTGTGACCTTACAAACAACAGCTGAAGAGCCTGCAGTTGATGATTTATGGCTGGGTCAGAATCCCCCCCTGAAGCACAGGTTTTTGGTCTAATTCTGTTGACTGTTTGGTTTGGGTTCTGTAGTCTGTTAGAAACTGCCTAAATTGGTCTTACTGTGCTAGTCAGTTGGTGCAGTGATGAATCAGAGGCTCTATTTTGTCTAAAAAGCCAGAGTTAACTCCTCTTGTCCTGTGTAAGGAAAATAGTCTAATGAATTCCCTAAATTTGTAAGCCTTGGACTGTGCACGCCACATGAATTTTTCAGACAACTTGCAAGCTGCTTTGTTAGCTTGTTTGATTATTAAGACACTTAAATTTTTTTTAATTATGAGGGGGAAATAAATGCTTTTTTCATTCTGAATAACTGTAAAGGTGGAAGAAAACAACATCTGAGATTTGCTGCGCTACTCTAACACACCAGCTTGTTATTAAGGTCCATTACCAGTGGTTACAATCTGTTGGGATTAGCCAGCCTGCAGATGGGCAACTGATCAAGATAAATCTGTGGAGGAGCAATAGTCACCCTTCCTTGCAGCTGTGTGTGCCAAGGGATGTTCTGGAGCTGGTAGCCTGTGTTCCTGAAGGGTTTGTAGGCTGGAGCTCCCTGTATGGTTGTGTAGCTTTCCTGGTAACTTTGAAGACTGGGGAAATCTCATTAGGATGGATTTGAGTTTGTGTGTATACATGTATAGGAAATGCATGTTTAAAAATAAAGAGTAGGCTGGCTAAATCATTCCAAATCACAGTGTCATAAACCCCATGAGGTAGACAGTTACATTTAAAAAAAATTTTAAAAGGTTAAAGTTAAAATGATAAAATTGTAGCAGTACTCTCAGGGACTTGAACTTCCTTCTGCTGTTCAGTGATGTTAAGAATTAACTATGTCGTCATGAAGAAGATATTTCAGTGTTCTTTGTCCCAGATTAGGTTAAATTAATTTTTTTTTACACAGCAAGTCAATGTTTTTGTTGTTCTATTTTTTTCCATTGTGGCATTATCACAAGCTTGGGGTGATGGTGGTGGCTGTTACTCCTTTGGTGTCCTACTCTGAGCTATGGTACTTTTTCTGGAGGGAGGCAGAAGGGAAGAAGCTGATGAAGCATCCAATGGTTCCTTTTCCCCAGTGCCAAACTGATGTTCATCACAAACAACCCACAAAGGAGTGTGTGAATACAGCTCCAAGATAGGCTTTGGCATGGTAGTGTTTTTTGGAGCATATCTGGGGTTTCATTTTTTTTTCTCCAACTTTAGACAAATATAGCTTTGGTTTTCACACTTAAATATATTTTGGACTGTTTTGTTTTCAAAAACTGGTATTCTACTGTTTGAATTAGATGAAAAGCTGGCCAGATCCAAGCTGAGCATTCCTGGGGGAGAGTTCCCAGCAAGCATGCTTGTGTGCATGCAGCCTTTGGTGTCTGCCAGGCTCTTCCATAAAGTGATTATACTGCTTCAAAAACAACAGGAAAAAAAAAAAAGGAAAAAAAAAGCCAAACCAAAACAAGCTGAATTCTGCTCTGAAACCCATGCAGTTCCAGGGAACTTGGTTGGCTGTGGGAGTAGAGCTGAGGGCAAAACTTAAGCTGGTATCTTTAGGGCATTTTTCCATAAGTTCTGTGTGTGCATTTTCCAGACGTGGAACCTCGTGAGTCCTGACCAGGAATGCAAAACTGTTGTAAAATTTACACGTGTTGTCTACTAAGAGCCTTTGCGTGAGGAATTTGGTTAGGAAATATTTTTCTGCTTCATCCTTCTCTGAGCTTTACTGGAATTAAACCTGAACCAAACTTTTCTGAAAACTCTGAAATGCTTCAGTAACTTCTGTTTGTTTTCCTCATGCCTCTGTACTTGGCTTCTGGCAAGGACTGAAAGCAGCACTGAGTCACTCAGTAAAGAAGTCTGTTTTGACAGCATCCTCCTGGCCTAAGCAGGAAGTGTCCAAGTCAGAAGGCACTGAGAGTTCTGGATCTCACGTGGTTAAAGCCCAGATGCATAAACCCTAAGGGCATCATCAGGAGGTGTTTCAGCTTCTGGAGCTGCTTAGACCATGCAAAGCTGGCAGCCTGGAGAACCTCGCCTACCACTGGAGTTAGCTGAAAAGGTGGCTCCACCAGAAATCCTTAATCATACAGTCATTTTGAGAAAGAGTCAAATTCTTTGAAGTCTTTCTATTTTCTAATGAGACTATTAAAAAAAAAAAAAAAAAAAGTGTGGGGTGTGGGGAGAAAAAGCTCCATCTTACTCACCAGATCTGCAGGCTCCGTGTATTCTGACTCATAGCTGTTGGCTGCACTGACAATGGCAGGGTTTTTTAATTTGCTTTCCAACCTCGTTAATGCAATAAGAAGGGGCAGAGCAAGCACTGGGACAGAGATAGGATTGTGTAAGCATCAACAAGACGATAAATTGGACCATTGCTTTTCCTTGTTGGGATTAATACTCGGCAAGGAAGAGCTCAGCTTTAGTCTGGCTCCAGCAGGAGTTTTGCAAGGTAGAAACTGGGAATGGGAAGTAAGGAGGTGAGAGGGAGAGGAGGCCAGTAGCTCCTCAGTAACACAGATACCCATTTATGAACAGTTGATGTGCAGACTAAAAGACAGCTGTGTTCCTCTGTACAACATCCTGTTAGCATTGCCTTATATAAAAGAGGCACTGAAATGGATTTCTTCCAAAGCCAGACTTCAGATTTGGCAAATGGGTGTTTCACACCAGCATTGCTGTTTGTGACATTGTGAGGCAAGTCACAGAGGAGGCCACCCCTTGTGAATCCAGACACCTTCTTTCCTCTTCTGAGATGAAGAAGGAAAAAATACTCAATATATGTGAAAGGGGAGGAGTTGTGTCTCTTTTTGATATTTGCTACCAGACGCCTGCCATGAAAAAGCAAGTGCTTGTTAACACTTCCTACGCGGTGGGATGTGGCACACCACGCTCCTCACCCTGCGCACAGAGGAGGAAATCTCTGATAACTGATAGTCTGTTGTTGGGGCTACCTCCTTCTAGTTATCTAAACTGCCATAAAATTTATGAAGGTGAAGAAAGGCAGCCCCCTTTCGTTTCAGTGGCATGCTAAATACCTCTGTTCTCTGCTGAGCTGCCTCCGCGTTCACACCCTGAAGCAGTTGCATTTTAGCACCCAGTACAGCACTTCGTAACATGTGAATGGCCACTTGCCCTGTACTTCCATAGCCACAATTCTCCAGTGGAGTTTATTTTAAAGCAGTTCCTATCATTGTGTTCATAGATGACTTTGGGTACCATATGGGAAAAACTGGTCTTTCTTAATTCTTCTTTATTACCCTTGGGATATGTATTTAAGGCATGAGATGCTGAAGGATGTACTGAGGACTGTAAAAGCAGCTTGAAGTAAAGATGTAGGAGGAAAAGTACTCAAGCTGTTTTTCTGCTTTTGCAATTGAAAGGAAACCCATGATATAGCAAATTTTAAATGGCACAAGAAATTCTGCTGTCTCCTTCAACATGGCACTATTAGGCCAGCAACAGGGGGAGCAGCTGCTCAGCCATTGCATAATTGACATCACTGATAATGGCCTTGGATTCATAATTAGGGTTTGCAATGATCAGGAAAAAAAAAAAAAAAAGAAAAGAAAAAACGACCCTTAAAAAGGTCACAAACCTGTGTGAGAGAGCATATTGGAATGCAGTGAAGGCTGAAGAAACTCTGCCTGTCCCAGGGCCTAGTGGGGGATGAGATGTGGGCTCTTGTGCTGGGAGAGGTTCCAGCTCTCTCTTGATGATATTGAGCAGTTGACCAGAAGTGCTGACATTTTAGGAGAAGGACAGAGAAATTTATATTAGAACACACTGCTCTAAAAGAACATGTTTTTTTCCTGGGAATGAATAAGCAAGTTCATGCCAGCAACACCAGTCTACAAAAAGGCACAGAGGGCCCACTGCCCCCAGGTATAATCAGTGCTTAAAAAACCCATGCTGGCACATGTTGCTTGTGGATACCTCCTTTATCATATGTAGCTGAGAGCTCAGACTTGATTGCCACCTGAAATTTGATACTGTGGTTTTCTTTCCCCACTCAGTGGGTCATTTGGTTATGATCCTGTATCCTTTCATGAGGCTCTTCAGAGTCCCATGTAACCTTCATCCACTTCTCTTTCTAGCAAAAATGTATTTCAGGAAATTCCATAATTGCACATCTCTATATGGTGAGGTTTGGCACAAAAAGCTGATGTGAGGTTGACTTCTTTTTCTTCCCTTTCACTTACAGTGTTTAAGTTGGGTGCTCTCACAGATTCAGCAAACACATTCTGCTGGGTCATGCTGGTCAAAAGGGGGGAAGAAAAACACACCGAGTTTTCTGCTGCAACCTGCCTTTACAGAAAATGCCATGGTTTTCCTGTGCATAGAGACTTGACTGTTCAGTTTCCACTGAGCTTGTCTTGAGCTGCAAGGAGCCACAGATCCATAGATGGGTGAGGTAGTGCTTGGAATCCACAGCACCTCCATGCTCTGGATTTCCCTCGGGTTGTGCCCTAGACTGAAGACCCTCTGGCAGTTCAGGGAGGGGACTCCAATTTCCTTTAATAAATAATGTTTGCCTGTGTTTGGGAAATGCCACTCATGTTTTGGCAGCTACTGAAACCCAATGCATAAAGAAAGTAAAGCTGCATGAGCACCATTTTCTTACAGAACAGTTTGTGTTGCATTCCCAGAGGGGGTTATGCACCTTTTTTACTGCAGGGTTGGAGGTCTGAACCTGTTGCTTTCAGACTTGCCTTGCAATTTCATCAAATACTTGCTTTCATGAGACTGGGTCTTAATCAGGCAGCCTCTGCTACCTTGTGGAAGATGGATCCTGTCAAGCTAAATTCAGGATTATTTGTGATGAAATTAAAAATAAGGTCAAAAAAGATACTTGTGGTATAATAAAATATTTGTCTTGGTACTCATAACACTTAAACTAGAATGATTCAAAATCAATGTGACAGAGTGGAAGGATTAAACACTGGCTTGGAAGCACATCCCAAAATGTCACTGTAAACAGGAAATCAGAACTGAGGGGGAGTATTTCTTGTGGGGTCTCCAAGACGCTTTGCGGGCCCAAACAGCCGACTGTTTTAAGAGTGGCCAAGCAGAAAACAGGGAGTCGGTGGTCAGCCTGGCACAAAGCCTGGCTGAGGACACACAGCCACCCGGGCCACGCTGAGAGCCGGGCAGGCAGAAGGCCGAGCTCTCTGGAGTCACCCGGTGTCCAGAGAGGAAAGGTCAGGATACAGCCACTTCCTTCTGCTGCAGCCATTCGCAGGTTGGCGCTGGGGCAGTCCAAGAGCGCACTCTCCTCCAGGGGAAGGAGGAGGAAGAGCAGTGAAATGTTTGAACTGCAGCTGTCCCTTATGAGAAGCATCTTAATTAAACAGGAAATACTGCCAGAGCTCCTCTCTGGCCTTCCAGTTTGTACTAGAAGTAGAGTCACTCAGACAAGGATGGGCTGATACCAGTTTTGGGTGAGATTGCACTACAGGAGAAGTTGAAATGTGGAAGAGAAGTTGCTCACAGCACGTAAAGAATGAGGCCATTGTGGGCAGGATGCCTTGAGGTCCCTGACCTCCTAGTCAGTGGAGAAAGGACCCTTCTTTGCAGTATGCCTGCATTCAGACAAAATGGGGTTCACTCCAGCCAGACGTCCAGTCATTTTCCCTGCAGCTTTTTCCCCATGTCTTTAGAGCTCAGGAAGGAGATTTCTGCTCCTAGAGTACTGCTTTTGCCTGCTGCTGAGTTCTCCTTTTATCCTCTCAGCACAGGGTGGACTGGTAGAGCAGAGACTTGGGAAGAGGAGCAGAGGTTAAATGTGGCATCTGAGAGAATAAACAACCACAATTAAGTTACAAACAGGCTGTGGGGCTGAGTTAATGCTGTTCCTTGTGGCATATGAATGTGAGACTCATAAGCTGAGAGCAAAATGAATCTGTTTATTGCAGAGCTAAGACAGTACTTATACACTCAGTGTGAGAACCTCTGTTCAGCCCTTCGCACGCAACCCTGTTGCAGGCCTGTAATAAATCCATCGGCCTGGCAGTTTGTGAGTTTCCTCAAGGTTTGCAGGCTTCGAAGAAAACAGGACGCCTTTCCTGCTCTCAGATAGTGCGTAATCTACTTTCTTCCGTGCTTCCCAGGAATTTTCTGCAGTGTCAGGCTTGTTTCTTTCTCACGGTTCCTTGTAGAACAGAAATTACAGTAGCATGCATTTCCACACCTGGGTGTACGTGTAGCTGGAAGGAAAGAGCTGAAGGGCAGCAGGGCCCCCAGCTCTAGATAAAATATAACAGTATTTCCATTACTCCCTGAGATACTCTTCCATCAAAACAATTAAACTTAGGCTCTGCAATCCTCCTTGCTCTCTACCAGTGCAGGGTTTAACATTGGGATAGGCAATGTCCCCATTTAAAACCTGCCTCAGCTCTGTCACACAGGGGAGTCACAACAGGGGAACACCTTGGGTTTGGTCAGTTTGGGGCCTGGAGCAAGACCTAAGGGGGTGACTTTTGGGGGGAAATAGGGGGAAGCCTGGGTATGCTCACACATTACTCCTAACACCGCTGATTCGGTGGTCTTGACTACAACTGTGATGTCTTGTGCACGTTCTCTGCCCACTGATGGGTCCTTCTCCTGCCTCACCCCTGGTGCTGGTGCAGAGGAGGTGGTGGAGGTAGCACAGGCAGCACCAGCCCTTGCCTGCAGACAGTGGGAATATTTTGATATTTCAGGAGTAAAGAGGTCAGGCTGGATTTCTGGGCCCTGGGAGGCTTTTTTTTTTTTTTTTAAATGGCTTAGTTCTGTTTGGTTTTGCTTTTAAAGGGTGAAGAGGGGGGAAAAAACAGCTTCCAGAAAAAAACAACAGCTCAAGCTCCAGGAGCCAGATCTTAGCATGAGAACCCGACCCAGCATGGGGGAGGGCTGTGTCAGATCACTGCATGCCCGAGGAGCAAGAATTCACTGCCTGCTGAAAAGCCGCAGAGCTCAGACCCTATTTGAAAGAGTAACATCTTTGATATAAAAAAAAAACAACCAACCAACAACCCAAAACCACCCAGCCAATAAAAAGCCTCAGACATACAGGATCCCATTCATGGTGGGAGGGATTTAGTGGAAGTATTTTCCTTCTTTAGGGTTTGGCACAGCCTTAAAGGAGTCTCTTTAAAAGCTTCCAGAGCCGATTATATTTTGGATTGTGTTTCAAATCACCCTTCCCCCGCAGGTTTGGTGGGTCCTCAGACAAGTTCCCAGAATAAATTAGACATAACGGTAGCAGGATTTATTATTATTTTTTTTTCTTGAGGAGGAGGAAGGAATAAATGACACCAAATTCTGTAATGGAAAGAAAAAAAGAAAAAAAGTGTGTATCGGAAACTGCTGCTGAGTGACTCATGCTGCCAGACAAACGGAACCTCACTCATCACTCCATCTTCATCCTCCTCTGGTGAGAGAAAAAGTCTTGGAAAAATATCAGCTCTCCCCCCCGCCCTGCTGCTTCTCCCATGGCATCCATACTCAGGGAAACAGTCCAAGCCACAGTGATGGCTTCATGTGCTTCTTGGGGCAGGCAGAGGTTTTTTCTGTTTTAATAGCCAACTAGGAAAAGCCTCCGAGGTGACCTTGGAAAAATGTATGCACCAAAGGAAAAAGTTGTGGAAAGGGAGGGGGGGTAGTGTTGGAGTCCTTTTGTGCTTTATGTTTGGAGAAATTTTTTTCCCTTCAGAATGTTTTTCCAAATTTCCACTGAAATGAATTTGCAAGTTATTATTATTTTTGTTATGAGTGGGAAGAGAGGTGAGGATGCGCCATGCAAACTGAGCCGGGCACAATTCCGACTTAAATAAATGCTGCGTCATGAAAGTATAAAGGGTAAGACAGGAGGAAGGGTGGGATGCAAAAAAAAAATCCTTGTTCTGTTTCTCCTCTGTTTGGGAGAGTAATTAGCACTTTTATGAAGCATATAAAATATATACAAATCAAATGCTTTTGTTAACATAAAAATGGGGGGAGTCTTTATTTTTTTTTTTTTCCCTTCTCAAAACATCCTCACAAATATTTGGCACTGCCTGACAGAAAGCCACTTAAAATGCAGCTTTTCAGACTGCCTGTTCCAGCCAGCCCTGCTGTGGCCATGAGGGCTCTTAGCCAGTGGCAGCCCCTTCCCAGCACATGCCTTCTCAGGGCGGTGGGGTTGAGTGGGTACACACAATGGCTGAGCTCCGCCTCATGAAAAGTCTTGGCTAAGGAGATGCCATGTTTTTACAGGCTGTTGGTTCTTGTTTTTCCTCAACAGGTTACTTCTCCCTCCACCCTGAGATGCCTTGAGATCAACTCTGCATGGTGTGAAAATGGCCATGAAGAGGGGGGATGCTCTGCTCTTCCCTGCTTTGAGTGGTTATGATCAATCCCATGCCCTTTTTCACTGCTCCCAGTTGTCCCCCTTATCTTCCCATTATAACTTTTCCCTTTTTCTAGTGCCATTCGCTGTCTCCAGCTCAGGCTTGCACATCACACCATCTGCAGAGCTGGATGAGCTCCCAGGACACTGGGTAGGAGTGGTGGCAAGAGCAGAGGGTGGCCTGTGACAGCACTTTGGGGTGGCCAGAAGCCATCCAAGGATGCAGGAAAATAGCCCTGGGCCACTCTGCCTAAGCAGTGCCTCGGGGGCACACACAGATACGAGAAGAGATGTTGCTGGTGGCAGCAGCTGCAAGTCCCTGACCTGAGCGGACCCTGGGGAGCTCATCTTGTGCTCCTTCCCTCATCTCCTGTATCTTTCCCTGGGGCTTCACAGCCACACCATGGCACGGTGCTCCAGAGCCAGCTGCTGTCCCTGAGCTGCTCTGTGCACAGATGAGAGAGTGGCCAGCCCTGCTCCCAGACCCAAATGCCCAAAGGCAGAGCAGGGAGAAGGGCTGTATTTCCCAGCTGAGGCCTGGGAGCAATTCTGGCCGAGGAATGACTTTCATCTGGAGCACATTAGCCATGGGTGGTGCTGCTGGGGAGCAGCAGCTCTACTTAAGGCAGCCTCTGCCAGTGCTCTATTGGTAATAGAGGGGCTGTGCCAAGCTGGGGGTCTGAGTGCTGTCCTGTGGGCTGAGGTTCCCCAGGAGACCTGTTCCTGCGCTGGGAAAGTAAGTGCAAGGTTTCACCCACTTTCCCTCCCCTACCTCTTCCCTTTGCTTCATTCCACAGGAAAGCAGTCATAGTATCAAGTGTTTCTTAATAACTTTTTAGGTTGATGACTAATTTTTCAGCCATGCTGAATGACAGGTAATAGTAAGATATTAAGCCTTGCTGTGAAATAGGTGTCCAAGTGAGAAAAGCATTAGGGAAGCTGTGCAGGAGAGAAAGGTTTCTGAAATATCCCAGATTCAGGAAAGCCTCCGTCCAGCAGTTCTGTGCCCAGGAGACTGAAACCAATCCGTTGCCAGGTAGAAACCCATAAGAAAATGAGTTTTGGTGGAGCTCATGTTTGTGGCCTTGCCTTGCTGGCTATGGGAGGGAGACCTAAGAGGTTTTGTCTCTTAAAACCCTCATTCTACCCTGGAGGAGGATGTTGGATTTCAATCTAGGCTTTTCAGATGGGCCTCAAACAAATGGGAGGGCTTGTGAAAAACACAAGGAAGTAAAATGTGGGTTTGGATCCCAGAACTCCCATTCCTAACAAGGAGCCATGTGAGTGCTGCTTTGGAGGCTTTCAGCTCTGAATTGCTGGATACTCCCTGCAGTGCTCACATTTGTGGTGCCTCGCAGGCTCCCAGGCACTTCAGGCTGGACAAATTCACTGTTTTGGGCTTATGGTCCCCATTTGGGGACTGTGAGCTCCAGGCAGGCCTGTGCTGTGCCTTCCCCACTCTCCAGCTGCAGCCTTCCATGAGGATTTAGCTGAGGGGAGTGGGGAAGTGAGCAAGAACAGGATGAAATCACCTTTTTGTGTAAGTCAGCTGATGCACTGTATAAAATGCAGGTTCAGGTTTTGAACCTAGAATTTTCTTTAATAACAAACCCCGCTCAATGAATGTAAAAGCCCCATGCAGAGCCTTTTACTGTGTTAGTCATAGCTTGAATCCTTTATGTTCCCTCTTCTAATGGCAAGTATTATCCAGCATGCCTTGTTACAGTGCAGTCTTTGGAGGGTGTGGAAGTAATGATGGTGCCTGAATGCTGTTCCAGAGATCACTGCTACAATTCACAGCAGATAATAGGAGCCACAGCCAGACGGATAATAGAACTGACTGAGATCCATTTATTGCTAAGAGACTGTCTGAATATTTGTACATAGCCCGAGCCACTCCACCCTCCTTCATCACATTTCCCAGGAAAGTGGGGGGAAAAGAAACCCCAAAATCACAAGCCTAGGGCAGAAGGGAGAGATTTGAAGACTCTGATGCAATCATAACTTCTGGGGGTTTTTTTATGGCCCTTGTAGTAACTGAGCCAGAATGGTGTAGGTTGCTAATGCATTTACAGCCTGCCTATGCAAGTGAAGGTGTGGGATGACAACAGGAAACAAGTGGTGGATTTGGGATGGGAGCCTGTCTGAAGTCTAAACTAACATCTGATCCCAAAGCCATCTTTCCTTGCAGGTAAACAAGCAGCCTGATGGAAGGTCTCAGTGATGGGCTGCAGGCAAAGCCAAAGTCAGGCATAACAGCAATAGCCACACTAGAAAAGGTTGACCTGATTCAGAACATCATAGTTCATTGCCACTTCAAATTTTCTCAGGCTTCACAAGCTTACTAAGCTCCTTAGGCCTTGAAGAAGCTGTCTGGAGAGGTAATTTATGTGCCAAAATGTATATGTGTCGTTCAAGTTACTCAGGGTTTTTGGTGTTTGACTGACCCTCCACTCACCTTTCCCTGTCTTGGAACTGTTTGCGGTTTTCAAACAGCATAAAAAGTTGGGGAATTTTTTTTTTTTCTTGCTTTCAGAGTATTTTCTAATGTGATGTTTGTGCATGTGAAGGTTAAAGTACTTGTAGCTTATGATCCTTCTGGTTGCCCTTTATCTTTCAAGGGGGCCCATGACTATGTTAGACCCTCTCTTATCCTGATGCTGGCTTTGTCTGTTCAGTATCTGCTGTTTCTAGGATGTTGGTGAGGAGCAAGTAACAGGCAAAATCCAACCCAGCAACAAAAGAAAAACTGATGATGGCATGTTTTCCTACTTATTTTTCAAGGTGGTGGTGAGTAGGGAAGTTAAACTGCAGTGTTCCTGGCTCTGGGGAAGGACTGTGGTTTGGTGTAGGTTGAGGAGAACAGCTTTGTGGTAGTTAACTGATGGTCACTGCTGGCTCCTGGGAGCAAACCTGGCCATGCTGAGACCCTGATGGAGGTGGATGATGTGCTGTGGGAGCTCCCTACTTGCCTGCTGAACCATGACTGGTGGCCTCTCCCACTGCCTTGGTTTCCTGGCCCCCTCTGTCAGCACATGTCTGGGTGCTGCCAGTCAGTAAATGCAGCCTTGCCCCCCACCTTACCCTTTGCTTTGAAACACTTTGTTTGTGGTGTTGGAGAGCATGTCTGAGAGTCTCTGATCTGAGGCACTCATGGCTCCCAGATGTTAGAGCTGCTCAGCTGGCATGGAGTCCTTGCCAAACCTCTTCTCTGTGACCATTCATTTTTACATTCCACACTTTTTTTTTTTTCAATCATCCCAAAGGTACTAAGTCCTTTTCTTTACTAATCAAACAGTTTGTTAGCAGCACTTATTTTTCCTGTGGTCCTTGGAGGTCACTGAATTTGTTCAGTAGTGGTCTAGGTTAGACTTGTGCTAAGGAGGGAAAGTCAGCTCTGTTGTGATAGGCAAACGTGTTCAGGTGCAAGTCTGTTTTCACCCCTGCATCTTATCACATGCTGTCAGTTGTTGATAACAAGCATGTGGGGGTGATAAGGGCTTTGATCACCAGCCAGGGCTCCTGTGCTCTGCTCCTGGCTGTGAACAGGTGTGTGAACACTGAGCACCTTGTGTTCCCTGTCATCAGCACCGGGAGCTGATCTGGGGAGGGACAACCTCTGTGTGCTGGAGGCTGACAAATGCTGCCTGTGGTGGACAGTGAGGGAGTAACAAGAGCACCTCTCAGAAAGGGGGAGATGTGTAGGGAAATGAAGCAGCTGGGTGCTCACTTGCCCCTGGATACTGCAGGTGTACAATGCTGGGGAGTCCTGACCTCCCCTGTGCTGCCCTAATAAAGGGTGCAAGATGCAAGACCAGAAATCAGAATTCTCTACTGTAGGCTTCTTCTCCCACTCATCCCTTCTTTCATATTTTCCTTAGAACCCAGAGGTATGCAATATGGGATATTGCACAAATCTGTAGCATAGCTCTGCAAAATTCCCAGTATCCTGAGTAAATTAATGGAGGCATGTTGTTTTCCAGCTGGTTGGAAGAGATCTTTGTCTTGGAGAGCCTTTCCTCTTGTGAGACCTCCCCTGGGAGGTTGTGTGCTATAAGCCTTTTGCTAGCAGCAAATACTGGTCTTGAAGCTTTTGTGGAAGGTGGAGGGGTGGGGTTTCTCTTTTACACTGAAATTAAATGTCAACATTTTACAGCCCATCAGTCAGCCCTTTCAGCTGAAAGATCCCACCGATGCTCTGGGGAGACAGTGTTTGCTTTTTTTTTTTCCCCTTTTTTTTTTTTTAAGATGATGTAGGAAGGGCGACTTCAGGGCAGATGTTAAGAGGACTGGACTACTCAGATAGTAAGAAATAAGTTCATCACGAAAGATACAGGTACATTCCAGGCTAAATTTGGATTTTTAAGATGTTCTGTTGCCCGAACTGAAATGTGAAGTTTAGGTAGTGGACATTCCCTGACACCAAGAGCAATTTATTACATTTCTTCACATACGGTTTGGCTCACTTACCAAAAGTCCTTCACAGTTCTCACAACTCTTAGGTTTAGGTCAAACAGGCATATATGCTAAGGGAAAAGGAATGTCCTGAACTGTGCTCAAAAACAATGACTATATAGTTTAAATATCATTTTGAGGAAAAGAATTTATGTCCCAGAGGAATGAGTTCTAGCAGCTCCAGCACTGCTGCTGTGTATGACAGAGTATTACTAAAATGTTTTTCAAAGGCTGCACTGTCCCTCTGGAGATGAGCCCTTTCCTTGCCATCTTTTGGAATGACTGTGGCCAAAATTTTTCCATACTAGGAGTTGGTCAGTGGTCAGTCTTCACCGCAGTGTCTCCATGCAATTACTGTGACCTGTGGTCCCAAATCACTGAGGCATTTTTGAAATGTTACTGTTAGGCTCTTAAATCTAAGCTTGGGAGGAGCTTTAATGGAGGAGAAAAAAAAAAACCAACTCTATTTTCTTTAAAGTTTAGGAGTTGGCAGGGATGGAGGCTGCCTAACCTTCAAACAGATGGCTGGAGCTCAGACTGTGCTTTCCTAGTGGCCAGCAAGACCTGAGCTCTAACTGCAGTAGTGGCTATAAATAAGTTGTGGACCACAGGCAAATTCTTGTGCTTGCTTCCTCCCTTCCAGAGTGGGTGAATTTGTTCTTAGAAACACAGCTGGTCCATCCTGAATGATAGGGGCTGTCAGGATCTGTGTGACCTTCCTGTTCCTGTGGCAATCCTTTTTTATCACATTCTGCATCCCTCAAAGAAACAGGGGTAGGAAAGGTGTGGATGAAATGAAGGGCATTTTACCATATGGGTTTTTTTCAGTTCAAGCCTGAAGTAGCACAAAAGGACCACAAGTTTTGATGCAGACTAGGTTTCCTGACAAAATGAGTGACCTTCTTTTTAAACATTGATGGAGATGCTTAAATCCTCCTTCAGGTGTGAGGTCCTCTCTTGAATCATACCTTGCCTCTGCTCACCCTGTATAGTCAGTGTATGCTGCCAGAAGAGCAAAGAGAGCAGTAGCATCACCATCCCAGATAGAAAAGCAAGACAAAATCCTGGTTGAAAACCAAGACCTGAGCATGAGCTTGCTTGCAGAGATGATCCAAAATGCTGTCTAAAGGATGGCTGCCTGGAGAATTGGATGTGACCACCCAGGAACTCCCTTGGGTTTTATGCCCAAGCTGCTGACTGCAAAGCTTTTCGCTTGCATTGTCTACTAAATGCGTGTGTAGTTTCAAAGAGAAGTATCTGAAAAGCATCTCCATTGGTTTTGTTGGCTGGAAGTAGTGATCAGTGCTCCTTTTGATCTAGATCTGACAAATGTGTCAGCCATGAAGAATAAACAAAGTTGTAATAAGGCATATATGATGGATTCCAAACATTCTTGTGCTTTGCCTTCTGCCATCAATATAGTGGCTATAAACTGGTACTTTGACCAAGACAAATTAATTTGAATCTGTACTTTGATACATCTGCAATGATACATAGAGTGAGTGCATGACAAATTGAGGCCTGTTACCACCCCTCCACACTGGTGTTTCAGGTTTAATGGACAGCTGAGATACTGTTTAGAAGATCTTTTATCTTTTCTTTGTGTCCCTAAGAAGGGACTGAAAGCTGCCACTGTCCTTTGACCTGTGTAAGGGAAGCTGAAGAGCGTGACTTATGAGGAAACAGCAAGAAAAATAGTCTATGATCAGAGCTTGCCTGACTGGTTCAGTGGGAGAACCCTCTTGTTACACCAGTGCTCTGAGGTCATGCAGCTTGTCTGTACAACAGAGTCTAGTATGACCCATTTTGCTGCTTGTGCCCAGCTCTGGTCTGGTTCAGGTTTGTTCCTCATTGTGGTCTCCAGTGTTCAGCTCTGACTGGTCTGGGCACCGATGCACTTTGTGACCTAAATCTTGCTCAACATCTCTTTATACCAGAAGAGGCAACCATAATTCCCCTGAAGCTACAGCACAGTCAGAACCCACCTCTAAAGGACAGGTAACTTTTACTGTATCCTGACTTCAGCCTCTGCTTCAAATGTGGGCCAGGGGGTTTGGTATTTCTCACAGAGGCCGGAGAATTAATCTTACTGATCACTGTGTACAGCTGTAAGCAATGAGAGGTATTTCCTGTAACCATGTCGATTAAAAGGAAAGCTCCCAGTCTTTTGCCTTCAATACAATCTGCTGCCTGGTTAGTCAGGTCAGGAAAAGAATTCATGAGCCTGGGCAGGAGGTCTAGAGCTTAATTTGTCTCTCTTCTGCTGCTGTCAGGGAGGAAAGGTTTAACAGACCATTTCTCTGATCTGTCTGGCACTTCCGACTCTCTATGTCTCCCTAGGGAGTGATCTTGGTCCTCATCTGAAAAACTGTGATGAGGGTCTCTTATTACAAGCGCTGGGATTGACCAGCTAGTAAGCTCTAAAGAAAGCCCAGGTCCAGGATAACCAGAAGGCTGCTAGCCAGGAAATATCCCTGGATAGGAAAGGAACTTTCCAGAGTGTAGTTTCAGATCCTCAGTTTGTTTTAATGGACCTGGTTGCCTCTTTTGTCGAACTGTATGCTTGAAAATAAACTGAAATGTGAAAGAGAGAGAGAATTTAGTCATGGTAGCTTAAATTCTTTTCTTTTGAACCACGTGAGATGTCAGGAGGACAGGAAGCTCTCCCAGGGGTACTACCGTCCAAAACTCTAGCTGCCTCTGAATTAACAAAGTCCCCAAGTGGACTAATACCACAGGATGCAGATGTTTTAGTTCTGGCAAGTAGCATGAAACTGCAGGCCAAGTTTATGCTAAAATTTTCTTTTTTTTCCATAGGCATCGCTTTTGTTTAAAAAAAAACCAAAAGCACAAAACTAAATGCTCACCCAGACTATAAGCCTTGTTTAGAAATGTGGATGGGTGGATATTCTCCTGCTGGCTTGGTAATTTGGTAGATGTTAACACAATGTAAATACAGCACAATACAGTTTGGCATGGTGTTTATAAGGACATATGGGAACTATCATTTTTATGCAGCCTGGTACTGGGTTTAGTGCTTCTGAAGGGCTTCTGCTTTGACTGTGTGTGAGTTTGACTATAGTGGGAATGAATTATGAAGAGGAGCAAAATGTGCACATCTTGTAAACATGGTAATGTTGAAAGACCCAGATAGATGGGTAAATGCTTTTCAAAGCCAATACGAAAAAAAAAGAGCAAATCTGAGGTCAGATGGCAAAATCTTTGAAATGCAGGATGGAGTGTTTCTCTTCCTGTTTGAGAGCATTTCCCTCTTATGCCATATGGAATACAGTCACTGATACTGCTTGTCAGTCTAGGCCTGCTCTGGCCCAGAAAAGAGGTGGGCTGCCAGCTACAGATCCTGCAATGAGCCCATGTCTTCACTGCTCAGTGATTCCCTTGTGCAGCAGCAATGTTGGACATCTGTTGCCAGCCAGCAAAAACCCCAAAACCCTAGGAATGTGAGTATGAAATGCACTGTCTGAATCAATGAATCAAAGTTGCCACAATCCTAATTTACTGCATATGAGATGTTTAGACCAGCAGCGTCTTCCTGGCCTTTGCTAATATAACGTGTTGCAGAGCATCTCTGTATCCCATGACAAGAGGTGAGTGAATGTATGCAAGGCAAAATGCCAGCAGAGGCTTTCCAGTGCTGCTGTGAGGGTGTTTGCCAGGGGAGAATGGCTAGATGATACTGAGGATACATCAAGCCCCAAACTGCAGGGAGGAAAAAAAAAAACAACCAACAAGAGTTATTTACGTAGTGGTCGCTGCAATTGGACTTGGAGGAGTTTCCTTCCTGACCCCAAATCTAGTATTTGGTCTAACTTTGCATGGGTGGGGAAAAACAAACTGACTAAGTGGAAGGCTTCTCAGTGCTGGGATGAATTCCCCACTTCCTCATCCCCCTTCACAGCTCACCTATAGAAAAGGTTCATCTCTGCTCCTTCTATCCAAGGCAATATGCTTTGGGTGCCCAAGCTCATGGGTCAGAAGGAAAACATCATCTCTTGTGGCCCATATCGTAGCTGGAGCAAGTCAGAGAAAAGTCCATTATTGTGTCTTCTCCCTGTAAGGGACAAGGGAGCATCATTAGGAAGGGTGACAGCACAGGGTTTTCATTAGGCAAAAGGAAGGTTTCATGCAAGGCCAAGTTACTTTCATTGCTATGGAGTCTTCATGGCACTCTATTTCTTGGGTGTGGGCTCAGTCCCCCCATTGAGACTTGTTTATTCCAGAGCTCAGTAGGTTTCTGGGAAGTGCTGTAATAGCTGGGAGGAGATCCCATGGAGAGGGTGGATTCTCTCGGACACATGCTGTTTAACAATGCCACTGTCTGCAGAGAAACAGAAAATAAACAATGCAGAATCTCTGCCGTAAACCATGCACAAACACCAGAATATGAATAGCCTCTCGGAAGGTGGCTAGTGCCAAGCAGCTTTGCTGCTATTGTTTATTGTGGTAGAGGAGCTAGAACCAGCTTTTCAAAATAGGTCAATATTGCCCATTCATAATGGGTTAATGGTTTCTGCAGCTGAAACTGAAGTATAATGGTGGTTCCTGGTGAAATGGGGGAAACATCTGTAGAAAGCAAATTTGGAAGCAGTAAAAACTGCAATGAATTAATTTTGTTTTATTCAGACATCTTGGGCAGGCCAAACGAAGGCCCTGTTTGGATAGCTGTTGCAATTGCAAGCAATAAAGGCTGAGGCATTGTCTCTGAGGACTGATCATTGAAGCACCAGGCAAGAGGAGCAGGTGAAAGCAGTCAGACAGGTGGGAGCAAAGCATAGCTGGAGTGGCTCTTAGGGTGGGCTCCTTCCAGCTCAGTGTTCTGGGATTCTGTGTCACTGAGCACTGTGAGTGGCTCTGCAGAGTAAATTGGATGGCACTGAGAACATAAGGTCAGCGCTGTTAGCATTTCTGGGGGTGTTTTCCTCTGGATTAGCTCTGCTCTCCAGTCCTTAGGATTGGATGTGGGTGTCTGGAATGTGTTTGGCGTGCTCTGGCATGTATCTCTGTCTGGCTTCATCTGAAAGGAGTCCCCCTTGCACCCTCTAAGATCACCTTGTGATGTGAACCAAAGTGCAGTAAGTCGTGGGGACAAGTTGGAGATCTGCTTCTGAAGCTCCTGTTTGTCTGAATTCAGATGCTTGTGTCAGTGTTCTCTAGGCATGCTGACATATGTCTGAGGAGGGAAGTAGCTCCTGGGGCATGCCAGCTGCACATCTGTAAAGGCCAAGAGCATGTGTTTGAGCCAAGAGAGAGTGCAGGGTGCCTTGATGCTGCCAATTGCCTCTTGTGTTTAATCTCTGCATGCGGGTCAGCTGAGAGGGGATTGTTTTATTCTTCCATCTGCAAGTATTGGGCAGCCTGGGGAATCCATGGCTTTTGGAAAGCAGCTCCCTAAACCTTTGACAAGGCCACTGAAACTTATCTGCAGCCTCTGGGGAAGGATTGCAGGTGTTTAGCAGTGAGCCTGTGCATACTCAGTGTCTAGGTGGTAGTGACTCTCATTTACCCTCTACTCATCCATCCCAGCCCTTTGCAAGGACACTTCATGCTGAAAGCAGAGAACCAACTGCTGCATCTTCCTGAGTGAACTGGAGACAAGGGCTTTCCCCAGAGGAGCCAGGGCACTCTAAAATAGGATAAACACCACCTATGCTAATTGCAGTGGAAAACTGAGAGCAGCTTGTATTGGGCTGCTGTGTGTTGTCCCTAAGTAGGGATTATGCAGAGCAGCTGGAGTCCAGAAGGGCTCTGGAAATAAAAGGTGCTCAGAAGGGAACAGTGTCTCCTGTACTCAGGGGCAGTTTTCAGGTGTGGGCTGGTTTGTTTTTTTTTTTTTTTGAAGATGTATTTTTAGGAGCTGCTGGGATCTGCATTTAGGTTGTAAGCCCTGGAGCCTGTTTTCTATTCACAAATGCATTCTGTAGTGAAGATCAGTTTGTCAGCACTCTTTTTTATTTTTTTTTTCCCTCCTAACATATGACCCACTCTGGGTCATATGAAGGAGACATGGATGGTATGTGACAGGAGAGAGGCTGCAGCCTGCAGCTGGCTCTCCAGCAGGGCTTGGTACTTGGAACATTCCCAGCTGCAGCATCTCCTGCTCCAGCCCTGTGGGCCAGTGCAGCTGGACACAGCACAGGGTAAGTGGTATATCTGGGACACCACTGAGGTGGATGGGGTCTGTATTTTGGTGAAGTGTGACATGTTGGACATTCAGCAACTCCTGCCCCAGCTACTGACATGCTCAGCAAGAATAAACCCCATGGGGTTATTCAGAGGTGAGTGAAACAAGATCCTTTTCCCGGAACAGCAGCAAAGTAGCCATATGCATCAGTGGCTGGTGAGTACAGTGGCAGTAACTTCCAGCAGATATCCAGTTGGGTCTGGTCCTAAACTTGGTAATAAGAAGCTCTCAAAACTTAGTGCTACACCTTAGAGGTCTTTAGCTCCTCCCTAGCAGCAGGCACTGTAATGATTAAAGCTCTGAGACTGGAGATATAAACGCCTGCAGCTGCTGGAGCTGTTCCTTAGGTCAGATATTCACTGCCTGGTACAAGGTTACACTTCTGCCAGTGATTCCCACCGAGCGTTATCCCAAGGCACATGAGTACTGCCAGGGTTCATGCCATTCTTGCCAAACCATGTCTGCCTTGGCCCCATTGCAAACCAGGTCCTGAAAGGAAAAGAGCAAAAATCATGAGGACCCTTTTGGGCCTGACCTGCAAGCATGGCAATACATTCTGTTTGTCCTGCAAGCTCTCCAGCAATGAAGAAAGCAAATACCAGCCTGGAAATAGCTTGTCTTGACTCTCCAGTCTTGCTAGAGTGCAGACTAATACTGCTTGCCCTGCTGCAGTTGTGCTCTGAGCTTGCCTGCCAAGGACAACCACCCTTTGTGTTTCAAGAAAGCCCTGGTAAACCAGAGCAATGTACCCTTAGAATGATGCTAGACAAGCTTTTGAAAGCTCAGGAATTAAGGAAGTCTGGATGGATGAGAGAATCGAAAATTCTTGAAGGATTATTTGGCCTCACAGAATGGACTGAATTCTAGCTATTTTAGGAGTAGGTATTTCCAGATCATTCTTTTAGGTACCCCTTCACTGAATTGTTGGGCATGCCTGAAAGTCTGCTGCATAGAATACCTTGAAGAATTAGGGAAATTTTATCTCTTCTCAAACACCAGAGAAGTGAGACATATGGAGACTAAAATCCACATCCTCAAAGGAATGTAGATTTGTAATTTGCACTGGAAAGTGGTGGAGATAGCAGGATTTCCTCAGGGTTATGGTTAAGCTGATTGACTTTTCTGGTATATAGGCATGTAATTGATTATCTTGGAGGCTCTGGGTCTAAGCATTTTCCTTAGATGATGTCTGTAGGGGAGGATAGAAATGAGCCTGTGTCTCCTGAGCCAGTCTTCCCTCAGTTGCTTCTCTGAGTCACTGCTGCTGCCTGTGATGGTTTCTTACCCTTGCCTCTGAATCAGCTGATTTGAGCTCTGTGGCAGCCAGGGGTGCTCCGACTTTTGGTTAAGTTATTACAGGCATCGTGTTTCAGACTCAAAACACAAGACCCTTCTCTTATTCTTCCTGTTATCGCCCTGTTTTCAGCTGTGCAGTCTGGAGTGCCTGGACTGGCCTCGCCTCTCCTTGCCTAACCTCTCACAAACAGCCACGAATTTTTGAAAAGGGCCTTGGTTTGCTCTGCCAGAACTCCTTAATTTTGCCTTTCCTCCTTGCAAGCCACACTGAAGCAGCACTTTGCTATTCTCCGGGAGGAAAATAAAAAAAAAAAAAAAATAAAGTAGGTCATGGTGTCATGTAAGGCAGCTGAGAGCTAACATGGAGCCAGGCGAACGGAGCGAAAAGAAAAAAAAACAACAACCCCTTGTGGGATCGGAGAGGATGAATGACCAGCTGTGCGGGGTAAACAGGGATGAAGGGATCGATGGGGAGCGCGGCAGGTGGAGGCGCCCGCGGCCGCTCCGTGCCCGGGGCTGGGGGGCTCGGGCTCCGCTGGACCATGCGCCCTCTCCCGGCACAGGTGAGTCTCGCCCCTTCCCTCTGGAACAGCTTTCCTTGCTCTTCCAAGCCGTGGTGGTGTTTGGTTTTTGTTTTTATCATGTTTTTTTCCTTCCCCTCGCACCGCAGTTCAGTCCAAATAGCCCTCGCAGAAAGCATGGGACGGGCATGGAAAATCACTCTTAGCAGACCAGAAATATCTTCGGCTGCAAATAATTTTATTTTAATTTTTTACCCCCTTTATAGTCTTGAGTCCCCTTGTTTATGTAAGTTGTGGGTTTTTTCAGAATTAATTTTGAAAGAAGGAGCGGGTTTTATGCCTGCTAGCTCTCTTGATTCTCACCCAGCATTACACACTGGGCCTGGAATAGATCTCTTTGGAAGATGGACTCAAGCCTGACCTTATCTCTGAGGCAGGATTCCACCCTAGTGTTTAAAGGGAGAAATTCAGGTCTGCCTTATCCCTGTAGGCATCCCTTAACTTGGGCTGCTGGTTACGATTTGGTGTGGATGATGATCTCTGCTACGTGCCTAATTTAGAATTTCAACCTATTAAAGAAAAAAACCAAAACCAAGGGTGAGGATCAAACTCAAAAGACAAAAATGTTTCAGAGCAGTGCCAGCTGAGAGAGCTTGGGGTGTTAATCCTCTTGCTGTAGTCCTATAGACACAGGGATTGATTTTGACTTTCACCAGCCTGTTTATGCCATTGCTATTTTCACTCAAGACAAATTCACTTTGAATTTGCCCTGGGTCAATACATGTTGCAGGGCTCCCAGTCTTCCAAAACACATGCAGAAAGGACAACTTGCTTCTCCCCCAGGTCTCAACCCCCAATCTCAAAACTGGGGTGGGGGCCCACTGGGAAGAAGTGATTCTGGATTAAGAGGCTCAAACTGTCAAAGCTTAGAAATGAGGATTCTTTTAGAATTTAGAGGGCTTCATTGTTTCTGTAGCCCTGTTCAGAGAAACCAGAAGTTTTCTCTGTAGGGCTGGTGTTTAAATCCTGCTCATGGCTTCCATCCTCTGACTATAAATGCCTCTTCAGCGACTTGAGGCAAGCCTTCCCTAGTACCCAGTGTTTGGGGATGTAGCTGTCATGTTTAACAAGCTGAAATACTCTCGTGGTTTTTTCCCCACTCTTTCCCTGTATCAAACAGGGCTGGTGGAACGGAGCTGGGCAGTCTCCTGGTGTTGTCAACATTTGCTGCCTGAGCTGCACAGAAACCAGTGCTGAAGTCCTGTGTCTGAATGATTCTTGAAGTCTTCATCTTTTCCAGTTCTTCAGCCAATTTACTTCTGCAAATGCTTGGAAATGCTGGTGAGTGGTGGAAGCAAGCAGTCTCCAGTCTAACCAAGGATTTCTCCTGCTGCTGGCTCTGTAGAAGAGATTTTAAGGTCAGTTTTAAAATAGTTCTGCCTAGAAAGAGCTGGTTTGGGAGGATGGCACTACTAATATGCACAGACCAGAGATCTGCAGCCAGTTGCTCCTGTAGACAGCCTGTATCTGGTGTTTGAGCTGAACCGTGGCATGCAGAAAGCTCTTCTGTCCAGAGTGAGAGTCTCAGCAGCACCAAACGCCAATTACCCCCTCCCTGTCGAAAGTAAGTGTCCTGTTTACTGTTTGAACTGGCTGACTCAGAATTCCAGCTTTAGTCTGTGCTTCTAAAAGGTTTTGGTTCCAAGGATCTTTCAATACGATGCAGACATCAACAAGCCTTCTTGGTGCCCCTAGAAGGCTGCTTGGTGAGGAGGATTTCCCTTGCTGAAGAAAAGGGGCCACAAGAAGTGAGGGAGGGGGTGGCTGCCCATCTCTGTCCCCGTGCTGGTGTTCCTGGCTCCTGCTGCCATGCTTGAAGCATGTGACAAGTCTGTGCCTCCCTCCACAAAGGCGCTGCTTGTCCTGCAGTTACCAGCCTGTTTTATGAGCGGAAACTGAATCAGCACATGGTGCTCACCAATGTAGGCCACTGTTGCTTCTCCTACCCACGAGGTGTGAGCTTGGAAAACAGTTTGAAACAGAAGCATAAAATGGGCTTTGTTGAAATGTGTTAGCTCACCTGGAAGTCTCCAGAACCTGTGTGTGTATTTTTGGAAGCAGAATATCCCAACATTACAACTTGCAGTATTTGGAAGCACAGCACAATTATGTGGCTGTTCCAGCCCCTGAGAGACTGGGAGATGAAAATAATGATGTTTGGGGTAGTGAGTGGGGTGGAGGGAGCCTTTTGGAATCAGCAGTAAATTAAACGGCATCAAAGCATTGGTGGTGTTCATTTGCTTGCCCAAAGGTCTTCAGGTCTTCTATTAGGTTCTCCCTAATTATTTCTAAGGCAATAAATCCAGTCAGAATACGGAAAAGGGTTCACCCAGACCAAGAATTGTGCTTTAATGTTCCTCCTAGTACATTCAGTTAATCATGTTTAGAAGATTGGCTGGTGCCACTTTGTTTTTTCTGATTTTGTGTTTGTGGTGATCAGCAGGTATCCTGATAACCAAAGCCTCAGCATTTCAGAGGACTTCGTGCCAAGTAGTGTCTCTTTACTCATTTCTTTCTTCCCTTACTCTTTAAATATTAGGAGCTGTAACAGAGCCTGCTGCCAGCCTTTGGCTTGGATTCTAAATACTGACCCACATCCAAATTTTGCAATTGGTTCCATTTGTTACAATGGATGGAACTAATTCTCCAGATCCAAGTACAATTAGATGAATCTAGATCATAATTCTGGGCACTGAACTCAAAAAATAAGTTCATTTCCCTTTATCTACTCCTTCCTGTGACTAATAATAGTCCAGTATAAGCCTTTCCTCTTTAAAAATCTATTAGGAGCCTCCTCAAAGGCCAGTGAAGCCTATAAAGAGAGAGCATGACAACCCGAGAGGGAACAGCTTGTCTTCACATGCTTGCAGGACCAAAGCGGTGGAAATACATACTTTGGGGGACTTCCAAATAATCATCTTTCTTTTAGTTTTGCCTTATGTCCTGGCCTCCATATTTTCACCCACACTGGATTGTTTGATTATCTATTTTGACTTTCCCTGTTGTGAAGTGCCCAGCAATGGTTTTGTGCGTTTTTCCACTAGACAGCAGCTGAACCATTGCTTTGTGCTGGAGAAGTGATGCAGGTCCTGTGTGTTACCTTGTCAGTGCTGAGGATGCTCTGGGTCTAATATTTCCAGGCTGATATGGAAAGATCAAAAAGCTGCTTACTCTGTGATTACTCTGGGTTTGGTGCTCTCTCTCCTGAGAGACAGCTCCTCTGTCAACATCCCCAGCACAAACTAGACACCCATGGTGCTGTCTCTGGAGGATGGAAGACATCTTAATTCTGTTTCAGTAGCATAATTGCATTTCAGGATCTAGCCCAGAGGTTTTAGGTTAGTTACTGTCCTGCTAAAATAAAAAGCTGCATTCATAAGTGACCTTATGGTGAGACTGATATTTTTATTTTTTTTTTCCTGGGGACTGATTCATAAAATAGGCCCAGAGGAAACAGGCCAGGAACACACGCTATTCATAATAATGCCTCCAGAGAATAGCTCATTTCTTTTTCTCTTCCAATGGTATTGTCAGGCTTGTGTACTTCAAAACAGATCTGGCACTGACAGTACAGATAAGTTAATGAAGGTCTGCAGAGGGTTTGGGGCTTTTTAATTTCTTCCCTTTAAACTAAGGGTAATGATAAGTTTTAATGAAACCCTATTTTAAATGTGGACTCTTTTTAACGTGCCTTACTTGTAGTTCTGAAGATCTTTGCCAGCTTGTTCCACATCTTGACGAACAGAGGGTATCTTGAGTTGCTGTGTAACAGCAGGAGACTACACAAATCTTAAATTTCTGAAGAACTATGAGCTAGTTACTCATGCAGTGTCAGGAGAGTCATCTGTAATTCTTTTACTCTACAGAGTCCTGGGGAAACAGCTGGAGCATTGTGTACAATTTGCTGAGCACATTTCAGGGAAGATGTGGACAATGGGGAGATGCCAAAGGAGAACAGGGAGAACAATTGTAGATCTTGAAAGCATAACCTCAGAACGAGGGGGGGGAAGCTGACTTAACTGTAATTAAAATACAGTACAAAAAGGGTTTTCAAAATATGTAGAAAAACTCATGCAGAGAGGGAGAAAGATGCTGTTCTCCGTAGCAGTGGAGACAGGTTGGGAAATAATGCACTTAAATTGTAACAAGGAGCAATCAGGTTGGATGCTGAGGAAACCTTCCCAGTGGTAGAGGCACTGATGCAGTAGTTTGAAATAATTGAGAATGTCATGGGGTTCCTGTCACCAGAGGTTTTTAAGGTGAGGTTAGTCAAACATGTTAAAAATAACATACCTCATGCTCAGTTACCAGAAGTGACCAATATTTGCTTAGGACTCTTTCTAATAACTGTCTAATGCATAATTCAAAGAACGAGAATTGTGGGGAGCTTAGCCACATTTATCTTTGCAGATCTTAGAGTAGAGAAAAAGCTTTCCTTTAAGCTAAACTACCTCCTATATTGACTTCAGCAGACCTTGCATTGTGTTTGCAGATATCACAGAGAATAAACCAGGCAAAGATACCCAAAGATTTGGGGCCTGAGACCTCAGCTGAGATGGGTGCTTTGAAATCATGTAAGAGCAAGCAGAATTACTTAGCCAAAATGTAATTCTCATGATGCTTAGCCCACATTAACCCCAGAGGGAAATGTCAGCTGGTTTTCCCAACACTAATGCTTATTAGACCATGAAATTCTTTTCCCTCTGGGAGATACTTACAAGGGAATTGGACAAAGTGCTGGAAAATGTAGGGTCCTGTATGGTTTGGAGACAAGAAGTTCCATTCAGTTGGGGCATCTGAACTGGGTTCAGTTTCCTATTTTGTCACTGTTTTATTATGTCCTTGCATTGCTTTTATTTTGAGATCTACAGTTGGGAAGAGCAGGAAGTGCTGAGATACTCTGACCAGAGGATCTGAAGTGGTGTAGGATCTAATCCTACTCCTGCTTTCAGATATGCTGTGTCTGCAATTTAGCAGCAGTGATGCTAAAGCAAAATAGACTTGGGCACATAAATTCCTGTGTTTGGTAGTTAAAGTTTATTACAAAACTGTGGACAAACAGTCTCAGGCACTCTGACAAAGCGATGATATCTCAGCTAATTTCCTGCTGTTTTGCTTTTAGAAGGCAGCATGACATCTGTAACAGCTGTATGGGGGTCATTTCCATCACTCACCTGTAGAAGAGGCAGCAGTGAAATGAGAATGGTGCCTTTGCTTGCATGTTGGCCTAACGTAGGTCTCAAACTCTCCTTTGGTCCAGGAGGGAGCAATGCCTGTTCTTCTGCATTACCTATAGAAGTACCTCTTCAGGAACTTAAGCCCTGCTCTAAGAGTATTTTTTTCCAAGTGGCATGGGGTCTGGTATGATCTGGCTTTTTTTTTAAATGCTTTTCAGAGAACAGCTTAAATTTTTCTTTGTTTTGCTTTGTTCCTTATTATTCTGATGTACAATACTCCAGTCTGAAGCACACAGGATTGATTATTTTCATGGGTAACAAAGCAATGCTACTTACCATGCTCTTAGTGGGTCTTTTCCAGATAGCAGCTGAGGAGCAGGGCTGTAGGCTTGCTGGGACCTCTGAGTGTGCACCTAAACATACTTGAGCTCTGAAGATGTTTAAGCAAAAGTCTTCATACACATGTCAAAAAAGATTTTTGTAATGTTCCAAATACTCCTGAATCAGTCATGTACAATTAGAGGTCAGAATTTAGGCTGATGTTGGGGTTTCTTTTGCATAGGGCTGGGATCTGAAGGAACTCTAAAATGTGGAAAAATTATCTACCCTGGTTTTTTCTGGTGTTCTCATTTGGGAAAGGCAAAGCCATGGAACCAACCAGAGCTCCTTTTCTGTTGTTCTCTAGGTTTGTAGATCCTGTACTCCTGATTATTTAATTTTTTTGGCTATCTTGTTTTTATCCTAGCTTCTTTCAGCTTCATTAGAGTCTTGTTTGTGTCTAATCAGTCTGTACTGTCCTTCAACTTCAGGCTGTCTTTCTTACAAATCTGTGTAATGGAGAGATAGAAGCTGCTCCAGGAGGTTTTCTAGCTCAGCATGATGCCATACCAATATTCACATCTGAACGTGTGACCTTGTTAGTTCAGTATTTGCAAGGTAGGTATTTTTCCTCTGTCCAATGCACTGCCTATTATTAATGAGATGTTCTGTATAAAACAGTATCATTAAATTTCTCCCAGCTGGAAGCCTTACTCTGATGTTAACTTACTAATTATAGGATTTGGGGAGAACTTGAGCCATGACTTAGAGTACAATTCTGGCAGCAAATGATTCTGCAGCTAGGCACTAACGCTGTGTAACACCTTATAGCCATTGTATCAACAGCTCATGAGCAAAATCCTAAATTTGTGTAGTAAGTACAAGGATCCTTCTTCGTGTCGTGGTTTGTTTCTTGTGGGACTTGCTGGAAGCCTAACGAAGTCTGCTATTTCCAAAACCATCAGGGAGAAATTAATGAGTCAACGTAGTAAATAACTCACTGCTTATTTCCTGTAACAACAAGCACCTGTAACATCCAGGGGTAGCTGCCTGGCAGGAGGCTGGTGGCACTTTTAGGCGTATAGGAATGTTGGGACTGGGTAGAGAGCTAGGGACAAGTGGATACACAGAACCAAGTGTGTGGTTTGGGCTATGACACCTTTTTGTCAGGTGTTGGTGTCTCTTCAATGCCTCTTTCTGTTCTTTGATAATAAAGCCCATGTTTGTGTGGGATCTGACCTCAGGGGAGGTTAATGCTTCTCCTACTGAGGAAAGCCAAGTCACACTCCTTTCAATCCTGTTTGCTGTTGCTTGCAAGGCTGTTTCTATTTGTGTTGTCCTTTGGGTGTGATGCCTGCAAGGTGGGAATTGCCTTAAGCTTGGTTTGTTTGGTGAGAGAAGGAAGGCCTGTTTGTTGGGTATGTTCTCTTCCGAACCTCAGCTTTTGCCAACTTAGTCCCAGCCCTCAGGCTAAAGACGCGGGTGTGAAGTGAGGTGAGCTATAAAAAGAAAAACACCCCAAACCCCAAAACACGTGGAGTGGGCTGGTCAGTGGGGGAGAGGAAGAGGTTTGCTGCTGATCCTGGGTTCTATGGAAAGCAGTGAGGGTCTGGACCTGTGTTTCAGCAACGCAGGGTATCCTGAGGCTGTGTGTGCCTATTGACAGTGCTGCAGCAGGTAGCTGGAGAGCAGGGTCTCTCATGTAGGAGCCCTCTGGCTATGCCTGGGGTGGGAGAGGCTACTTTTCTCCTTGTCTTTAAGGATTTAGTCTGCCTAGAGCAGAACAAATAACGTGGGAGCTGCCCCACACCAGCCCCTCCTCTCTGAGCAGGTTGAGAGACTGCAGCTTTCTTGTTAAATAGGTTTAAGGTCACCCTTGAAATCAACATCATGCTTGAACTGTAGCCTTTGCATGTGCAAGATATTGCTTCTCTGCAGTAGCTCAAGGAGCACCCATGGACAGAGGCATCTTTAATGTTGATATTGCACAGACTGGTGTAAAAGAAGCGCTTTTGCTTCTTGGAGACTTTAGAGATAACAAGGATGAGTCTGTGTCAACTTTGAGTGGATTTCAGAGGAGGGTTATCTAAATGCCAGTTTCTCTTCTGGAGAAATGTAAGTTACTTAAGCAGCTGATGACTCAGCTTCTCTGGCTGTAGGATGCAGACGAGAAATGTTGGCTTTCCAGACAATGAATGAGATTTTCCCATTTGAGATGTGCTTTGCAAAATGTAGGGCGTTAAAAATGGTGGTATGAAGGTCAGCGAGCAAACTCATACTCAGCCTTTGACCCATCATAAGATGACACAGCCATGTAGTAACCTTCAGTCTGATGGCCCAGAAGAAGGTAGTGAGGTTTCTGCTACTGTGTTGTTGAACAGCAAAAAGGATGAGCACAGAACTGCTTCTCCCACAGAAGTTTTTAATAGACAGTGATGTAAAGAGAAACTCTGGGAGATAATGAAATACAGAAAAGGTGCTCACAAATCTTCTAGTGATGCCTTGGGCGTCACTGTAGTATGACACAGACTTAAAAATGTTTGGGTGGTGGGAGCTGAATTATAGTCTGGGGAAGTGGCTTTTACTTTCTAGTGGGACATGGATTCCCTGCAGCAAGGTCTTTGCTCCACTCTTGTGTAATAATGACTTTCCCTCTGAAGACTTGCATTTAATGGCAATCTTCAACAAATGCTGAAGCAGAAAACAGCTCTCTGAACAGAAATTTTGGGTGAGATGCCAGAAGAATGAGCAGAGTTAATTCCAGTAAGTCCCTTCCCAACACTGTGGCATGTAGTTGGGTTCAGTGGTGAATTCTCACCACAAATCAAGAAATACTTTCCAAGATGCCCTACAGAGCTGTTCCCTGAGTGACCTTGCTGTGCTAGGTCACTGCTACCCACTGATGCCAAACCATGAATGGGGTTTAGTGGATGGGAGAGGGGGGTAATGTGGAAAAGGGATGTTTGCCCACTGGACCACTCTTGGTCATGGAACTCTGCTGTCAGGCAATTGCCAGGGTGACATGGGAAAGTATTTTATTGATCATTTAAGCAGATGAATTATTGCTGTGTCTTCCCAAAATGGTTTTTCATTTTTGCACTTTTTTCCTGAATAAAGCTGTCCTTGTTTCCTAGCAGGCTCTGCACTGGTATGTGGAGGAACAGTTCTTGGCTAATGTTGCCAGAGATGCAGCTATCCCAGAGGAGTGGGCAGGTGTACAGGGATGGTGATCATGGTGCTCTGTATTTGTAAGAGGGAAATTGTGTGAATCCATATGTTATGGATGCTGACGTCTCCTGACAAAGGTCTTATAAAACCTAGCAGTCACCATGAAGGCAAGAATTTGTTCTGCTTGGTCTGCCAGCTGTACTGGCTGCCTCCAAAGTTATGTGTGTTTTCCCTTGTAAATATTTTGAGTAGGCTGTTTTCCCAGGACCATTTTGCTTACCTTCTTCTCCATCCTCCCAGTCTGCAGAGTGATATTTTTTTTTTTTTTTTAGATCAAGAGAAGGGGAGGATGTTGTTTGTAGCAATCAGTGTTATAAACATGCCCTGTATGGCTATTTTGGAAAATTAACTGTTCTTGCTGTCACTCTGTAGAGTGACTTAGCTCCCCAGAAGTGTTCCTGGTTTGTTCCCAGGAATAGACGGTCTTGTCTTTCACCTAGCTTCTCTGCTCAGTTGAGGAGAGAGGAAATAGAAGCTGGAGCAAGGATTCACTATGATCATGACTCCCTGCTTCCTCACCGTGGCTCAACATAGAGCTGCCTGGAGGCTGCTCTGTTTTAACACTGCTGGCAAAATTACACTCCTGCCACTCTTCTTCCTTGCCCTGGCTTGCCCTCTCTGGTAGGGCAATGCCGGGAATCCCCTGCTGCGTGTGCAGCTCTGGGGGTGACACAAGCACAGCTTTGTGTTCGATGTGCCATTTAGAAGCTGTTTTCTCATTGCTGATGATCAGAGCAACATCTGTCTCCTTGTTTACAAGGATGCAATTGTAAGATGATCAGAAAAGCTGTGTTTCTGAGGCTGCTACTTATTCTAAATACTGAAATGGATTCCTGCACCAGCAGGAAGAATCTCGTAACATATAGACCTTGTTCCTGTTCTGCATTAGCAAGTGATGGAGGCAGTCCAAGCAGCAATAATGAAAGCTTGTCTGATGGAAGGCTGTCAGGATCCTTTTAGCTACATCTTGGTGATTTAAGTTGGGCTGAGTGCTGTCCTGCTTAGCTCTTAGGCACAGAGGTTTGACCTGGGCGGGGTCTGCAGATCCCTGTGTGCACCATTACCAGCCCTGCCTGGGATAGCTGACAGGCATGCTGGGCTGGGCTGTTCCAGTGTTGCCTCCTTCAGAGTGGTGAAGACCATAAAAGGTGGTGTCTTCATCACTAGTCCCAAATGTGCTGCTGTGCCTGAGAACTGTTTGACTCATTTGTGTGTGGGCACCTGGGTTTGGTGTCTCTGAATGAGGCTGCTTTCCTGTCACCTATCTGTGTCTGGGCGCAATCCATGACTTCTGTAGATCTTTCTCAAAGTGGCACCTACTATTTCCCACTTCTCATGGGAATCTTCATCCTGCCTCTCATTGCCTGTTTTTTTATCTCTATAGCTCCATAGTCTTTCCCTTGTACAGAGGGACAAGGGTTACAGTGGTGAGCTTCCTTGAGGAGCAGAGGCTGGATGAAGGGGCAAAATTTTCAGGCCTCTGGTCTCTTAACGTGCCTGGACAGAGTTCAATTGTGTGGCATCTGTGGGATGTCTGAGCCCACATGGCTGTTTTTGTGGGTTTAGGGTTCTTTATGTGACTTCCCCTGTTTTCAGCATTATTTTCTGCACCCTTCCTATTGTCTTTGTTTCATCTGTTGCTTTCTGGTGTGTGAGAACAGTTCCCAGCTCTTCAAGATCTCTACCCCACACCCAGCAGATAAAAACGAGGCATTTGTGGGTGGTGATGTCCCCAGGGCTGGAGCAGTCAATGCATGGCTCTCCAGTCTTCACCTGAGGAAGCAGGTAAGCATGTCTGGGTAACCCTGTAATGGCGGGGGGAGGGTGTCAGCAAGCAGAGGTGGCTTGTCCAGATGTTTTACTCTCTTTCCAAGTAAATGTATATGTGCTTAGGGTGTTGATTGCAAAAAACTGGTTTTTTTTGTCAGTGGAGTAACTTACATGTCTATGTCAGCTCTTCAGGAGCTATTGTGTCAGTGGGAGTGTGGAATCTCCTGATCTCTTTTAACTCTTTGACCTTACTTAAATTCCCTGAGTTCTCAGCAAACAAAGATTAATTGAATGCCTTTAGACATTCAGTGGAAGCTCACGCTGCAGTGACCTTACTGATTGCCACTGACAAGAGCAGGAAGAATTGTACTTTTGAGCTTTCACAGACACAGCTTTTCATCACCGTGTTGGAAACCGATCTTGTCCCATGGGGAAGGAACATGTTTGTGAGCAGAAGGAGGTGTTACTGTTTTCAGCACCTTTGGAGGTTTGACTAGCAAATAGATACTTGAAAAAAAACTAGCAAATTGGCTGTCAATTGAGAGTAGATGAAGAAACATAGTTGCTGGTGTCTTTAAATGTGCTTGTTTCCAGTGCAAAGGCTGTACTATAGTTTGAAGTGTCTTCTCTGTGGCCTGATTTCTTCAAGAGAAGGAAGTACTGGCTCAAGAGAAGGTGAGGTGCTTGGATTAGATGTTAGGCTGGAGCTCAGGAGATTTTAACTCTATTTTTGGGTAGGCTATCAATGACACATGACCACAGGCAAGCCATGAAATGTGTCTATGACCTTGTCTTTATCTTATTTACTTGAATCTTAAGCTCTTTTGAACAGAGTCTGTCACTGCTGACTATTTGCAGAGTGTAGTGCAGTGAATCTGCTTTCTGGGCCAGACCTTTGGATGCTGCTATTCTACAAGCAGTAGCTCAAGCTCATCTGTTTCAACTGTGTCATTAGCCTGCAGAAATCCATAACCTCTGCTGGAGCTTCGTTTGCACCCAGCTGCATGTTTGGAAGGACTGTGCCCCTAGACATTAGCAGAGGAGCTGAGAGGCTGCATCCCATTATTAAGTATTTACGCACTTTCTTTTAATGTGCATTGCCATTGCTGGCTGCCCTTTGCCAGCATCATAAGCAAAGCAGCCATTGCTCATCTAGGTAATGTGCTGTGTCCTTACAAAGTCATTGGCACAGGCTTCCCTGGCGGTTACCTCAGTGCCAGACTCCCTCTGTCACCTCGATGGATTGCGGTAACACCCAGCAGTAATGCTCTCCACAGTGCTGATCTTCTCCTGAGGCTGAGTCCTCTGGGGCATGTCGTTATAGGTCTTTATCGCTTGTCCCCAAAGCCTTGTGACATCACCATCACTTACACTACATTGCTCTGAAATGTTCCTCCTGCCTTACCTTGTTCTGCCAATCTCTCGCTGTCTGCCTTGCCTGCCCAGGCTGTAAGCCTTTGGAGAAAGGGCTTTAGCTGTGACACTCCTGCTACACTCAGTCATAGCTTGTCCCTTGGTGGGGAGTAGCCCCTGAACTTTCACTCACAGAACAGCTTTGATTATATTAGGCAGGCCTAATTATAGGGCAGCTAAGGTCTCCAGAGCAGCCTCTAAACACAACAGTAATATACATAACAGTTTGGGTAACTGCGTGTGTTCTAAGGCCTCATAATAACCAGAGCTGGAGCAGGTCATATTTTGTCTTTTCCCTGAGTGTGTATTTCAATAGGTGCAATGGGCATGTCTGCAGTGTGCTTGTCCTATTAAAATTGTTTCTATTATGAGATTTCCTATTTGGAGAAGTGATTATAGATGCAATCCCATGTAACAATAGCTTACACTCTATTGATCCCACTGTAGATATCCTGTTATGGGCCCAAGAGTGCTAAAACTTGTCTCCACGTATTTTTGCTTTCCTTGGTAAAAAGCAACATGAGTACCTGGTAATCTGGTGCTGGACCCTGTGCAGTACAAACCCAGCACTAGCCCACTGGCTACTGCATTTAACAATACTGTTTCTGGAGTAACACACAGTCTGGCAGAATCTAAACTTGCAGCAGCCCAGTGCTGTGTGTGCAACCACTGCTGGATCCTTGAAGTAGCCTCAAAGTCTTGATAACACTGGGAAAAATACCAGCCAGGGCACAGAATGAGAGCTGGTCTCAGGGTAATCACTTCTGCATCAGTTTGTGGGTGGTCATAAAGGATCAAGAAGTTATGCTGACAGAGAAAATAAAATCTGTTTCGTGCGTGCTAAGGAAGTTGCTGCCTGAGACTGGGACATCAAAGTTGAGTTTTGTAATTCCAGGTGAGTTAAAGAGGCTCACAAGCCCTCTCTGTTCCCTGGGTAAGGCCATGACAGCTGTTTTGTGCTCGTGCCTACCAGACCCTTGCTAAAACTACCTGCTCTTGACCTTCTGTTGTGTTCTTCAGCTTCTTCCATTCTAGATGTGCCTGAAGCACATCCAGAGTGCTGGATGTCCAGGCACGTGTCCAGTCACATTCACTTCTGGCTGGAATTGTGATCCAGAACAATGTTTGCTTCTGAGGGATGAAGCATGGCAGCCTCTCTGATTACTGCTGAGAGCTGTATTTAGGTGTGCAGACTCTGATAACCCAAGCTGGAAGATGGCCAAGGACACTAAGGTGAACTGCTTTTGGGTGAAGTGGTGTAATATCTCTAATAAGCAGAGCGACCAGGATTTGTTTCCCTTTAGCTGTTATCATTATGGGGATTTTTATGCTGTTCATAGGTTTGCAAGGAGAGGCAGAGGGAGAGCATCATTTTATTAAGCAAAGGCTCTGGGGGAGTAAAAAAGAGGCACTTTTCTCAAAACCTTGGATTGTATCACACTTGTTCTCCTCCAGCTATCTCATGCCAGCAATACAGATGTTCCCTGCTGGCATTCCCCATTCCATCCGTGTCAGTCGGTCTTACTAAGGCTCGTTTCAGCCCTGTAAGTGCGTTTTCCCCGCAGCTCCGCTCCAAGTTAACTCTCGGCCGTGCTCTGCCCCCGCCCGGAGCCGTGTGCCCGCAGCCTTCAGCACTGGGAGAGCTCCAGCGGGACATCGCCTGGCGGTGCTGGGGAGAAGCAGCCGATGGCATCCCGCAGGTGGGGGATGGTTACTAATTAGTTTGCATTGAACCTATTTTGAATAATTCCATTCAGATTAGGGTGTATGCTCTGCCCACCTCCATGCTGACTCTCCAGCTCAGGCTGGAGCATTGGACTTTAGGAGCAGTGATTGGTTTTCCTTGACCTCTGTGACTGGATGTCTCCTCCCCAGCTGTACTCTGGACAAGCAGGGCCTGTGCCCGATCCAAGCCTGGGCAAGTTTCCTGCTACTTTTGCTCAAAGACTTTCTGAGTTGGAATTGGGTTTTGCCTTAGATTTGTACTTCACTGCATTGCGTGCAGCACGGATCTGTTCTTAGAAGGGGAAGATCTGCTTCCACCTAGAAGAATCCTTTAACAAAGTGATTTAACAAAAACGAGAATAGGGCAGAATTTGCAGGACAGAGAAACCCTTATCCCAGAAGCTAAAGGCAAGATCACAGAAAACAAGAAGTGGTGAATAGGAGCAGGCAACAAAAACTTCGGATACTGTGCATAGGTGAAGCAAAATTATTTTTGGCTCTTGTCATGTATTTGGAGCAGAACTCCCTTTCTGTCTATGTGAAACAGAATGCCATGAGGTTTTAAGTTCTCCATGTGACCAGATGGGGTTTGCCGCAACAATAGGGTTTCTGCTCGGTTTTGGGAAGGGCAGCAGTTTTGCTGGCATTACAAAAGGCTATGTGTGATAAAATAAGGAACCTTCTTTCTCCAGCACTTCTGATTTATGAAAGTGCTGGAAATCAAAACTTCTTTGCCATTTGGATAATTTTTTTATTCCTCCAAACTGTACTGGATGTTCTTCACATATTAATTTGTGGATTACAGAATGTTCTAGGCAAAACATCAGTGGGACAGTAAAATGTTAATACAAGAGTTCAGCTGACATAAAATAAAACCACAGTATTCTTCTATCCTGCTTAATAATGACTCAAGTGAAATGGGGACAGTTGTGTGGTCTAGTGGCTAGTGAGGGGTGTGGTCCTCTGGATTCCTGGAGCTGCTTCCCAGCTCTTCTTTCCCATGCTGGGTGACCTTAAACAAGTTTACCCTTTGTAAATTGGAGCCTGATGTCTGGCTAGGAAGGCTTATTAGGAAACTTAATTTTTGAGAGAGCATTTTGGGAACTTGAGATGACAGGTGCTAAATAAAGGCACTTCTCTCTATTAAGTAGCTCTAAGAAAACACACTCAGATTCCAATTTTGTGACATTGGTACTTTGGGAACTCATCTTTTGGCTTTTTATGAATTGAGCGCTCTTTATCTGGATGACAAACGTGAATACTCCTGACCGTTTTGCTGGAATGATTGTTCCAATTGTCAGCACTTTGGTTTATTGGCATCAAAAGAACAATAGCTTAATTTCCACATCAGCAAATTATTCTGCATTTAAACAGAACTGTGTGGTGGTGGTCACAAGACCAGCAAAAGGTGCCCCAGAGCCAGGAAGTTAAACTGATTGTAAATGGCAGTCAAGCAGACTGGCTGAGCTTTGCTTTCTGAGCTTGAGTGTAAGGTATCAGTGAGGAAAAGCAAAGCAAACAGTAGGAAAAAGAGTGTTGCAGCAAATGAAGACTGGACATGCAAGAGAAAAAGATTATCCTGCAGAATACCACTGTTAGGGAACTTCGGGAAATTAATTCTGCAGAGATGTATCTCTTGAAAGGGGACAGCAAACATCTTCGTGCCTCAAAGACTAGGTATAATGAGCAGTTTTAAAATCCTGACATGCTGTGATTGTAGAGATCATACAGGTAGAAAGAAAAAACAAGCTGTGGAGTGGATTCCTGGCTGAAGGATCTTCATGCAAGTTTCATCCTAATTAATTTGTTTCTCTAATCTAAATCTTTAAACAAAGAAAACTTTTTACTCATCAGCCTGTTTTTTCCTCTTCCAATCCCTACCTCTGAGGGAGCTCAGGTCTGAAAGGCTGATCAGAACTTCCCCAGCAATGTGACAGGGAGGGTCTGACTGCTTCTAAACAGTGAAGTGCGAGCTAAAGTCTTTGGGAAGAAATTCTGGCATGCTCAGTATCGTGCACCAGAGTTTTGCCATTGGATTTTTCTGGAACTGGATCAAGCTGTTACTTTGAATGTACCCACAATCAATTAATTTCAAGCTGTGTCCTCATCTATGGCCAGAACAAATCAAGATTTTTCTGTTCCTCCCCCAAATGCACAAGTGACCTCATATTGTTGGGTAAATGTTGCTTTCTTGTCCAGCCAGCAGTTTGTCCTGGCTTGAAGTTTGGTAGCAGTTCTGTGCACAGTGTGTACTGTACTGCACAGGACACCTGGGGAATATGCTTTGCATTTGCAAGTAGTTGCTACAGATTTACATAGCTGAGAAGCAAGGATTGCTGATTCTGTGTGTGCTAGGCAGACAAAGGCAGGCTTGTGGCTAATTTAGGTCTTGAGCCTTCACTGCATTGAAAACGACTCTTTTGTAGGCACTTGTTCCCAGCATTAAGATTTAGGTACTACTTAGCTGCAAGGAACCATTTACAAAGTGAGGTTTGCTCTGAGCTCTTGCATAGCAGGCCAATCAGCCCGTATAAACCCCTTGGCTGTGAGAAGCTGATGTGGATCAGAAAGCCAAAGTCCCACTGGAATATTGGGCAAAGGAGTGTTGTGATCTGGAGCACACATTAATGAGGCCCTCATGCCTAATATGACAATGTATCTCTTCCAGAGGTGAGGGTTTATTTGCATTCATTTCTCTTTGAAATCTGTGTCATAAACAGGGCCACAGTGTCTTGCTACTCCAATGAAAATGGAAATTAGCTTTTTCAAAACTTTTTTGGAGTTCTAGTCCCTTGAAGAAAAACATCAACTTGTTAGGACTACCAGAAAAGGGGGGACAAGTGAAATGATTCACCTAAAGTTTTATGGTTAGAAGCAGCCATGACTTCCTACATATCAGTCCAGTTTATCTCATGGAGAAACTGCTACAGGTCCAGCTATGTCCTGATCTTTACTCCACCCAAGCTAAAAAACTGGTAAGGAGCAGTGCTAGGTTTAGCACCATCACAGTAAGAAAAGTTGATGAGATGTGGTTCTGTGACTGATTATCACGGTCTAATGTGGAACCAGCAAGAAAAGCAGAGTGGGATACTGCAGAGGAGACGTGGGTGAGCCTGGTTGGCTCTGGAGCAGCAAACCTCTGCTGTAGGAATCCAGCAGCATGTTCAGCCAGAGCAACTGGGTAAGTCATCCCCTTGATAGCAGGGCTTTGGTGCATCTTGGGCACTAGCCATGACCCAGTGGGTGGAAATACTCCTGGGGAAGGAATGTCTGCTGAGCCCACTGTGCCTCAAGATCATCCTTCTTCCTCCTATCCTATCCCTCACCACTGAGATGAGCTCTTTTTTTGCTTCTGGGTTGTCTGAGGGATGGAGAGGCGCACCTGAGAAACACAACTCTTTGTGATTGCTCCTGTTCCCAGTGCCTACCATTCCATAGCAAGGCAGTGGCTGGGTCCTGGACAGTTTCACCAGGATCAAACGATGAAGAGATCCAAATCTGACCAAGGTTTTACAGAGCCCACAGGAGCTCCCCTGTGCAAACAGAGTCTGAGTAGTTCACATTAATGCACCAGTTTATAATATCTAACAGAAATTCCCAGTAGCCTGGGACTCTGCTACAGACAGATGTGTTGCCATTTTGCTGATGTGGAATTAACAATGCAGTAGAATTATTTAGAGAGCTGGTGATAGGGTTTTGACTCTAGAGTGTCTGACTCTCAAATCTATGCTTTCCTATATCTATCCTCCCTAGACATTATTTAGAATAATTTCTCCTTCCAAAGAAAAAATAATTTTGGGAAAGACACATTCTCCACTCAGCTATGAAATGTCATCTTTGTGGTTATGATGATTATGGGATGCAGCAAATGCATGCATAATTATTCTCACTGCTTCCAGAGCAGCAGATAGGCCCATTTCCTGCCTCCTGAAATATATAACCAAACACTTTTCCTCATGCTGTCTGCTCTGTGCATTTTCATGAGCTTGTTCCCTAGGGCTCATAGTGAAATTATTCTAATTTTTTGAAGTAGGGAGGAAAAAAAAAAAGAAATAGTTGTGTTGGAAATGGCATTGATTTGTCTATGAAGTTATTACAGCTCTTTCTGTCTTGAAGACACAAGAAGAAGAATTCCTGATTTTTTTATTTATTAATGTAGGGAGGTGGGAAGCAGTTTGATAGTAAGAATGCAGTGAATTTTGGAAGCAGTTCTTGAAGGGCTTTCCTATTCTGCATGTAAGAATGCAGAAGAAGGATAATAAAATAAGGAGTATTTTCTGACTTTCAGAGGTATAGCTTGGTCTGTGTCAATAGTTATAACTGGATCTTGGTGTAGGGTAATTTATTAGATGTAAAGGGTTGTGTTTGGCAGCCTGGTCTTGTCAGCCTTGAGTCACATAAGGGAAGGCCCAGCAGAATGTATAATGCAAATGTTCATGTAGTATAATGAAAGATACCCTTCTGAACTATTTTCCATTAAATATGAAAATTAAAATTACTTAACAAAACATGCTTTTTCTCCCTGTCTTTTAGCAACAAACAAAAGCTCCGATGTGCAGTCTAAAACTGTTCATCAAGGGGAGAGACCAGACTAGGATTTAGTAAATGGCGCTTTTTTTTTTTTTTTTTTTTTTAAATAAAGCAATTAGTTCTAAAGGGAACATGTCATCTTCAGTACATTGCTAAGGTAGAACAGTCATTGTGCTTTCTGGCACTCCATCAAACTGCTCCTTGTGCATAGTTATTGGAGAAAGTGCATTTACACGTCCTGTCGACGTCCGATGCCGGGAAGAGGTTTCTTAAATAACAAGACACGGGCTATTATGTGCATTAGCTTTATTATTTTTTCAAAAGTGTCTTAGCCTTTGGGGACTGAAGGTACTTAATAATATGTTGCAATTACAGTGTGCCAATCTGTTGTCGTCATATCTCAGGTGCTCGACAATCAAACAAGTGCAGATTAACCCTTAGATGTCCATTGAATTTCCAGCTAGCTGCTTTTATGTCTAGAGCTTGTGATGTGTCCACAGTGCAGCAAAGGCCAACACAGATTTGTTGTCTGGGAGCACTGGCAGAGGCTGTCCCAGGAGGACTGTCCTCTGCCACCCCTGGATATGCTCAGCCCGCTTAGGAGATATGAGCTCCGTGCTTTTGGTTTGGATGGCCTGTGACTCTCTGTGTGGAGGTACAGGGTGCTCTGGAGATGGGCCATGATCAGACAGCTTGCCCCAGGAAAGCCTGTGTTTGTGAGAGTGTTGTGATTTAACCCCACCTGGCAGTCAAGTACCACACAGCCACTCACTCCCCTGTCCCTGGTGGAGAGGAGAATAGAAGAAAAAATAATGTAAACCTCATGGGTTGGGATAAGAGCAGTTTAATAATGGAGGTGGTATCTGGTAGCCTGCTCAGATAGCAGTAAGCTAAGAGTGAAGTCCCAAGCCACAGAACTCGCCAAGGGGAGTTGAACTAGTGCTGTGGACTAGACCTGAGCTAAAATGTCTCATGGACAGGGCTGTTCAGTTCCTAAATCAGGACAATGTGCAGTTCTGCATTCTGGGTTTTCTGTTTGTTTTCCTCCTCCGGCATCCTTGGTATCGAAAAAGCTCCCAGTATGAATATCAAGGAGTTGTTCTGTTGAAGCATGGCAGGTACATCACCCTTAAGCCATAGAAAAGATCCATTTTGAGATGATCTCTGCTAGCTATCCAGGTAAAACTTCTCATTATTTGCACTCTGTATTTTGTAACTATCTGGGTGTGGACAGAATGAGGCAAAGGGAAAAACAGCTGCTGTCTGTAGGTACCAAACAGCAAAAGCCCAAAGCAGACAGCCTTTGTTTGCTGGACAGTATAAGAGCTTTTGTAGGTAGTATGTAGTGCTTGTTATTTTTTCAATTGTTGATTTTTTTTTTTTCCCTTTGGAGTGCAAGTTCAATTCAGAGGGAAAGTTTTGATATGCAAGAAATTCAAGGGAGTTTTAAAGACTAGTTGTGGAGGCCAAGTAAAAGCTCTGAAGAACTGGGGTTTTTTTATTTTTTTGCTTGTTTGGTTGGTTGATTTGGGTTTTTTGTTTGTTTATTTGTTTAATTCTGAAAAAAAGTTGTCTCCTGCTGAGGAAGCTTGGCTGGCACCCAGACTAGTCCTGCTCTAATCTTTAGAGTGACTTTCTCTGTGCGGTGTGAAATGAGGTGACATGATGATGCAGCAGACAAGCTGCAATACCTTGTCCAGGGCAGAATTGCTCTCATTTGAGTCAAACTTTGCATCTGCAGTTAAGCCAATGGCTGAACTCAGGCCTGGGACGTTCCCTTTATGCAGCAGGAGTATGTAATTCTCCTCTGTGGTGCAGGCCATTCAGCAGTGTCAGTCTTTACAGCATAGCATTACAGGTAAGAGATGTCAGGATCACCAACAAGGTTAAGGCTTTTCCATGAGAAGCCACTGTTTGTAAGAGCTCCCAGGTTGCAGACTTTAACTGCTTCAGCTGTTGCCTACTATGCAAAAGGTCATTCTTCTCTCTCATTTTGGTCTTGGTTTTGTTTTTTTTCTTTGTGTTTTGGAAAGTTCCAGTTAGAGTGGTTCAGCTGTTTTGGAGAAGGAGACTGGAAATTGTTTGTTAATAACAAAAATTAACGTAAGCTTAATTATCCCCCTCAAGTTCCATATTTTAGAGCAGGATCTTGGGCTTTAGATGACAAAGGGTTCATGGGGTCCCCGTAGTGCTAAGGAGATGCCTTGCATGACATGTCTATGGGAGGCTGTGTGTCGCCAAATTATACATTTCATCTTTCAAAAAAAGAAAAGGAAAAGCAGTTTCATTGTGTTCATTGTCTGCCAGCAAATCCTCTTGATATTTCTCCTGCTGGGATGGGAAATATGAGTGAGGCTGAACAGGTTTGTCTTTGGTGTTGTTGCTCCCATGTGAAGGGGCTTATTGTGGGGCCAGGCTCTGTGAAATGGGAAATGTCAATCAGATGGACATGACTAGGGCCTGGCAGATACTCTCAATCACGATGCTTGATTTCATGGCCATTTACCAAAGTGTGGAAAATACGTACCTTAACATCTTGCTTCAAAGAAAATTAACATGGGCTACGCAGTTCTCTCTTTTCTAGTATATGTGTTAACCAAAACCCCACACTTCTATGATCATGTTAGACACATCTTCCCTAAGTCTGTGGAAAGCTCTTCTGTAGGCTCATGTTCTGGCAGAAACAAGAGTTGTGCTGCTGCTGGTGTTGGTATGAACAGGGAAGTCTCCAGGGTCATGGCCTCCTCTCCCTGGTTTAGCTGCTCAGACCAAACCTGTAAAACCTACAGCAACAATTGAAGGTCGTAAGGAAAGTCATGTGCAGAAGTCTGAGGGAGGCTGATAAAAACACAAGTGAGACTGGTGAACAGGAGAAAGAAGGGAAGCATGGCTCAGTGCAGGAAATAATGATGAATCCCATTACTAGGAGAATCTCCACAGTGGAGGTTAGGATTAGATTTCTTAGGTTTTTTATTTAGTGATCACACCTAAAGTAGGTCTCCCTACTACAGACAGCACTAATGGTCTCCACTGCTCACAGTCGTAAGAAAACAGTCAATCTTGCACACTCTGAGAGTTCATTGCAGCTTCACCAAAGAATTGTTGCTCCAAGCAAAGTTGTGAGCTTCAGGAATCCACTTTAACTTCCCCTCATGTCTCTGGAATTCAGGATGGGGCTATTCCTGGAAATGCTGTTATTCCTTAGGGTGAAAAGTCCCTGGAAAGGGCAAGTAGTGATAGGAAAAGGGGGGGAATGGCTGTAAGATGAAGGAGGGTAGGTTTAGATTAGGTTTAGGTCTTAGGAAGAAATTCTTTGCTATATGGGTGGTGAGGCACTGGCACAGGTTGCCCAGGAAGACTGTGGACTTGCCATCCCTAGAGTTGTTCAGGACTAGGCTGGATGGGGCTCTAAGTAGCCTGATCTGCTGGAAGGTTCCCTGCCCACAGCCCAGGGGCTGGAATGAGATGGTCATTAACCATGCTTTAACCCAACCATTCTGTGACTGTGATATTTCTGGGTGCCTTGTTAGAGCTCTGATAGCTGTGGTTAAGACTGAGTAATGAGGTGTGACTCAGTGAAAGAGCTGACTATGAGAGTTGGCCACTAAGCTCCTTATTGCTCACCCTCAGCCTTTGGATCACGGTAGGCCTTGGCTTGCTCAGCAAACAACGTTGGGTGCAGCAGAACCACATGACCATCCATGCTGGAGGGCAAAAAGGAGTCAGAGGCCTCACAAAGCAGTGTCCAAGCAGTGGAAAGAAACACTAAACCACCCATTTATATAACAAAAGGAGTGAAAAAATGAAAGCCAAGAACTGCGTAAAAGGGTGGGGATTTTCTACCTTCATGTTATGAAGCATGCTTGCCTGGAACCATGGAACAAGTTTCATGGGAGAAATCAGCTCCAGCTGGGAACGGGTCCCCGCTTTCATGTCTACTTTACAGGTCTAAATGGATTTGTTATGCTTCATGGGGTGCCCAAGAAGCAGCCAGCTCCATGGCTTACTCTCAGCCAGCTCAGCAGCTGCCTGCTTGAGCAGGATTGCTTCTCATACAAAGCTTCTTGCTGATGGTTCCAACAACTTGGGCCACTTGGCTGTCTCTTCCCAGCAATTCCTATTGGTCTGGGATTGAGAGCTCTCATTGAGAGCTTTATTCTGGTCTCTTGAGACAAGGGACTAATGCACTTTAGGTTCTTTGGGGGTAGGGAGAAGCCTTCTTTGTGGAAGCTCGATATTTGATAGCGCTCTATGAATCATCCTAGCTCCTCATGAAAACCTCCTAGCTCCCTGGGCATGGAGCCCCCTGCCAACAGGTTTGTAGTGCCCATCCTGTGGTGTGAGCAGAGCTGGAGAGAGCTTCTATTTTCCTTACTGTCTGAAATCCTGAGCTCCTCTAAAATATTTTTGTTGTTGTTGTTTGGGGTTTATTAGGAGACCTCCTCTGAAAATGGCTCTTCTTTCTCTTCATTTGGATGCTTGATTCCTGGGAATGCATTTAGAGGGAGAGTCTGAAAAATGCCTTTTGCCTGGCAGTGGCATTGTTGCCTGGAAATGTAAAGCCAATTCCTCAGGGGACTGCTGAGCTATAGCACTTGATTCCTGGAACTGCATGAGGCAGCTCGCAGAGCATGGGAGCTGCTGCTGCCTCACTGATGCAGAGCTTTAGGGAATCATGCCATTGCTTTCATGCCTGAGCAACCTGGAGCCCTGTGTCTTCTGGCTGGTGGTCACTCCTCTGTGAAACTACAGAAGTGTGGTACACAGGAGACAGCACTCTCCTGTCTGCTCCTGTGGCTCCTGGTAACACATGGTGAGAGAGGAGGGAGAGAAATTAACCCCACCACGAACCTGATGGGCAGTGCAGTCCCTTATGTGATGCATGTGTGGGAGCAATTCCTTCCTGACCATAGTGTACATTTGGCTCAAGTCCTAAAGAGCAGGATTTAGATCACTTTTATCTTTATTCTCATAGCTACAGGGATTATTAATATCTCTAAAATGACCAGCTGCAGTATTTGACTTGGTGACCTTCACTAACACTGAATTTTATGGACTGGCTATGCAGTGGGTATGGGGAAAGATTTTCGTTATTCTTGAGGAAGGTGGGAATGCTTTGTAGAGATGCTAGACTGGAAAAGAGGCCTTGAGAGACTGTCTACTTCGTTTACCAATACTGATCTAAGCAGCTGAAATGTGTGATGCTTTCTGGTGAGAGAAAGAGGAGCGAGGAGAAGCCCTCACCTGATTCACATGAAGCAAAGAATTTATCCTGTGGTATAAGGGCTGTGTTTACACACAGTGCCTGTGCATCCATGGTTCTAATTCATGTTTAAAAGTGCTCAAGTTATCTGTGCATTAGTTCTGGCCTAGGAGCTTTGCATAGTGAAACCCTCTGTACCACCGCTACAGACATTGCCAGGCATCTTTACCTTGTCCAGGGTCTGTGCCCCTGTGGCTCAGGCCAGGCAGTGAGAAGTCTTTGGCCTCCCTGCTCAGTCTGCTCATTAGAAGACTCATTAGGATGAGCTGAGCTGGGTATTTTTGTGGCAAAGGCCTTGGACAGAGGCTACCGAGTTGATTTGGTCGGTCATACACAAGTAAGCGGAGGAGAGCTCTCCTCCCGTACCCATTCTGAGAGGATCCAATGGGGCAGGTTTTTCTCTCAGTTCATTCATTTAGTCTTGTTGTACCTTCAGTTATGAGAAGTATGCTGTAAGAGCTGAGGTACACTTTGCAGCCAGCCCAGGGGGACATGGCACACTCCGACTGGAAACCCATCTCCTCTCATGCTGACCTATTTCGAAAAAGTAAATTCTTCTTCTCTGACTTCATTTATGTGCTGGCTGTCAAGTTACAAGAGCAGCATTTGACAGTGCCAATGCTGCTGTTTGTATCAGCAGACAATCACCAGCATAGCAAGAGTTTGTAATTTGACTAACAGCTCATGACATTATTATTCTTATTCATTTATGGCAGAAGAAATGCAGCAGCAACTTTCTTCCATGGCATCAGCTCCAAATGTCTGTGGCATCAGATCAGCCAAGGCTCTTCTTGAAAAATTTAGCCCTACTCCCCCACATCTTGCTAACTTTACAGTCCCCCGTGACATTTGTGTGCAGTGAACTGAGCTGTTGAGACTAAATGCAATTTGCAGTCAGGCTTCTGTTAACATGGAAATGTACCGGCTGCTCTCCTGCAGTATGGATTCTCATGCTGTCTAGCATATGGTAGCATTAAACCCAGTCTGGAGTGCCTCTTGTTACCACACTGTTGAGTGGAGAACCCTGAAAAACAAGTGTGAGAGAAATGTATTTCGGGAACCAGCTCTCCTCTAGCAGAGCTTGTCGGGAGCTATCAAAAGGAGACCGTACCTCAAAAACTGGCCCTGACAGCCATGTGAGCAAGTACAGAAAACTGACTTGAACACTGATGCAAAAGCCATGTACTTCCCAAGGCAGGTATTGCACAGGGAGAAGGGGACAAGGAGAATCAGACAAGAGCAAGTTCATTATTAACAAGTTAAAAAGCTAGAAGCAGTCTATTCTTCTGCTACCAGTATGGGAGAGATTTGATTCAAGAAGGTAGCCTCGGGTATGAAGCCAGCAGTTATGTAAAGACTTGATATAAATGCAGGCAAAACAAGAAATATATTCATCCACAGAGAAAACAAACAGATGAGCCTTTTAACCATTAAGTGCTTCATTCCAGCTTTAGTTCACTGTGTAGCACATAAAAGTAGCTGTGGAATTTCTTCAGTGTAAGCATATCTCCCATTGTCATGTAAGGTAGTTTAATTTTAATTTTGCTATTTGAGTGATATGAATAATTCAGAGTGTTTCCTCACTGTCGGCTCTGGATGTCCTCATCTCTTCTTCCCTGAGGCACTCAGAGCACTGGCCTTAGTGAAAAAAGATGCAAGCTGGATCTGAAGAGAATTGGGTTTGAGGCAACTCATCTATTGCTGTGGGCCAGTGGGGACATGGCATCTGAGTCATGAGCTCACAGTGCTGCTTATTCATTGCTCTCTTTGGTCAGTCCCACCCTGAAGACCACAAGCATCTCTTCTACTTATGTACACCCGTGTTATTTATTACTTGCAAAACCACCAATTTGTTTGGTGCCCTGAGCCTTTGATGTGTGAAGAATCTCTGAGTTGTGGGCTGTGGCCAGTAGTAAAAGTTATCGAGTGAATGCATTTGATCTTAACACCTGTTTTTCTTAAACACTTCTCTGAAAATTTCTCATGAGTGGAAGTTCTTTCAATGTAGGCCTGTATCTGGCTGTTGAGAAGAACTGGAGACAGAAGTAGTATCAGTAGCTCCAGGAGTATGATTACAAAAACCTTGAATCCTGAGAGGTAGGAGGGAAAAGTGGCGGTAGATCAAAGGCTACTTTTCCATCTTGCAGTCCTCAACCCTGTATGCTTCACTCTATAAATGACTGCATCATCCCAAAGTGCTTCCCAACAGTATTATGTTTAAATAGGACTAATGTGCCTGCTGGGCATTGCTGCTTCTTTCTTTATTACACTTCTCTATACTTCTTGGTAGAGCTAAGGCACAGGACACTGTGTCTTACCTGGCTTGGACTCTGGGCTTCCTTGCTTCTCACATCTGCAATATTGCTTTGTGAATACTTCGGTGTTCTGACCCTTAATTCTGTGACAATCTGAGATGGGGACAGCTATGGGCAAATTTGTGAGATAAATAGGAACAGGATGTTGGCTAATGAAGTTTATTCTTTTTTCTCAGAGAATGCTTTTAGACAGGAGGAAAAACTGGACCAGAGAAAAGATGAGGTAGACTTTGACCTTTCTCAGTTCCAGATGGCCAGAATATTTAATGTGAGCACACATGAAGAAACTCTGTACTTTACATGGAGACAGAAAATAGGTGTGCTCATCCCAGCCTTGACCCAGCCTCATCTATCTGTCATCTTTACTTCAATTAAAAATGTGAGGAGTGACTTGGCAGGGTCTCATTTTTTGAGCTTTAGGCTACTGCAATTTTTGCTTTGTGTGGCCAGTGAAAATGAGGGTAATCTCCTTCACGAGAGCTGAATGGACCAAGAGACATCTCATCTCCCCCAGGAGGTGACTAATCCAAACTTAATCCAGGAAGATAAAAATGCGTTTTAAGAAAGTATCTTAGCATAGGTTTAAAATCTGAAAAACATGATGGAATTCAAAAATAAACTTGTGACTTTATGTGCTTAAATGAATATGTTTAGAAAAGGGAGTATTTCCAAGTAACTTCCTATTTCAGATTCTTAAACCTCTTTCTGAGAAAACCCAGATGTCAATTTTTTCCTGACTGTGAGTGGTTAGTTTGTCCTCAGTAGCAGGAGGACAAGCAGCTATTACTTGTCGTGTTTATCCTAAATACGACAACAGACAATCCCTAACTGTGTAACTCTCTCTTCTCCTCCTCCACATGGCATACTCACTTAGTTGCCTCAATGATATCCAACTGGGCTCCATCCCAATTATTTGTTTTTCTGGTAATCATCCATATTTCCATGTTTAAAAAAAAAAAGTAGTGTTGGAATAACTGGTTTTGCGAAGTAAATAACTGAGCAGACACTCTATGCATCTGGAAAGAGAAGAAGGGAGGATTCTTTTGGGGGGAGGCATTTTCTTTGGGTTTAACCTATATCCTTAGGTTCCATCCCCAGAGACTTTAAGCTGTGCTACATTCCTCCCTGCTTGTGTGCTTTGGTGCCCTGCGACAAGGACAGACAAGGTACTTGAGGTTCTGCACAAGGCTCTGTTGGCACTGATGCCACTGTCTGCTGGGAAGTACCTGCAGCACTCAGACCTCAAATTCTTGTGGATTCAGTCTGGCAGGATTCATTTCAGATGACTTAGATCTGCCCAAATGCTATCCCTGTCTCAAAAAGTAGGAGGTCTGGTTTGTACATGTAGTGTCCTCACAGTGTCTGACAGAGACCTCTGTCCTGTCCCTGCTGGTCACTGCTTGGTGATCTGAGCACTTCAGATGACCAGAAGTTCTTGGGCTTTGTGTTCCTTTGACGTGAATGTCCCCAGGTTACGTGGGAGCGCTGTTTGTGGCTGTCTCTCCAAAAGGAGGTCTTTTTGTCCACATGTGCAACAGGAATGCTGCATACGTGGCTTGGGACTCAGGTTTTGGTTGACTCAAGTAAGTTTCCTGCCAGAGCTACCTTCACAGTGGGTTGTCTGCTTCTACCTTGCTGATCTTTTGCTACCTTTTCTCATTTGGTTTCAATCCTCACCCATTGCTGCAGCTTTGCCTGCCCTATTTCTAGTTCTGACTTCTGGGGAAGTGTTACAGAAGGAAGAAATCTGCAGTTTCAGCAATGGAAATGGATAAAAATTCTTGTCACTTCTGCAAACTGTAGTGAAGCGTCAAGAAGTTGGTACAGAGGAAGCTCTGTGAAGGGCCGAGATGGACAGGTGCTGCATCTTGGGCATTTTGAGAGTGCTGGTGAAATAAAAAGGGTAAAGTTGAAGTAATAGTTTTGGAGATCCATGGACCATAGATAACACTGTTGCCATGGTGTTAAGGAAAAGGGCTGTTAGTTTACCTGTAATGATCTAAAAGAAAAAAAACGGAAAAAAAATATATTACTTGAGACCTGAAGGCCGTTGGGAATTGAGAACCAATTTTTGATATCCTTCATTCTCATACTCTGATGGTGTGCACAGTAATTCACAATAATTTCTTAGTAACATTCTTGAGGAGAAAGAGTTGTGATTATTTATGCTTAATGGGATTTGCCAGTGTCATTCTGAGGACAAATATCAAAGGTTTTGGGAACTTAGTAGCAAGTGAAGCCATTGGTTCTCTGATGGGACTTCAAAAGTAGAATTATAATGCTGTAAAATGTTTATCTTTGACCTTCATCTCTTGGTCAGTTCAGTTTCCCTTGGCCAAGCTTGGGATTAAGAAAATGATTTATTCAGAAATATTTACTAGTTCATAGCACGTGAAACGCTCTAATTACAGGCAATTTTTGAATGGCCAAAAATAAGAACTTCGAACTTCTGTGCAGCGTGGTCTGTTTACAGAGTAATGAAGGGAAAGACGTCTCCATAGTAACCTGTAAAACAGGCAAGTCTACTTCTTCCACTTCAATACAGTCTTCAGTAACCAGATTTTACATCTGGTTTTAAAAAAAAGCAAACAGAATAAACCACACTTTTGGATTATGTGACTTCCATTACTACTGAATAGCTGCCGGGTTCAAGATCTGTCCCTCTGCTTCCCCCTCTTTGTTACATTTGAAATGATTTGTGAAAGCCAATTAATTTTAACAGATGTGAGTTGCTGTTCCATCAAGGAGTTTCTACCTGAAGGATTCTTCTGCGGGTGGAGAGACAGGGCATTGTGAATAGCCTTTAAACATGTAAACAGATACTGTGAAGAGAAAACATTTCTATTGCCTGTGGATAGGGCCAGAAGTCTTAAGCTTACCTTGAGACAGAAAATGTGATCAAGCCTAGATATGCGATGGTATTTTCTGAGGGTAAGAGGGGGCTAATGGATTTTTGGCAAAGTTATACAATTTTCCTTGCTTGACATCTAAAAAAGCGTAAACAAAACAAATACACACACTTCACCTGCCAAAAAACCCAAACCCCAACTCCCCGAGACCCACGCCAGAAATTCTTTAAGGGGAGATAACCAAGCCTTGAGACCCTGGGGATGTGGTATCCCCAGTAGTTCCCATTCAGTACTGCACTCTATGATCCATTACGTTTCCTAGAGGGCTCTCCTAGGAAGCAGCTATGTCTCTTCTGGACAGAGGACATGAAAGCTGCCTGCTGGTTTCTGTCTGTTGCCGCTTCCGGCAGACGGCTGTGTGTGAACCTCTGCTGCTGGAAGGGCCGATACCAGGTGACAGAAGTGAGGTCTGGCACACGAAAATGAAAAAGGGTGGTTGAAGGAGTGACTTCAAACATTACTGCTTTTAAGTTCAACTTTCACCTGGGGTAGAGGAGACAGTTAAACCAGTGGTGGACTGCATGGATGTTGGCTGTGTGACACAGGCCTCTGAATCGGGACCGACCAGAGAGACTCAGGCACCAGGCTCTGGAAAAGGGATGAAAGGTAGGGCTTGCCTGACAGGATGTCCCAATCTATTCCTTGCACTGGCATCTACACTCTTTTGTGTCTTTGTTTCAGTGCACTATAACCAAACCCTCAAATTTCCTGTGTGGCTCTGGAGAGATGACTTGTAGGAGCTCTAAAATCCAGGTGGTTTTCAGGTTTTATTGGTCTGAGGAAGGTAGCCCTAGGGATACAGAGGGGACAAGTTTCTGGGACTACTTGTTTCAGCTGGACTGGTCTGATTTCCCATTAGTATTTCTCAAGATTGCAGATGAAAATGGAAATTACAGATTGTTGGAAAATAATTCCAGTTACTATTTATTTTTTTAAAAAAGCTTCAGAAGGAGTTTTATTCTGGTGAAAGCTGACAGATGATGCAGGGGCCAAACATTTGTGGATCCTTATGTTATCTGAGCATGATTCTTGACTGTTGAGAGCCTGTTGAGACTTGGATAACACATCTTCCTCTTTCCCTGGAACTGTACTTAAAAAACTGCAGATGTGGTGCTTAGGGCCATGGTTTAGTGGTGGACTTGGCAGTGTTAGGTCCAAGGTTGGACTTGGTGATCTCAGAGGTCCTTTCCAACCTGAATGATTCTATGATTCCTTTTACTCCATGAATTTCCCCCCCTGCTTCCCCTGGTTAATATCTGTGTTCATTTCTGCTCCTCCCCGTATCTCCTATTACCAACTGTAATTCTGCATTAATCAATAATAATCAGAGCTTCCTAGCTGCTGCCATCTGTTTTCTCGATAAAGGCTGTTTTTAAAACAATTCAACTTGTGGCAAAGCACTTCCAGGGTGTGGCGTGTGCGGAATCGGATGGGGGCTCGGAGCCAGCGGGCAGGAGGGGGAGACGGCGCATCCCGGGAGGACGGATGCTCTCGGGGAGCACCTCCTGCCGTCCCTGCCCAGTCCCTGGGAGCCGGGAGGGTTTCTCCCGCGGGTAGTGGAGTGTCCCCGGGAGATGCTGTCGGTGGCCATCTGCTGCCACCTCCCGTCCGAAGGGCGATGCCGTGCGGGGAGGGACCGCGGGCGCTGCTGCTCGGTGCCCGGGGCAGCAGATGGGAAACCACCTCCAGCCTTCAGGTATGGGATAGGCACCACTGCCAGAATGTCAAGGAGATGTCAATGCCTGCAAGGGCTGCGAGGATCTCAGTTTCCCTGGGTGCTGCTGCTGGCTGCTGGCCTGTCTCACTGCATTTTTTCCTATCTCCACCATGCATTGGCCTCGTTTCTTTTTGCAGTCTGTTCTTTCTGGGTATCTTAGCTGCTCAGATCCCCCAGCCAAAGAATGAACAATACCAACAGCTTGGAGGCACCTGGCCAGCAGCAATATCAGGAGGTGAGCTGGCCGCTTCCCTCTGGCAGAGCAGCAGTGGGGAGCAGGGACAGGACTCCTCTCCCTTTTCGCCCTCGTTGCAGTTCACAGCAGCTCCCAGCTCCACTGGCCTTCCCAGTCAGCTCTGGACTGCTCGGCTGGGGCCTGGACACCAGAGCAGGGTGTGCCTCGCTCCTGTGCCAGAGCTGCTTGCTGGCACCCAGGCTCTGGCCAGGCGGCTGTCCTGCTGCTGGCCAGCCCACAGTGACTCGCTAGCCCTGGCCACTAGTAGTTGCTTTTTAATTTGTATCTCTGTGCCTCCTCTCTGTTTTGGGGGGAGGGCAAGGGCTATTCTTTGTCCCTGCTTGCTTTTACTTCTTTGGCTTGTTCTCTAATTGCTATTGCAGCTTCCCCTGCTGCCTGCGGTGACTACAAATTTGAGCTGAATTAATCCCAGACAGAGGCTCAATCTGAGGCAAACTTTCCTTCCAAAATGTTCAGTCTGAAAAGACATGAAAGCAGGACGGGCTGGCCACCTACCTTCCCTGTGTCGGTCTCATCCCGGGCAAAGGTTTGTTCTCTCCCTTCGAGCAGGACTGAGAGGCCCTTGGTGCTGTGCTGGGCACTGACCAGGCACACACGGAAGGGAGAGTCTGTCTGCCAGACCTCAGTGAGCAGACAAACAGAAAGCAGCAGCGTGGCTGGCACTCACAGGTTCTGCTTGCCACCCTGGAAGCAGCCCTTGGTTGCAGCAGAGGTGTTGCTTCTCCTTCCCCAGCTGGCCCAGCCTGCTGGCACTGCTCAGACCCTCAGCCTGTCCTTGTGCAACCCTGTGCTGGCCATGTCTCACCCTGTTCAGTTATCCCTCTCTATGTCTCCTAGAAGCATCAAGATTTCAGCTTTGGTTTCTCCCCGTTTCCTTTCTCGAGGAGTCTTATTTCATGGCGTCCTGCCCTTCTGTGCTGAGGTTTGTTTTCCTGCTGCCTGGCTGAGGCCAGCATCTGTTCCCACAGTCTCTGCCCAAGGGGCTCTCTGATACCTGATAATACAGTTGCAGGCCATAGACCCTCCCTGATAACAGCTGGGTGTTAGATCCCCAGGCAGCCACTCCTAAACCAAATATAAGGAAACAAATTGCTTTCTTCTTTATGTCTGGGTCTATGTATGCAAGTGTTCCCCATAAAGAAAGAGGTACAGCTACCCTGTGGTGAGGTGGTGGAGCCCCCTCCCACAAGGAGCCTCATGGTTGGCTGGCAAGAGCTTTTCCTCTGAATTTATATGCTGCTTCTTCCTTGACCAGAGACGAGCAAAGAAGTCCTTCCAACGCCACGCTTGTGATAGGTAAAAATCCCCTGAGCTGTTTTCCTGTGGGATTTTTTTCTTTCTTGTTTCTTTTTTGTTTTTTTTGGGTTTCTTTTTTGTTTTTTTGGGTTTTTTTGCTGTGGATCTCCCAGTGCTGTCGTATTTCTAAAGAGGCTGAAATGCCAGAGCAAAAGCACAGAAAGCCCTTGCATCCCCCTGCCACAGTGCTGTGCTGAGCACGTTGCTGTGCCATGCAACAAGCCTTTTCTTTGGAATTCACAGATAATTGCTAGTCCTGTCAAGGGCCATTCATTTTAGTAGTGTAAAAATCACTATGGTTTTATTTCAAGGTCGAGAAACCACTTTGTCAGACTGATTTTACCAAACCAGTATGCGGGCTGTGGGCACAGCTGGAGTTAAGCAGAAAGAGCCCAGTTCCACAAATACCAAAGGTTCTCCTACTTGGTTTGAAACAGGGAAACAAAGTAAAGAAGGGAAGGAAGGGCTAGGGAAGTGGGGAGAAAGGAAGGGGAGAAAACTTCCTCCTTTCTGATGAAACTGTTTTCACCTCTTGATTCCAAAGAGACATTTTCTGACATACGTGGTTTTAAATGTTTGTTTGCTCTGCCTGCTTGGTTATTTACTGCTGTGAGAGTCTGTGCTGCCTTTTCTGGCATGCTCAGTCTTTCAGGGAATATGACAGAGGGCAAGGCTGTTTACTTATTTCTACTAGCACTTATTTAGCAGTGAAGTTGTTTTCTGATCCAGGTTTTGCCAGGAACTAGAAACTGTTGCAGGAACATAGGGGTGGTGGGGATCTTAAGGGAGAACTTTTGCCTCTTCTAGGCAATATAACTTCCGTTGTATGCTTTGCAATCACTGGTGTACTTGGCTCATGGTACAGGGGAAAGTTCTTTTATTCCTGAGTTTTTTCCACATGGAGAAACAAATGACTTTGCAGAGAAGAGGCGGGAGAAGGAAGGCGAGGGAGATGTTTGTCAAAAGGCCGTGCAGAGCCTCTATGGGAGATCTGAAGTCAGACAGGAATTGTTTGGGCCCTTAACCCTGCACTGTGAACATCCACCATCCTTACACGTACTTTCCACCAGCTTCTCTCTTCTGACCTGGCCCAGGGGAAGGCAGGCTGTGTGCTGTCTCGGGGCTGGTTCCAGGGAGGCAGCACAGCTGTGTGCCATGGAGGGCCTGAGGAGTTAACAAATGAGCCTGGCCTTAGCCGTCAGCTTTGGGCTAGCCCGACTGGAAACGCGCATTCATAGACAAGCTGACTGCTGTTGTCATAGTTCGTGGCTCTTACTAAGTTTCATATTCCTTTTGCCACCTTTCTACAGGGATGCAATAATTTCTCAAGGGCTGTGAGGTGCATGCATCTTTTCCTTCATTCTCTTAACTTCAGTGTTGGGAAGGTGCACCTTTGCTGCTGAAGCTTATTGTGGGTGCACCTGCAGACTAAGCAGCAATCTCTGCACAGCTTCAGGCTGGTCCATTGACCCAACACGAAGAAGTCTTCTCTTCCTTCAGAATGACACGGTGGTTTTTTTTCCACAACAGGAAGAATGAATGACACTTCATTTTATTGAAACCAGAAAGGATGATGTTGGCCACTTTGCTCAACATCCTCATCAGTACTGCCCGTGGGGCTCTCTGCTTGCTCTCTGGATTGGGTCAACAAAATATGCCTCCGACCCAGGATTTTTCCAGGTAGTAATCTGAGTGCTACTGATGCTGTCTGAGCAATGCTATCCTGCAATTAGTTTGAAAAAATGTTCCTTTTTATGTATTTCTGTTTTGTCATTTAAGGACCCTAAACCCCAGACCTTCCTTAACTATCTTTCAAGGAGGCAAAGACTGCTTGCTATATACTGGAATGTGTCCTTTATGTTTGATATTAACTAATGGGGATGAAATTGCTCTTGGCTCTTGATATTACTGAGTGTTCCCCTTTGGGGGCTGGATTCCTTCCCAGCAAGTGGTAGCAGCCACCAGCAAAGGTGAGTTTGACATTGCTGCAAACTGTCCCTGAAGCAACCCATGCAACTGTGCCAGCACTAACTCCCTTTGTTTGGATTATGTATTGAAGGTGAATTCCTTGAGCATACAGAGCACAGAATGTTTCTGTGAGTACAGAAAAAGACCCCAGAGATGTGCTGGAGGAAAAGTTCTCAGGGTTAAAACCATGTCAGGCACTGCATAGGCTGCAGGCTGCTACCTCCAACTGCTTGTGGCTACTTGGTTCCAGTCAAGAGGCAGCTTTCCTTTTCCTGAAAGAGCCTGTTGTTTCCAGTAACTGCGGGAAGAATTGCTGTTCTTTATGGCTTAGAAAGTACGGAGAGAGAACTGGGATACTTGGCCCTCTGTGCCTCACTATTCCTATCTATAAAGTGTGGGCGACAATATTTTACCTTCTTCAGAGGGACATTTGCAAGCTAATGGGCAGAAAGTGCTCAGGAACTCCCCACCTCGGCAGCTTGGACACGCTGGCAATCTGCCCAATAGCTTTTAGATGTGCCTTACCGAAGCAACAATGAGCGACAAAGGACATAAACACTTTGTCTCTAAAGTGCTGGCTGCTCCCTGCGTGCTGTGTGTCTGTGGGCAGTGCTGCTCTTTTATTCCGTGCTGGAGTAAGCCTTCTTACTCCTCTTAAGAGAGGCCTTCTCCTCCCTCTGTTCCAGGTTGCACAGAAGCTGCCTGCGATTTTGCTGGCAGAACTGCTTTTTTAGCTGAATGAGAAGTTCCTGTGTTTTGGCATCACCATTAACTCAGAGAAAGTTTGGCTAATGAGCCATGGTGCCTGCAGGCCCCTGAAGGCCAACATGCTTCTGCAAGCCCCAGAATGGGACAGTGCCTGCTACCTCCAGCCTCTTGCCTGAATGCTGGTGTTTTTTATGGCATTGTCATTATGCTCTCTGCTGGCTCTCGACACCCAGAACTAGCTCTCTGTCATATCTGTTTCTCCAGATATTTTACACTGTGAAACTAGGAGCAGAATGCAACCCTGAAGGCTTTCAGCAGTGTTAACTTGCCCTCATTGCTAGTGTATGAGAAACATGCCATGCTGTCTCTTCTTGGATATCTTCCCTGGATTTGTGCTGCTGAGAGGCTTCTCTGATCTCTTCCACTAAACGACACAACCTAGAGCAAACTTAGCAGAAAAGGGTCTCTGAGTTTTAAAACCAGAGTAATCTTTAGGAAAGGAATAACTTAGATCTTTGGTCCAAAAGGCTTGGCAACTGAGGCATGTGGGAGAAACCCAGTTGTTCAAATAGTGGGAACGTGAAGAGAAGAGTGTTGGTGTCAATCTTAGGTTAATTGGAATATATTCAAAGGATTTTGTTTTGCTTAATTTTGAGGTTAGAACTTCCCTGGGGTCCTATGAAAAGAATGCAACACTGGCAGCTCCTTTGAAATAAGTAGGAGTGAGCTGCAAAGCAAAGAAGTTGTTAAGAGGGGATGTGACCTCCTCCTGGCTGGCTGGATGGGCAGCAGGAAAGTGAAGATGAGAATGTTATGCAATTGCTCTTGCTTCAAGAGCAGTCTGTGCTGTGACATAAGTGGATAGGTATGAAGACACCGTTTTGAAAGCGAATCCTCTGTTCATCCTGATACCCAACATCAAAGATGAGGTTTCCTGTCTCCAAGCTCTCTCTGGATGTACACATGGCCTATGGGAAGCACAGGGTGCATCAGGTGTGTTGTGGCTCTGCTGGCCTGTCACAAACACCAAGTTGGTGGTAAGCTCTGCATTGCTCTGCAGTAAAAGACCGGGGTTTTGGATTGGCTGTATTCCCTTGTTAAGGCCTTTTTTTTGCTGTCTTTTGTTTTTCTTTTTTGCTTAAACAAAAAGTGCTTCAGGGCAGGGAGTGTCTTAGCTTACATTTATAGAGTATTCTGCAGAATGGGAACCTGCCCATGGTACTGGGGACTCTTGGCACTGTTGGTTGTAACCTGTGGGCACAGGAGGGTGGGGGGACTCACCCGGCAAGTCTGGAGCCTGCAGAGCCAGTTCAGCTCAGGGAGTCTCACAGAGGGGAGCCTCTGGGGCTCGTTGCAGTGAGGGGGGAGCAATGGAGCAACCAGCTTATCTGTCCTTCTCCCTGTGCCTTTTGCCAGGGTAATTCCAGCTGGTCACTCAGCTATACCATCTGCAGTAGGGCAGCACAAGTAGGTGGAGACTTGCCATCATACTGACTAAGGAGAAGTTTGAGAGCAGCTCTTTAGCCAGGGAAAAGTTGGAGAAGCCTATTCAGACAGGAGGCAGATTCGCTTTCCTAACCTACATTTGAAAGAAAGGAAATTCTTCAGGATTGTGAGGCTCTTCCCCACTGTGTTGCCTCAGAAGCATTTCAAGCCTTGGAGAGCCTGAAGACTGGTAACCATGTTCAGGGTGCAGTGTTTAACCACACGCCCAGATTTAAGACATTGCTGGTGCAGTGGGAGCAGGGCCCAGAATAGCCAGCAGCGCCTGGGAAGTGAGCACACCCCCAGCCTGAGCAGGACCCCCGGCAGACCTTTTGGAAGAGAGAAGCCTGCAGGATTCTCATGAGGAGCAGAAGTGTTTCTCAACCCTTTTGGCCTGTGTGCCAGTTCTGCTGATTGAAAAATCACTTCTATTGATTGAAGAACTCTCTCTTCCTTCTAGCAGCTCGAATCACAGAATAAGGAAAGTGGGTGTCAGGCCTCTCTTGGATTTTTGTTTCTTCCCCGCTTTGGAGGCTGAAATGGGCTGTTCTAGTTTGATCAGCTCTGTAAGTCATGCCACCAAAATCTGTATGGTTCCCCTTTTGCCAAAAGTGGGGACCTCTGTTTTACCCCCAGAAAGGTACCCAGTCCTGGGCTGCAGACATTCAGGGAAACAATCCATGACTTCACTTGTGCTGAGCCTTCCCACCCAGCCCCAAGGTAATGATGCAAGTTCTGTTTTCCTCCTGAGTTTGTCTGGCTGGTTCAGGCTACTAGCTCTCACTTTTTGCTCTGTGTTTTACCTGTGGCTTTAAGTGCACCGCAATAACAAACACTTTTCCATCCTGAGGGATCCAGATAGTACTTTTAGGCTGTCATGAAGCTGTTCATTGACCTTCTCTTTTTGCTCCTGGAGTGCTTAGAAGGCTTAGGGAATACTCATTATTAGTGTTGTGTAATGGTCACAGTGCAATCCAAGAGTCAACATTATGTTGTAAAAAGGCCAAAAGCCAACACTCGTGTGGACTGGCCCCTTCTGGCCAACAGAAAAGGAACCTCTGGAGAATTTTAACCTCATACTGACTGCTATTATCATTGCTTTCTCCTGTGTCATCAATCAGCTCTTTCAGCTTAGGTTCAATGCAATTGAAGAGTGCATAAAATACAGAAGAGAAAATTCTGGATGAAAAACCCCAGCCTTACGTATTATCTATAATTATAGACTGGGGATTGTATTTATCATCTTAGACTGAGTATAATTTTATGTTAATAGAGAGTAATATCCCTTCTTTAGGAAGATAACTGATTCTCTAATGGAATAAATGGTCATGTACAGCCAATAAAAACATAGTTGGAAACTTTTTCATGTATTTTTAAGTCTCCAACATGCAGGCTCTGAGCTTCTAGCTTTGTTGTTACCTGTTTCTTGTGTTAATATTGAAGCAGATGTGCTGCTTGGGAAGTCTGGATGACCAGAACAACGCAGAGAGAAGGTGTTCCTACCCTCTGATGGAAGCATAGTCCAGAGGGAATCAAAATCAGTGTAAGCTGCAGTTTTGGCCAGAGCTTGGAGTGATGCCCTTTAACGAGATGTGTTGAAAACTTCCATTATGCAAATGTCTGTGACCAGTTTTTCAAAAGATGCGAAAGACAGACATGAGTCAAAGCCAAGCACGTTTTCTGTGCCTTGGAAATGAGTTGCCTCCAGTGAGCCCTCCTAGGAAGTTCAGGCTGTTTACCATATGGAAGTTACTACGGCCTTATCTTTGTGTTCTGCATCTGTGGTTAGGAACCGGTCCAGCTGTACCAGTGCAGCTGTGCTGAGCTGCTCTTTGCCTGAAACCTGGGTCAGTTCAGCTCGTGTTCATCCCCGTGGTGTTGAACTGGGCGGTGTGAGCTGCTCCCAGCCACCATGCCTTGTTTGGTTCCTTGCTACATGCAAGGATACATACATTCCTCGGTTTATCTGGGTATACACAAAAGGATAAATGGCTATGAGACTTGGAAAGGTAGTGGGAAGATGAATGGCTAAAATAGTGTTTTAGTTTTCCTGATTGCTTTCTCTCGTCCAGATGAAATCTGGATTGGTTTAGATTTGGGTCTGACTTTATTAGAGCTGCCAAAAGTAGCATACAGGTTTGGATGATACTCTGGACAAACTTCCAGAGGTCCAGGCATACTTAGAAGACTTATAAACTTGTATTTCTCTTGCCTGAGTATTTTACAAACTCTTGAATAACCTTCACCAGAGTATTCAACCTTTCTGAACTTGGAGAACAGCACTAGTCTCCTATGAGCTGAGTGGTGCAGGTTGAGATTCAGCTAATATTTGTAGAAGAGTAGGAGCTCTTTAGAGGCATGAGAGGCTTAGCTAATATTTGCAGAACACTTTGAGGTCTTGGGATAGATACTGTTACCAAAGGGTGAAGTGGTATTCACATGTTCTGTCATGTCTGTGTTGTTTACAAATAGAATAGAATGATGTTTTGAAGGTCAGGGACCTTGAGAACAATAGCGGGTTTGAAGCACTCATTTATTTTTACCAAGTTCAGATGCCTGGCATACACTAGCATTTCATTTATATAAAGGATCTGATCAAACATTTTGGTTGTTTAGAGGAGTTGTTTTGCTTGTTTTTGGGCTGTTGAAATGTCAGATGGCAAAAACAAGCAAGAGTTCCAGATGGAGCAGCTGGAAGAGAAACATGACAAAGATGGTAGTGGGAAAGCTTCAGATTCACACTTGATTGGGAGTCCCATGCTTGGGATTGGAAGTCTCCTTCTGTGGCTTCCAAACCCACTCTCTGTGCAAGCCCTTGTGCAAAGCAGCATCCCGTGAGGAAGTTCTTCATTAGTATGGTAAGCAGAGCCAGTAACAGTTTATTTTCACTGTTCATTAGTCCATCCATGCTGGGAATTGTTTGGGAGCTGGAATCTCATCTGGAATGCTCAGCTTTTATATGGCCAAGAAAATCATAAGCACTCTGCTTTAATGACCCCAAATCTGAATTGGAGTTTCATGACTTACATTAAGAGCGCGAAAAAGTGCCCAGCAGTTTGGTCTCATTCACTGGCATTCATGCTGCCATTTGCAGCAGCAGATCAATCTGTCTTCCTAACTCCTAGTGAGGATACAGACTAAACCTATATTTGAGTAATGCTGGAAGATGGGCGATACAATAAATGCTGTAAAATCCCTGGTCATAGATGGAGAAGAAAAAGCTGGTAAAAAGATCTATCTAATCAGACAGCTCATTTAACACAAAAAATTTGTCTCACTTCCTCTAGTCTACGGCCAGCTTTCTTGAAGACAAAGGGAGGCGTAATTTGTGCTGGCAAAGCTAATCCTGATTCAAAATCAGAGTAAACAGTTGGCGAAAATTGCAGCTTTTGTTTGTTTACACTTGAAGCTGTGCTAGTCACTGAGGGCTGGAGTTACAGCAAATTCCTAACGTATGCTGCCATCTAATTTGTAATATTGCTGGTGGCTTATGCCCTAATGTTTTGGAAGCAGAGTACAGTAGAGGAGACTGAAATTACCCCGCAGTGACCAACTGAAACACCTTCTTTGGTGGTGGTGATTGTAATATGGGAACGTACAAGGATGGCATTAGGATGTGCTTGGTCAATCACTACCGTTTACTGTGTCAATCAATTATTTTAGGGACTCAATTCTAAGTGCTTTCAACTCTTTCTACCTTCACTGAGACAGAAGCTGATAAGCACCTTGCATGGCTGTGTCCTTAGTTTCTGTGCCAGGCTATGGGATGGGTAGAGAGGCTTTCAGGATGGAAAAATGTTGCATTGAAAGCCACTAATCTGTGACACAGAGTGAACATGATCTTTAGTTCTGTCTTGGAGAGTGCTGTTCCAAAACACTTCCTCAGGACAGCCACGCTCATCAGTAGAGATATTCATTAAGCTGCCATCAGTGGCTGTCCATGAGCTATTGTACCCAAAAGACAAAGGGGGTAAATCTCTGAATTTGACAGCTCAGAACATGTGAGGTATAGAGGAATGGAGCTAAACCCATGGGACTGGTGCTGCCTGATTAATGGCTCCTTGTAGCTGGGCCATAGCCTGTACTGTGCTGTGAGCACACTCTAACAGGCAAGTTCCCGGTGCTTAGGTTTGGATCTTGCCAATTCAGTCTTGCCACATAATCCCAAAAACTAGTCTGGAGATTTCAGCCACATAACACCCTATGTGAGCCAAACAACAGGAATGTATGAAATCAGGTGTATAAGCACACTCATAACTGAGCTTTCATTTTAGAGGTTAGTATTCAGTTGGTTAAAACCCCAAGTGTAATGATTATGTGAGAAAGTCATTATTTACCGGCTTTGAATCCAATGGTGGGAGGCAGATCAGAGGTGCTTTGGTATAAAGGTATAGACAGTAACTTGCAGAACTGAGTCCTACTTGCTGAGTAGAAAAAATATCTGACTTTGTTAATTACAGTCCTTTCTGTCTAGTTCCTTTGCTTTGCATTTCTCTGTGGAAGGCAACTTTATCTCCTCTGAGGAAGACATCAATACAGTCAAATTAGATATGTGCAGGAGGAATGTTAGAGAGGCTGAATAATCTAAAATGCCCCTCATTCTGTGTTTTGCTACTGAGGTGAAGAGACACTAATGTCGAAGCTTGTTGGCTTTCTAGGTAGAGGAGCATGTGAGGTCTGAGGCCTTTACATACCTTTTATATCTCAGGAGAGACGAGCAGTAGCTCCATGCTTTCTTTCGCTCCAGCTCTGCCTTTTGTATCAGCTATTGATAGTAACGCTTCATGCAGAATCAGCCAGATTTTTTGATTTTTTTTTTTTTTTTTAATTTAGCATTGCTCTAAATTTGATGTAGTTACAGGAAACCTACTGAAATAACACACATGCAACAAGGAATCCACTTAAGGTAGAAACTTATAATCCAACACATGGCTGTAATAACCCATGAGGCTTTCTGTGCTTCCACCTCATGTTCTGTTGTAATAACTGAAGATCTTTGAGACTGCTTTTGTAATTTTCAATGCTTTGTTTCTGCTGACTGAAATATTGCTTGCTCAGAGCTAATTGGTCTTTTCCTGTCATGAATTCTATGACAGAATGTCAGTGAGGATGTCATGGCTGCCTTGTTGCCATCTACATGAGACATGTGGAGACGCAGATAATTTTAAAAAAATTTATTTATTTATTTTAGCCAGCTAGAAGATAGGTGAAGGGCTAGCTGAGTAATTCTCTTGGCTGCTGTGGAGTACAGGATGTAAAGGAAACTACTATTAATGGCTTTCTATGAAGGCACCACCTACACATTTAACACTGAACTGATGACATACAAATCAGGCTGAAGCAGTTATATTTCAGCTGCAGTCTTTTATTGTCAGGTTTACTTTACTATTCTTTTGCAACGTTCCCTGACTTTAGCCAGGAGTGTTTGACCAAGCCATGGAAGGTCCATGTTGTCAAGAGTACAGAGAAAACTACTCCAGCTCCTGGGATTTGACTGAGAGATCATGAAGGTTCTTGTGGGGTCAGGCTGTGGTGATGGGTTGCTGGAAATAAGCCCTGGCCAGGCTGGGAGAGGTGCAGCAGAGTGGGGCACATGAGCTTTGTGCACTCAGGACAGATGCCCAAACACCTGGACTGTGCTGGCCTCAGTGCCAGCATTGCTTCACACGTAGCAGGTATTTGGCCTAGCTCATCTAGAGGCACGTGTATATTTAGAATGCAGACCTATTTCTAATAATAATCTTTCTGAAGTGATTGCTAGATAAGTCAGTTACCTCACTCCTCTTGGAATGGTAACTATTAATTACTTGGGTTATATAGGCACAGAGCAGAGATGATCAAAGCAGATGATGCAATGGGGTACCAAGATCCACGGGGCAGTTTAACACCGATGGTGTCTGTTCACTGTTTCTGAAATTCTTTGAAGATGGCTGATATGTAATATTTCTAATTGATTATATTAGCAAGAGTGTTATCTGGAGGGCACTTGATGGGAATTCAGGATATCTCACCCTGTTTCTTGGTATTTCATTGGCCAACTGAGCAAGTTAATTCCTCTTCCTGTGCCTTAGTTATTCCACTATTAAAATGCAGCTAATCACTCATAAAACTGAGATAATTATACTGTCCTTTCTGAAAAGCGCTCAGACATTTACTGGTTACAAATTCTGGGTGCAGTTTTTAAGTTATTGGTATTTTCTTTGTTTGGATAATAATAATAACAGACATCCAACATCAGTGAATTTGATTTGTTCAGAGTAGGCAAGGATAGATGGGAACTTGAATCATTATTTGTTTCACTTTAAAGGTCTCTGCTACTTCTTTAAAGGAAACAATAAATGTTGATACCAGAGCTCTTCTTTTCACTCTAACTTGATGCTTCTCTGCAGTGCCTACTTCTAGTTAGAGAATCCTACCATTTGGCAAATGACAACTCTTCAGTCTAATAGGTGGCACAGCACTCTTGTCTGGGAGTGTAAATGTTCTGAGCTTAAGAATCTTTGCAGGTGGCACCCTCGATTTAGCAGAGACAAGAATAACACTTATTGCCATTCCTGGCAATTCCTATGTCTCAAAAAGCCATTTGAAAATGTAGAAGTAGATCGTGGAGGATCAGGTTTAGGTGCTTTGGAAACCCATTGTGTACAAAATAGCTGAATATCAGCCTGAGGTGTCATCCAGCAAATGTCATTCACTGAGAAAAGGCCTTTAAAATTTTTTTCTTCTTTCTTGCATACTGCTTCTTTTCTTGATACTTTCTGGAAAACTTGTCATGTTCCTATTTGTCATGCTAAAGAAGAGAAGAAAAGAAGTCCCTGCCTAATCCTGAGTTAGTGGAGGTTAATGTGGCTGTCAGGAAGGTGACCATTCATACCAGTGAGAGAATGGAGAGCTGCTGATGGGGCCAACACCACTGATAGAGAACTGGCTTTGATATACTCACAGGTTATTCAAGGTGCCTGAAAAGACTGTTGAAAGGAGGAGATACCTTAGGTCAGAATTACTGCAAGGTATCCACTTCCATCACAAAGTTAGGGCAGTGAATGCTTCTCACTGTTCTCTAAGACTGGATCTGACCTCAGGACCAACCCAATGTGCAGATGATTTGGTGCTCAGGCCAAGTCCATAACCAAAAATCATTTTCTGCTTTTATAGGAAGGGACACTTCACATAAGAAGCATCAACTGATCTTGTTGGAGCAGGTAAAAGCAGAAAAGAGTAGAAGGGATTGAGTAAACGGCTTTCCCACTTGGAGAAGCTGGTCTTGCCAAAACAGTATTAAAATCTTTCAACCCAGCCTTACTACATGATCAGAGAGCTTTCTTTCTAGATGTCACTGGAAAGTCACTTGTTGCTAAATCCCAGGTTGAAGGTGCTAAGTCTGCATTTTGTGTGGTGCTGGCTGCAAGAAGCCAAAACTGACGCTGCATTTCCAAGTGCTGGGTGATGTTCACACAAGCCCTGAGCCTTAGTCAGTCCCTTCTCCAAAGAATTTGTGACTGGAACCATCAGACAAAGTGGGGATGAAGAAGGTCTTTTCCCAAAGGCAGTTTTTAGCTGGTATGGGCACAGACGAAGCTGCTGTCAAAAATATTGCTATTATCCAGTTGATGTGGAGAGCACAGGGAATATATCCAGGTTTCTTCAACAGCTGATTTGACCATTTAGTGACAGAAAGATACACTGTTAATAGGCTTCTTCCCCTTCTTTTGGGAACAGAGTATCCTCAGCTCAGTCTCTCCAAATATTTGCTCCCCAGGATCTATAAAGTTGTACCAGATAGGCTCTGACATCCAGGGAGTTTCTGGTAGAAAACAGGAATCCAGATCCAGAGTCCTCCAGCACAAGGAGTAGTTTTCTGCTCTCTTGCTTGGAATTTTGTCCCTGACATTGAGTTTTGCTTCCTTCTTTCATTTCTTGCTCTTCTTTGCTGTCAGCTCCTCTTCATTCTCCCTGGACTGGAGGTAATACCTCTTTTTAGCAGCAATACTTGTGTCAGCATTTGTCTGGCCTTGCAATCATGTATATTTGCTTTAATTTGCAAATAGCCCGTCTAGCAAAGGAGGATGGCATGGGGCAGATGCAGTGGGACCTGCTCTTCCTTATGGGCAGTTGCTAAGGATGTCAGGCTCGCTTATGTGAACGTTCTCCCATTGGGACAGGCTGCTGCCACCTCCCAGGCTGGTCCTGCACTTCAGCACATCTTCACAACATGAAACAGAGTAGCTTTCAAGCCAGTTCAGCTGATGTTTGGATTTGTGTAAGGTTTGAAAATGTTTGGGGGATGTACCCTTATAAAGAGTAGTTGTTCATTAGATGTTGATGCCTTGGTTTCTGTCCATAGACAGAAATTTTTGTGCCTACCAAATACAGGTAGTGCCCATGCAACTTTCACTGAGACACTTTGGGACCCAGGAGCTTTTGAGGTTTTCTGTGTTGACAAATAGTGGGGATTCAGGATACATAAAAACACATGCTTGTAGCTTGCAGCCCACAAGTTCACTGATAAATTAATTTCTTTTGAGACTTCAAAATGTTCCCTCCTTCCCTAAACGTTGAAACTTGAAGTATTCATTTCTTCTTTAGAGAATGAACCCTGTGATCAGCAAGCTCATTGTCTAAGAGTATCTTCACTAAATGACAATACCCAAATAATCAATCTATAATAAAATCAAACTAGTTTGACACTGCACCTTCTAAATATCTTTGGAAAATAACTTTCAGAACTACAGTTGAGTAACTGATTCTCTGGGAATGTTCATCTGAGAGGGACCAAAGTGCATCCCAGATCTTGCATAGAGCCCAGCATTCAGGTGCTGTACTAGTAATTTTGAAAAGTGCTACTATTTGGGAGAATAATTTCACAAAAGCCCTTGAAATAATTTAAAAACAGAATATACTTTACATTTGAAAATGTTCAGGCTATTAGTTAAGGCTTCTAAGTAACATTGACACTATCACAGCTGTTAATATTGAGTCCATTTAGTTGTTGCCTTGGAGCTCTTTACAATACAAGCCAGCTTAGTTAATGAGTGCAGTTCTGTGTTATTAGTTACCTGAAATCAGCTGGAAAAGCTGTTGGCTTTTATTTCTGAAATGGAACTGAATATACTTGATCTCCAGTGATGGGAACGAAGAATCATTCTGTCAATTCCCTTCCTGCCAGCTGATGCCAGGGTCAGAGAAGTAGGTCGCACCTTTCTGGTTTTGAGATGGAGCAATACTTATTTTAGACCAATTTGCTCTGAGCACAGAGCTCATCTGCTGGGTTGAACCAGGGCATTGTTGCTTTCTCTAGTGCATTGTTCTGTTCTCCCGCTAATTATCTCCAAATGTTTCTTCTGCCTGGAACACAGTAGTAGTGATGAATAATGGGCTCTCTTCTCTTAACCCTTCGACCTGTAATTTGGCTTTCCACTCCCACCTAGATGCTTTCACTTTCCTGCCTCCACCAGCAGTGTGTTAGTCTGACACCTGCCTGTATCAGATTTGCTGCCCCATAACCTTCTCTCTTCTGTCCTGCAAATTGAGCAGGAGAGAGTGGGAGCATGGTCTTGGTCCCAGCATTTACTGTCAGGATCATGATGTTTGCTTTGTATGTGTGAGTGTGGATAAAGGGACAGCTCACATCCCTTCGGCCCTGGGAAGGGGAAGAGCCACAGTCACTCCAGACCTTCTGCTTTGGAGATGACCTGCCCAGAAAAGTTGTTCAAACTGTTGATTTGTAGAACTTCTCTTGTTGCAAGCTGATTCTAAGAGATTGAGTTTAATTGATCACTTGGAGTAAGCAGTAGTGCCCCTCAGATGTGGTTTCCTTCTGAAAGGTAGGCTGCAGACATTAGACAGATCACATGTGAGAAGACCTGTGAGGACTGGAGCCTGAATAAAGCAGGGGGTGACATCTGTGGGTTCCTACAGGTGACTGAGGTTAGTGGGAGGAAGGAGAGGGCAGACTTGCTGCAGATGAGTCATGGAGGCAGTGCTTGGAGGAAACTGTCCTGTTTTACAAAATAGTACAATGTGCAAACACATCCTTATTATCCTCCTTTACCCCTCAAATCCTTTTACTTCAATTTGGTGATATTTTTTTTCCAGTTTAGAAAACTGAGCTGTCAGCCCAGCATGTGGAGCTATCCAAGGCAGGGTGTAGTCCCCTTAGGAGGGCACCTTTGGGGGCCTGGCAGGTGTAGTCCTCTGGGCCAGCAGTTCCATTTCAGTGCAGAGGGCAGTAGTGCCCTGGCTGGCACAGTGTGCCATGTCTGTGCTGTCTCCCAGAGCACTCCTTTGGATTACTGGCAACATCTTCCAGCCTTGACAAAACACTCAGAAGAAACACTGCAAGCCCTTCCTCCACAGAAGAGCATGAACACTGAGTGCTGTGAGCTTCTGCTCTGTCTGCCTCAGTCCTGCACCTTCCCATGCTGCTTGCACAGAGAAATGCCCCAGAGTAATTGCAAAGGGCAATGCACTGTCATGACATTTGGCTTGTTTTATGACTGTCCAGTCTTGTAAAGCACTGGCATTTGGTTAGGTTGGAAGCAGATTACAGCTGGAATAGCACTGCTCCATGTCTCTGGTGGGAAAGGCTGAGCTTTTGTTTATGTTGGGTTTGTCTGTCCTACAGCTCACGAGGGCTGGGCTGAGGCTGGTGATGCTTCAATGGTATGATGCTTTTGGAAGCCTCTCTGGAGGCCTCAAAACATTGAAACTGGCCCACACCTCTTCTCCGTCACTCTCATGTATCCGTTCTTGTCCAAGTCTCTTCTCAACCGGTACCACAGCACAGGAACCAGTACTCCAGCTGGGGTACAGAATGGCCTGTCTGTTGACCCTGGGTAGTTTGGTATAGAGGAGTCTCATGGCTTTTTCTTTGTAGAGGCAGGCAAGGACTGGGCAGCAGAAGCTGCCCCATTAGCTGAAGGCTGTGTGACAGTCCTTGGAGCTGCTGTCACTGTTGTATCGACACAGCCTCTGAAGTGAGTTTGCCAAGGTGGGAGTCAGTCCCTACAGCTGAAAGACAATTCTCTGTGACAAGAACCTTGATATTTGTAGACTGTAATTACACAAAGAGACCATGCTGCTAATCTAGTCTCACCTTCTGCCTCATTTAGATGAGACCTGTACCTGTAATATCTGCATCAAGGCTAATAATTCACTCTTAAGCTACAGCACATGTTTTAGGAAGACAGCACATCTTGTTTTAAGAGCTCTAAGGGTGGAGAATAAAACTCTCCACTACATCATTTAAGTGATTAACTACTGGCATTATTGCAAGTTTTAATTTTTAAATAATCGTATTATTTCCAGTTTGATTTTTTCCAGCTTTTACTTTGAGCTTCTGGATCTGGTTATGGTTTTGTTTATTAGATTTTTGAAGTCCTTTAGCATCTCTCACAGTCTCCCACTGAGAAATGTTAATAGATTTAGATCAAATCACCTCCAAACCTTCCCTTTGGTAAACCAAAGAGAGAGATGGAGAGACTTCAGCAGCCTGATCTTTCTTGCTCTCTGCAACATCTGGAACTGAATGATGTGTGAGGTTGGATCAATCATCTGTTCAGAGCGGCATCTGACCACCTATTTGATGATGCTTAAATACATCCCACTGAAAGTACTTCTTTTACTTCTGGCTGTTTTCTAGACCAAAACCATCTGTGAATATTTTCCACTGCCTAACCCGACGGACCGAAGCGCGGAGCCGAGGGCAGGCGGTACCTGCTGTGCTGCCGGGGGCTGGGGCTGCAGGAGAGGTGCGGCCCCGCCGGGACCGGGCGCACCGGGCAGCCGCGGCTCCTGCCCCGGGAAACACAACTTGACCATTTCTTACCAGTTTCTCGCGATCGACTTCTTGCTTCCAGTTTTCTGTCGCTTATTTGCTATTGCCCTCTAGTGGAAATAGGATGGCCGGTGGCTTGGCTTCCCAAGCCCTGTTTTTTCCCGTGTCTTACTACTCTGGGACTATCTCCTTGGTTATATGATGTTGCAATATTGTTTACATGGATTTTAACATTCAGCTTCATTATTCAGTTTTATGCTGAAACAAAGATCTGCTCTCTGCAATTGATAACTAATGTGGTGCTATGTCTGGGAGTAGAACAGACTTCCCTGCTCATCAATATGCTTTACAAGGGAAGCTGCAGAAGATGTTGCCTTTTCAGGCTTAAAATAATTCAGTCGTGCAGAGTCAGAACTCTGAAGTGAACTTTGTGTATGCTGCCAGCACCTGCCAGCCCAGCACATGGAGTGATCTTCTCTAGAAGCAGAAATACTGCCTTTTTACTATTTGTATTTCTATCTGAGATCTTTGCTTTTATTATAAAGAGTGAACTATTTAAAGCACACTCTTTCTAATCAATCACTTTGTCAGACAAGCCAAATCATTTATTGAATGATCTTGGCTAATCAGAGTCTGTCTTCTTGTAGAGATCCTAGAAGATGGTTTATTAATGAGACCTAGATTTTTTTTTTCCCTTGCTGTAATGCAGGGAGATCTTAATAAGCAATGAATTGCTGTGTCTGCAATCACTTTTGAGATGCTTAAAAGGAAAACAATAATACTATGACTAATATGATTGCTCTCCCTACACTGCCATCCGGCGGATGCAAAATTCATTTCCTTTTGTAAATGTGAAGGGAAATTCTCCTACTGATATCACAGCTTGCAAACTTGCACCAAGCTGACTCTCACTTGTAACGCAGTTTCCAGACCAGTGAGGAAAATGTTGGTTATTCTTTAATTTTAGTTGTTTCATATTAGAAAAAGAAGATTTCTAATCTCTCATCTACAAAAAACATCGTCTATCTTGTAATGGAAACCTGTCTGGATCTTGAAAAAGGGCTCTGAAAGCTTCTCGGATTCTCTGGTCTCAGTATCTGGCATGGAGAGTCCAAGCCACTGAGCACTGCTACTGTGCCTGGTTTTGGAAGAAAGGTTGAGCTCTGATGTTGATTTTCAGATAGCCATTGTGTGGGCTGTTAACAATAGAGCCTAGGGTCAGATGCAGCACTGCATTTTTGGTTTGGGGTGGAGAGGTATGGAGACAAGGGTTAACTCGTTGCTTTTTCCCTCTAGGATTGAAGACTGAAATGAATAAAAGGAATTTGTGGTGCTCACAACCTCCTACCTGCCGGTCTGCAAGTGGGACCTCACCATGAGGTGCTTCCCAGTGCAGCAAAACTCGCTGACCACCACTGACTGTGCTGGATACTTCACTGTTCCAGAGGAATCTGGAGAAGTGAGTACTGGGAATAGATGGAGGCAATGTGAAAGCTGAGCCCTTCAGCTGAGCACACAGCTCTTAGGGCTCTGTCACTGCCAACATCTCTCTCTGTTTCTGGACCCTAAATAAATCAGTCCAACAGCTGCAGCAATAAGATTTCCTGTGCTTCTTTGCAGGAGGGCTGTAGAAGTGGAGGAGAATAGCCATCTTCAGAGAACTGTGCTGGGACAACCAACTGTGGCATTTTGGCTGCTGCAGGTGAGCCAGGAAGTCACCAGGAAGTGTCATCCATCCCCTGGAGACACCACGGCTCATGCTGGTCATGGTACCAGTCCTTATCTGGAAGCCTTTGGGTTTTACTCAGAGCCCCTCAGCTCTCCAAAGGGACTCTGTAGTGTGGGGTATTTGGGGCCAGGAAGGTCCCAGTCTGGACATGGGAAGTCCTGCTACCTCGCAGTGCTGCCAGCGTATTCCAGTTCTGAGTCATTCCCGTGCCTGTTTGTTTTTGGTATTTATTTATTTACCACCGAGGTGTCAGCCCGGAGCAGGCTGACTGTGCCGAACTCCTTTGGTGGCCTGGTGGCTGCTGCCAGCTCTGTCAAAGCCCTGCAGTGCTGGGAGTGTTTCACCCAGAGCCAAGGGAGAGAGATCATGTTCCTTTGAGAGCAACACCACCACAAGCTCCCATCAGAAGCGTGCTTGGCTCTAGGTAACGAGTGCAGCAGCACAGGGTAAACTACTTTCACCCTCCCCACAGAGCCCCCGGCTCCCAGATCTGCTCCCTGAACCGGCTGGGGGGGTAGAAGAAGGTTAAGAGGCATATCCTTTGCTGTAATTATATCCTGTTGCTAGAGATATTGTGCTCTGCTTAAAGAAATCATCATAATGCAGCCTCCCGGAGAAGGTAATTACTGCGCATCTCATGAGCGGCTGCATGTGAATGTCTGCTCAAGCTGCTGTCAGCAGCAAGTTTCAACACATCTTACATACCAGGCATTTTACAGCCCTAGTTTTATTTGTTTTCATCACCCCTTGCCTTGTGCTTTAGTTTTCATTAGTGGATCTGGGGTTTTTCTGTTTGTATTGGTTTTCTTTTTCTCCTTTTTTTTTTTCTCTTTTTTTTTTAAAGAGGCCAGAGTTCATGTCTTTGATGGGGCATTTGGGTGGTGGCCACAGCTCTTATTTGCTGCATTTCCGTTGCTCTGTGGTGGCTTGAGGGGGACCATCTGGAAGATGTTGTTTCAGAGCCATTCCCATATGGTAGGATCTGAGTGGGCCCTGGTTTCCTGCTCCGATCCCAGATAAAATGGACTATACCATCACTGACAAAACTTGGTGTCACTCTACCTCTAGCTTAACTGCACAGATTTAAGCCCTCAAGACAACCTGTTTTTCCTATTGTACTTTCTGAGCTTCTCTCTCATGTTGAAAAAGGGTTGGTCAGGGATGTCAGACCTTTGAGCTTTCTGAAACCAATCACCTGCCTGCCTTGGCTGGCAACCAGTGCACGTGTCACTGCGTGGTGGCTGAAGTTTTGGAGGATCACGGCCTGGTCATTCTGTGCATGGGGATTGCCATGTCTTCAGAGTTTTATCCGATGGCTCTGCAGGGACATTTGAGCCAAAAAGATGGGGCAATAACAAAGAGCCCTGGTTTGTCACAGTAGGAGTGACCCAGCTACTTTTTCTTTCTCAAAGGTCACTTGTGCTTGCCTTTCCCCAGCACCGTGTGGTTTGCCTTCATGTTGTGCATGTAGGGCCACAGTGTGTGATCATGACATCCTGCATTGCTGTACAAACATCTTGTCCATCTCATGGCCAGCTCAAGGGAGAATTTGAAACTACTCCTTAAATTTCCTCTTTGTGAAAATGGCTGAGGCTTGCTCTTTCAATGCTGAAGCTGAATTATCTTAGTACCCTCGCTGATTTATTGTTTGTGGCCAGTCTTCTGTACATGCTGAGCGTCTGCTGTGTTGCATCCAGGGGTGGTTCCACTCTGGTGCTGTGTCCATCCCTCTCTGTGATTCTTGGTGTAGCCTGAAAGGCAGTCTGGCTCCTGGAGGATGTAAGGTGCTATAATAAATGTGAGCTCATAATGCTGTTGTTAAAAATAATGGGAGCTAAATTATAAAGAAAAAAAAAATCAATCTTATTCAGTCCTAGCCCAAGGGGGAAATGGACATGAAGGATTGGGCAATCCTTCTGTAAGTTCTTTCTTTAGACTATATTTAAACCACACTGAGAGCCAGATTCTCAGCTGGTGTCAATTGTTATTGACTTCAGTGGAGTGAAGCTGGTTTACACAAGTTGAGGCTGCTAAATGCCAGTATTTGGATGAAGCTGAGGCAGCTGGAATCACTTTTGCAGAAATCTCTAGTCTGATGCTGCTTCAAAAGCTCTGAGCCCTCCTGAGTGCTTGAGCCATCACTGCTCTGATTTAGCAGCTCTTTTGGGATGTGAATGGCTATGAAAAGACCTTTACTTGGGTCAAAATTTGCTCTAATCTTAGCTAGGTTCTGGAACTCTGATGTCTGTCATTCTTCTGTAGTCACTGCTTTAGATGGGCTCCTCTGAAAAACTCTGCAAAACCTTTTTTGCTTGCTACTTCACTGGCATAATCTTCTGTCTAGACACTCTAATTATGAGAACCAGGGAGCATACAGCGTGATGTGTAGATAAACCTGGATAACTCCAAGGCAACGGTGTGCTGCTCCCATCCCTCCCCACTGCCCTCCAAACTAGTTTTGCCCATTTGTTGTCTGCTCCAGTATGAACATTAGCAAATTGGGGACTGTACAGTGCCACCGGGGCAATGTTTATTTGAATTTTGCATTCAGAAGCAAATGTTCCAAGCCATAGAAATAGAGAGGCAAACCTCAAACTGCAGTGGGATCTAGCAATAGTGGGTTAGCCTTCCCTACTTCTGTTTTTCAGTATGCTCAAAAACTTTCTGGATTAAATAAACAACCTCCCCCACCGCCACTGTCAGCAGAATGCATTAAATCTATAAGCTGATTTGAGTAATTTTTGTGTACTCATATCCACTCTAATTCTCTTCTTATCCACGGACTTGTTTTTTATTTATGCCAGCACAGACTGTATCCAAACTCAAACTCTATCTATTTCAGCAAATTTTTTTGTAAGAGCATTTAAAGCTGCTGGTTTAAAAGGAGACCATCAAATTATCAATACATATAGAACATTGGAATGCATTTTATTGTTTCAGTTGCTGTCCACAGCATGTCACCTCCAGAAGTGTGTAATGAGAAGAAAAAACCACTTTTTTTCTGTTGCCCTTCGTTAATGTGTCATCTTTCCTGATTCCTTGCTGTAACTGGTACCAGAGAGAATTGTCTGTAATACTTAGCAAGGCCCCTGGGATTCAGACTCTTTCTCAAGTCTCTGTGCTTGGAGTGCCACACGGGTTTCCATGGGTCTCTGCAGGAATTGGGGCACGTGAGAATAATCTGTTTGCTGCATTTTGACTCCAGATCAATGTGCTTTGAAGTGATTATAGGGAGGGATATTTTGTTCGCTTTTTGTTTTCTTGGTAGCGGCTTTTGAAAAGCGCCGTACTGATCCGTGGGAGAAATGCCACCACGCAGCTCCTTTCCTCCAAGGGAGGCACTTTTTGCACTCCTGGCAGTGACATGGGTGAGTGAATGCTCTGGGACGTGCATTTAGGGTCCAGCTCTTTAAAGTCTGCATCGAAAAACATCTTTTTATGGGTCCTGGTAATGGAAACATGCCATGAGCATGGATGACTTGAAAGAAATTGATAATAGAGCAGGTTAGTGGGTGACTTGGATGAACCTCCCAGCTTTGGGCTCTGACAGGAGCTGTTGAGTTCGAGCTGCACAGTGATGCCTCTCTGGGAAAATTGCACAGATTTAATTAGAATCTGTTTCCCAACTGATGGGAAAGTCTGAGTACCCTTCTTTCAGTGCAAGCTTGGAGTTTAATCTGAATTCACCTAGGACACATCAGAGTGTATCTTTATAAAGAGCTGAATTTGGTGGCTGATGTGTTGAAAGAGTGAATCTCTAATCCTGAGGGCCTGAAGTCAAACTACAAGTAGGATTTCTAGGCCAGTCTGTGTGGGGATGTCCTCAGCCTGCATTTAGCCAAATCTGAGACTCCAGATGGGGCTGTGGCTCTAGGATTTTTCCCAAAGGAGGTTTGGAAAACATCAAAGTCGAGGCCAGGTCAGCTGCAGTCCTGTATGGGAGTGGGAGCCCAATTTTGCACTCCCCAGCCTTTCCTGCTCTCAGGCTGGTGATTTGTTTTGTGTTGGGTTGTTGGACACTTGTTCATATCCCAGAATTCAGTGCATGCACCCGAACCCAAGGAGAAAGGAAGCTCCATGTCAGGGAAACACCCTTCTTTCCCTTCTTTGTTTCCCCCTATCACTGTATCACCACGTTGCTGTGAATGGGTGCATGGACATTGTGCTGCAATGGCTTCCTGCACCTGATCCAGCCCATAAACCAGCTGTCCCATGCACCAGGGTGACAGGGCCACACCATCCCTTCTCCCTGTGTTGATCTTTGGAATAGATGATCTTTTCTACCTTTTGCATTGCACTGCTACTAAACCTGCAGCAACAGCAGGAAGCTGCTTGGCATTATTCGGTATGAGAGCTGTAGGAAGAGCAGGTTTGTGCTTCCTACACTGGTTTGAAGGTAAGGGTGCCAGGCTGGCTACGCACTGGATGTCCCACTGTGATTATTTTACTCCTCTCCTTGCTGGGGGATGTTTCCACAGAATGTACTATGGCAGGCTTTGAACCAATGTGTTGTTCCTTTGTGTGTGATAAAATTAGTTCACTTGTTTTATGTAAGCTATCCATGAGATTGTTTACTTTGGCACAGGGATCCATGTGCTTTCTGAGATGCAAGGAATTTAGCTACCGGGAGCTTGTTTAGTTTAGTTTGTTGCATTTGCAAAACAGATGGCGGAGGGGAAAACGTATGTGTGGGGAGGCTTTAGGACAGGATTTGGTTAATATTTGCTGCCTCTGTAGTTTTCTTTGTTGTTTGCTGGCTGAAGCAGGATGGGTTTCCATCACAGGGAGATGAAAGACAACACATAATATCTGATATGTATTTTGCACACAGGGAAAAATAAATATAATTTGGACTTGAGCTGTCATTTTGTGGGCATCTTTTCCAAGGTGGAACTCCCAGTTTCTAGAGCTGGTGGAGGTACAGAAAAACCATGGAGGCCTGGTACATTGACTTGGCTCTGCTCTCCTGACTCCTTTGGAGCCCCATGGGCCTCGGCAGACCTCTGAGGCATCTGTGACAGCATTGCTGTGCTGCTGCAGAGCAGAAGGAGGGAAATCTTCATGAGATGTGTGCCCCAGATCTGGCTGGGGTAGGGTGAGGCCATGCCCATGACACTGGGGTGTCCTTTCAGTTAATGCATTTAGGTACAGCTCTCTGCTGAAGTGAGAAATGGCTGTTGTCCTCAGTGGAAAACTGAAGCAGAGAGTAGAGGAGGCAGGACCCATTCAAGGTCCCACAGAGGGTGCCCGAAGGAGAATGAGGGCGGACCCCAGCTCTGCTCAGCCAACTATTTGAGCCTTGTGTCAGGCGGGTTGTTTTGTAAAAGGCCAGAGTTCCTCTGTTCCAAGGGCCAAATTAGTGCCAAGTTGCAAGGGATGCCTGGAAGGCTCTGCCATGTCCACTTGTGGTGGGTTATGCATGCTGGGTTGTTGGGCACTGGGAGAAGTGCCACTTTCCTCTGTACTTCCTAACTGAAAGGTTGTCTGCTCTCGTGGGCTCTGCCACTCCACTTTACATGTTTGGGACGCTTGGCCAAAATCCCCTCAAGCCTTTGTGTTCTTGTCTTTGGGTCCTTTATGGGTGGCAAGCAACTCCCTCTTTGCAAGATCCTCACAGGAAGGACCTTGGAGCGATCAGCCCTAATCAAACTTGGCACTTGCTCAGGGCAGGATCATATTCCCCTGCATGCCTCCGTGGATGTGGCAGGCAAAGAATCCGTCGCCGTGTCTGATGACCTTGCCTGCAGTGCAAAGTGCCAAGAACGCCCCATGTTTTCACAGGGTGGGGTGCTGTCCACCACCAATGCCCAGCACAGCGTGATGGTGGGGTGAGCGTGCGCTGGGACTGCTGGGCATTTGCTGGTGGGCTTGGTGGGGGAGGAGCCCGCATGCCACCACCTGGTTATTTTGGGCAATGGACTGAGCTGCTGAGCTGAATCTTTCACAGCTTCATGCAATCTTCTGCCCCTACAGAAACATTTCTCAGACGTTAACGCTTTGCCCGTCTAGGTGTCGTGTTTCTGAGAGACCTCTATGCTTCCCAGTGTGAGCCCAGTGCATATGCTTTTACCCTTCTTCAAATCTCAGAGCTGAAGGGCTGTGGTTAAAGGTGCTTGAGCATTTTGCAAGCCTCCACTGACAGAAGGATGGCTGTCTTGCAGGTCAAACTGTTTTCTGTCTGCTTATTGACCTTTTTTTACCAAGGCTCAATGGACATTGGTTACATTTGGACAGATGCTGCTGAGCCAAGTGGGGACTTTATTAGCAACCATTAAACCCTTGTCCCTTTTAGATTTTTATGAGCTTCAGAAGTCTTATATCTCTCTAATTTCCATATGAAGAAGTTGAGGCAGTGTCCCAAGCAAACCTAACTAGAAAAGTGCTTGAAATTCAAATTTCTTTTTAATCAGCCAGATTCATGATCAGAATGTCCTTCTGTTTCTGGTAGTAGAGCCTGCTGGCATCTGTGTGAAGAGAGAGGGCACCCTGGCAAAATGGGAATTACCAGGAGCATGCAGTCTTGCTTCTCCTAGTGTGCCCAAAATGAACAAAGAGCTGGCTGGAGCAGGAATAAACCATTGTCACGGATGAACCAGCTATGGAGAATAACAAAAGTCAATGTCTTCCTTGAACAAGATGACTTCTGCCATACATGCTGTAGCATCTCAGTGCCCCGTTGCAGGGTGTGCCTGCAAGGTGAAATGCAGCCTCCAGGCATCACCTCGGAGCCATGCTCTCCAGGACAGGCTGGATTTTGCCTGGCTTTGTGTGTAAGTGTGGTTGCCAACACCTGCACAAAGCAAAGGCAGAACAGACCTGAAGAGGAGCATCTGGTTTGACCATGGCAGGGTGCATGGCCAGGTGAAGGTGTGAGCAGCAGCAGCACTGAAGCTGAAAATGATGCTGGCAGGGTTTTCTGCTGGGCTCCAGCCCTGTGTATCTTTAAACTTCCCCCATCCTGTGTTGGAGCCCAATCTTTCTCGTAGTTGTCCACCCGGATCAATTTATAGATTAAGCCCTGCAGCCAGCTGTGGGAGGCACAGATGTATGGCAGCATGTGGCATGTCCAGGGATGGCCTGGCCTGCTTAGGGGTCCTGCCTGGAGTCCCATGCTCTTCCCAAACTCTATTTGCAATGCAGGTAAACTGTAAAAGAGGGGAGTATGTGTAAGAGAAGGGAGGTACATCAGCATGCCTGCATTTTGCTGCCTCTTTGAAGGCTTTTCAATGAAAGACAAAATAGTTGCATGGCCCTTGGTATTATGGGTTTGCAGTTTCCCTCTTGTAGCTTTTAGATGTGGATCACAGCCCCGTGTTGGTAGACACTACACAGACAGCTAAGAAGGAGACCATCCCTGTTGAGTTTTAGGACTAGATACCATATAAAAGGCCAAAGCAGGATCGCTCGTGGGTGGAGTAGAGCTGGAAGGAGAAAGAGACAGTGCAGTGGAAGGGTGAAGTGGAAAATCAGGAACTGCACCTTGCAACTAGTCTAACCAGGACCCTAGGGGGAGAGGTTTCCAGGTGTTGTGGAAGCAGCTTTGCACACTTTTATGGGGAGGTGTTTGGCAAAGAGCTAATTCTCAAACTTTGGTGCATGACCCCTCACTTAACTGCTGATCAGTGAGTGCTGCAGGACACCACCATTGCAGTTCATGGGAAGAGGCAGTTAGAAAGGCAGTAAAAGATAGTCTACAGGAAAGGAGAGAATTTCAGGAATCCCTGAGAAGTCCTTGCCTTGGCTAGCCTTTTCAGACCTTGTATACTCTCTGGCCTGCCCTTTTGGCTGCAGTGCCTGTTGTAGTGCCACTGCAAAACCACTGGTGTGTACGCTTTGGGGGCTCTTGTGGTAGGACAGGGCAGGAGGTTTATTGGGAAGGGTAGGGGTGAGGACGACAAACACACGAGGGAGGTATGGTAGGTTGGTAAGAGAAGGGCTGTGGGTCCTGCATAGATTTAAGTTGAAAACTACTTTGTCATCTGGTTGTGCAAGAGTGTCTGAGGCAGAGGGGGTGTGTGTGATGGACAGGAAGGAGGGGTGCCTGCATGTGTGCATAAGGAAGTACCTGCAGCAGCTGTTGTAATTGTTTTAATAAAGGAATGTTTCCCTGAATTTATCTTTTGGCACCTAAGGGCCCTTCCCAGGATGCCCTTGCTGAAGCTGCTGTTTGATTTCCAGGGCAAATTCAGTACACACACACACACACAGAGCCCCATCTTGTTCATGCAAACCCACAATCCCCATCAGCACATGGCTCCTCTTCCTTTTGATAACAGGGAAGGGGGGATGCGGGGGTTGAAATAATGACAGAGATGGTTATAATTAATATTTTTTTATGTCTGAAGAGTGAAAGTCCTGCCCAAGTCCCCCAGCTGAGCACAAGCCAAAGTGCTAAATCCCTGTAGGGGTGTGTTTTATTACTGACGCTCTGCGTGTCGAGGCTGGTCGCGGGGTCTGATGCTGTGTGTGTGGAATTTTTGTGGCTATTTTCTATTGTGCCAATGAAAAGCAGGATCCCATCCGTATAATAAAAAGGAAACTTGAAGGTTTCCACGCCTACATGGAGGTGAATGCTTGCAGCATTAGTGTTTTAATTAAGTGTTTTACCTTCGCATGACTTTTCTCTGTGATCACATTGCAAACGATGTTACTGGGGCCAGAATATGATGGGATTCTCAGTGGCCCTCCCATGAAAGGTTTTGGCTGCTCCTTCATTAGGCTGGTCTGCAGCTGGGTTATTTTATATTCTCCTAATTCTTCATTGGGCAGTGTATGCTGGGTTTGATTCATCCCTGACTGTTCCTCTTTCAGGAACAGGGTTCTGCTGGGATGATGAGGACTGGGAGGCACTGATTGCTTCCTGATCCTCTCTGGACCAGCTGGATTATCTCAAACAGGTAGTTTGCTCCTCAGGACTCTGTTTTGTCTGTGTGCCTGATGTCACACACAGATCGCAGGCTGAGCTGGGTGTGGAAGTTGTCCTTAGCCAGGCTGTCTGCACAGTGTAGTAGTGAGGCAAATCAATCCAAAGCCACATCCTGCAAGCACTGATCGCTTCAGTGGGCTGAAAGAAACCCTCAGCACACACCAAACGGACAGGAGAAAGTGGTTCCCTATGTGACACCTGAGAGATACCTTTTACTGGGAACAGTAGCAGTACTGGCAGCAACCCTGCAAGCTTTCAAAGGTCATCTGAGCCTTTGGGATGTGAAAGTGTGGAGTGCTCCAGGAGCACTGGTGACCTGAACTGTATTTGTACCTGTGCAGCCCTTGGTCTCTTAAAGCAAATTTCAACCATCAGAGTACGTGTGTCACTCCCCTGAGAGAGAGGCTGTCTGAACACAGTCCCCAGGAGCTCCCTGACATCCCTTCTCTCTGTATTCCCCACAAAAGAGGGATGTGTTGTCTCTGCTATAGCTGTGTTTCTCGTGCCACCCCAGCAGGTGGGAGCCTGTTGGGACACAGGCCCACGGGTGGCAGCTCACGGCTTCTGCACCCAGCTTCAGCCTTGTCTCAGGTAAAGAACAGGATGTTTCCCTACGAGATGGCTCACTCTTTTCCTTTCTATCAGCAGGAACTCCACCAGGAATAGGCTGAACCACACCAGCCTTGGTGGCTGCTCCTGCCGTTCCAGGATTGGGTGTCTCCATCTCCCACACAGCTGGCCCGTGTACTGCTGTTGCTCAACCTCCTCCCTTCTGCCCTTTTGGCGATGATGTGGACAAAAACAGCCTGTAAATCTGTTCAGGTTGTGAGCTATAGTGCCTGACCCTGGATCTCCAGTCTGTACTTGTCATACCTGCAACTCCAACGTGATCTGACGTCCAGGGGTGAGATGCTTTGGGCTTTGAACTTCGCACCCCAAAAATACATTCAGCTCTGTTTGACAGAGGTCTGAGGTTTTCTCTGAAACTTTATTATTGTTTTCACTGGGGTTTTTTTGACCTGCCAAATTCTCTTTTTTTTTCCTCCTCACCCCCAGAACAGCATGCTCAGCAGCTAAAGGAGAAAGCTGGCTTGGGCATGCAGGCTGTGAGCAGTGTAGGAGCTGCTGGGAGAGAGGAAGGGCAGCAGGACGGCTGTGACAGAGCACACGTGGCTCCTGCCCTCAATTAGCCAGTGTGGCCATCACTGTTGAAATGAAAGCACAGTAGGTCACCAAGGACTTCTCTCGTGGGTCTTGCTGAACTTATAAGCTGGGGCCACAGTATAACTTAATTTCCTGAAATGTGAAGTGGCTTGCACTGGCTGCCTGCTCTATTGGTGTTGGGGGTTTTTTATGAACGCGTTGTACTCCCATTTCCTGCAAAAAAAATCCTATCAGTGTTTGATGATTGCTTAATAAGAGAAATCAGTAAGCACACGGAAGTTCACATCCTGCAGATGAATATAATGACTCTAAGCTTTCTTCTGGGTTTCTAGGGGTTGGGGCTTTTTTGGTTGTGGTTTGATTTATTTGTATTTTTATCCTTCCAGTTGAGAACATTGATCTGAAGCTGTATCCTGCAAGTGCTGAGACCACTGGTGAGCTGTAGGAGGCCTTCAGCAACCACCAGCCTTGCTCCAGAAGGAAAGGATAGAGTTTCTTGGATGAGCAAGCTGGGAGAAGGTGTATCAAACTGGGAAAAGTAACAACGTTGAGGACAAAAATGTCATGTTTTTATTACCTGTCTCATGATAGACTGTGGGTTTTGTTTGATTTTGCAAAGAAGAAGGCTTGTATAATCGTAGTGTGGGTGTGAACTCTTAGGAAGGTGACTGTAAGGCTTGCAGGCAAGCCTGAAGGGATCCCAAATGGATTTGTTGTTATTTTTTTGTATCTGTTTCTAGAGAAGCCTTTATATTATTGCTTCTTAGGTGTGACTTCTGAGTCCTATTGGCTCTTTATTCAAGATCAGTCTTTTATAATTCTTCTGTGAGCTAACAGTCTTCTAGACTTGGAGATACTGCATTTATAGGGACCCTGAGAGAAAATTTAAAAAGCCTTTTCTTCATTATAATTTTCATTACTAACTAATACTCCTCTGTTTAGAGCTTTCCCAGTTCAAAGTGCTGTGCAGTCTATCAGGTAACTGTGCAGCCCAGGTAAATGGGAGGTAAATAAAACTCCCTGCCATTTGTAAGGCTTTTGAATTTTTTGTAAGTCTCTGACTGTGGTGTTGAACAGGGAGCCACTGAGAGCCACTCATTGGGAAATATTTGGCAGAGGGACTGACTGACAATTTAGAGCATCTGAACACAGGCCTGAAAGGAAAATCTTGTCTTGTGGTGACTTTGCTTCCCAAATGTCTCTTGCAATTTGTGTCCTCTCCTAGCTCTGTTTCATGGTTCTCATCCCCTTTCCTCATACAAGACCATGGTTTCCCAGGCTCTGAGGGAGAAAAGAACTAGCCAGCAATTGTAATGGAAACCCTTGCCTGATTAGGTGTGAGGAACATATTGAAAATAATGCAATTTTCATGCCACTTCCTATGTTTTAGAAGCCGAGGGCCAGTAAGAGAGAAATTGGTCAAGCAAAAATAAATAAGAACCCAAAACATAATGGGCATTTTAATCCTTAAATGATAATTAGCCTTGGTCTGGAGCTGAGGAGTGCACCAACCTTTTTGAGGGGGAGCAAAGGATATTTTCTCATCACACCACAGACACAGGCATATTCTTTTGTTCGGTTCCTTCCTGTCTCAGTGCCTTACATATCCCATATGCAGGAGTATCATCTGACTGCAGAGTAACGTCTTAGTTCCCTAAATACTGGAGAATATTAAGACACTGAGGTAAAAGGACCTTGGGGTAGGGTACTGCCTGTTGCAGAGGGAAGATTCATTAATTTTTTGTAGTTGGGTCCTGGTGTCATCCCTTTGTGTGTACACTCCTGGATGTAGACAGCACTAATGTCTAATCACATTCCACAGAAGGCAATTTGAGATGATTAAAAAAAATATTCTGTTTACTTATTTTTAAGGAGTGTAATTGTAAGCAGGCACTTCTAGCATGGCAAAGTTTAGAGAAGGTGTTATGAAAGAAGAAATATCAGTCAAACCCCAGAGTTTTGGGTATAGTCATGTGACTGTTCCACCATTTGCAGATGTCCTCTGGCTGTTCAGACCCTTTTTGACTCATGGGGGAGACTTGTTTTACTGTCACAGAGGGCAAAGGATGCAGTGATCGATGGTTTCATGCCTGGCCAGTGTGAAGGCAATGGGGTGTAAATCTGTGTACTTCCTTACTAATATGGCCATTCCTTTGCATTGACCTGGCCACTCTCACTACCCAAATTTCTGTTACAATTTTATTACAGGCTAGCTGAACCAAGGAAAGAGAGAATTTTTGCCCTCCACAGATAAACCATTTCCTTGGGGGCCTAGCCCCACTGGCATCCTCTGCCCCTAATGAGTTGGAAGCAGCTCTCGGTGGGAGAAGCCAGCTGAGGTCACCCACGAGCATCGCAAGAGGCTCCCCTGTCTCCTCACCCCAAGGGGCCAAGATATTTAGACAGCTGCCTCACTATGAATGGGACTCTCTGGCAAAAGAATTAAGCAAAGATTAAAATCAGTTTTAGCTGTTAAATGTGTGCTTTGCACAGCATTTAGGAGCTAAAAGGCTAATTATCTTTGAACTTATGCACGTGGTTTTAGATGTGATGCGCGCAAGTTGCTATTTTTTTCTTTTGTCTACAAGGAGCTGAAAATCAGGATAAAAATGAGATGCTGGTGTCAGTAAGGGCACAGCTTTTTTAGTAGGCTGGAGGCAGTGCCCAGTCTGCAGGGAAGTAGGGCACCTTGTGAATGAGAATAGGTTAAAAAAATTGCTTTAACACTTGTCATTCAGACTCTCCTGTTTAATGGAAGTTCGTGCTCTTGATTAAGGAAATGCAAGTGTGCATGAAGGTAGGAAAATGAGACTGCTCTGAGAGAAAGCCAAGCTCCTAGCTGGAGGGGAAATTTACTCTAGATGTTGATGCTTGCAGGGCACAGTGAGTGAAATCTGGGAGGTGAAGAGCACTGCAAGACCGACATAGGTCAGTGAAGAGCAAATCAGATTGAGTTTTAGAAAGTGCTGCAGGGAGATAAGGAGGAATTTGATGCTGAGTTGCAATAAAATAGTGAAAGGGGCTCCATGTCCCCTATGCAGCCTGGGTGCTTTGGAAAGCTGCTCAAGGCTCAAGACACCCATGTCAGTGAAAACACAGACAATGGGAGGAGGTAACATGGTTGATAAAATGTTGATGCCATTTAAAAACCCTTCAGGGAGGCAAGTAAGCATTGCCAAATGGTGATCAAAAATCCTGGATCTTCCCGTCTAGCATAAGCCAAATCATGACATAAGACAAACTTCTTTCATTTTGTTGTTTTTTTTTTTTAACTTCAACTTTTTTAACCTTTAGATTGTCCTTAAGTTATATTTCAAGCTTCTTTCTTAACCATAAAGCATGCAATTGTTGCAGAAACGGGTCCAGGAATCAAAACCAAATTTTTCATACAGCCACTGAAGGAGGGCTGATTGGAAGCCTTTTCTTGCATGGCCTTTTACACAGTTGAGGACATCCCACTTGCTCCCTTTAACCAGATCTCCCCTTGCCTAAACACCCCAGCTCATGTGTTTGCTGGAGGTGGTGTTTCTCAAATTTCTTTTCCCTGGACTCTGTGATCTGTCCACGTCCTTCTGGAAGGGTGAGTGAGGCTACAGGCAATCCACCGGTCGAGAGCTTACCTGTGCTGAGCAGGCAGGAAGGATGCCTTTACAAGCACAATATCTTGCACTGATTTGTACCAAATTAACCCCCTCCGCCCCTACTTTTCACCAATTATCAAGATAATTTTGATTTTTGATCTTCTCTTCTATATAATGTCAGCTCATCCTAGGTTTTTTTGCCTGCAGAAGTTGTATACATGTTGTCAATTAATTAATGTGATTTTCTTTATTAAACTATTGAATGGAACTGATTTCCAGGATCAAGGCTGTCAACCAGAACACTCAAGATGATGCGACTTTTGAAATGCTTATCAGATGTACCAACTACAACACTTTTGCTCTTTTTAGGAGATTAATAGTTATTTTTCACTTATTATTTCTGTTTCATGTGTTGTGTGTTGCAAATCATCTCGTGGAAAAACAAGTTGGTAGATAGTGGTTAAAGAGCTGTCTTGGGTCCAGAGTTCAGGCCTTCCGACATCAGCTCAGCCCAGACCTTCTGATATCAGGTGGAGTCACAGCCTGACCTTCACAAACCTCTGCATCTCATCATACCTCTGTTTTGTCAAGTGTAAGGTGTGGATCAATAAAGTTAGTTCTGTTAGCAGTGGTGAAGGTTCCTGTATTGATGTCAGAGAACCAATGCTATGAAAAGGCCAGATTCCATAAAAAGTCAGCGAGAACTCATTGCTTCAGTGATGGGCCAGGCATGAATTATAGAACAATAAGACTGTGATTTATGAAGTGAAAGATATGGATTATGCATTTGAGAAACCCATTAAAGGTTAGTAACATGCATTAACAGAAGATCTCCAGCTCCAGCAGCTTTGATTTGAAGGCATCAAGGGAAAACCAATTTTTTTCAGCAATTTAACAATGCAAATAGGTTCTAAGGTGATGATGAGAAGATGAATATGTTACCCAGAGTAGAATGGAGCAGCAGCAAAGCGTTGGTGTGGCAAGGTTCACAAAAGGCAGCTTTGAATGTCAAACACCAGTTTGGGCAAGAGGTTTTCACTCCGAGCCGGCCAGGAGAGGTTAGAGATCCACAAAGGACACGTTCCTGATGACTCCACTGCTCTGTCCTTATTTCCATGGCTCTGCTGGTTGCCTGCCACCTTGGAGAGGTGCTGCAGGCACTTTCTAGTGGGCTTATGTCATTGGTCAGAGATCTCTGTGTATGTAAAAACTGGGAGAGATCCATACCATCCCTGCACAACTGATGTTTGTAGATGATGGGTGAGGCAGTGATGTCTCAGGGAGCTACACTGCCTTGGGCTATGATCTCATAAGTTAAGAAGGGTTGGGCCTGTTTGTTTTTGGATGGGGACTTAGAAGGAGAAGTTGATTGCTACAGTCAATTTGACTTGGTAATTCAGAAGGTGGTGCTCTTCCCCCTAGGTAGCACAGGCTGACATGCCAGAATCATTAGGCTCACCACAGCTCCTAACCTTTTGGAAAAAATGTAAACCCAACATCCTCACCTTTCCAGAATGAACATCACGGGACTCCTGCTGTTACCCCAAAGTCCCAACCAAATTCCATCTCAAAGCAACCACACCCTGCAGATGGAGATCCACCCTGCCCTTTCAGGAGGATGCAGTAGACTTTGCTTTCCCTGCTGGGTCACATGGTACCTCCAGCTGAACTGCTGCAGAGCTCGGGACAGATGGCAGCAGTATTACTGGGGCAGGCAGAAAATGCTGCCTCAATTAATGTGTGCAAATGTCCTCACTGTAAAGGGACTGTTTAAATGAGAAGTGTTTTCCCAGCAACAGGGATTTTGGAAGCCTTGGTCATACCTGGTTTGAGCAATGGCCTCCTTGTGCTGAATGTGGGGTAGCAGCTGGAGCTCTGTTTTGCCTCTGTCTTTTCCTACTCTAGCACAGTGCCAGGCTCTCACAGCACAGGCACACTCTGCTGCCCACTGCCCTCTAAGAGGGATAAAAAAGTTTTTCAAAGCTGTTTTGCACACCTCTTCATATTCCAGTGTGGCTACTTGGGCCAAATTCTGGATTGAGGTGGGTTATTTAGCAGCACGTGGGTGTAAAGTGCAGCAATTTTCTGTTCTGAGTGGGTGGCAAGGTAGGGGTGCAGCAGGAAAGAGGATGGCATTAGATAACATGCTCTCTGTGACGAGGGCTGCTGGGAAGGGAGCTCTGGTTGCTTTGGCCATGTCTAAAGGCAGATTTGCTCAGTATTTGTTTGTTTTCTAAGCTGTGAATGTGCTTGTGTGCATTCTTCTCTTTTGGTTTAGCTTAAACCTTTCCTAATCCTGTTAGCAGAGATAAATCTCCCTGAACCACAAGTAAGTGTCTGCACGGGAGTTTGCACGAGCTGAATTAATTCTGCGTGAAATCACGCAGGGTGCCCTTGTGTGGGTAAACACAACCTCACGTTCCTTCCAGCATCCTTGGCTTTCCCTGCCGTCCTTCCCCTGCCTGCTCGCTCCCCTCTTGGCAGGGGAGGTCACATTGAAGTTTCTCGCTGTCAATTTCCACAGGAAAATAAGTGAATCCCCCTTCACCACCGTGGTGACTATGCAGGAAAAGGGCTGAGTGAACCCAAACTGGGCTCTCTGTGTGGGGTCTGTCAAGAAAGGCTCCCTGAAGGGCTCTATGCCAGCAGGACCACGTCCCCGACCTAGTGACATGCAGAAGGAAGGGTTGCTCCCAGTACTAGCCCCGCTGCTCTGTCCTGGCACAGCACAGTGGGAGAGGCAGCTGGGCTTAGCTCAGGATTTTGCATATTCTTTACCATGCATGTCCTGTCTTGACAGTATTTATGCAAATTTTTAAGTAGAGGAAAAAGCTGTCACATAAAACAAAAAAATTCATCCGAAGGCCAAATATGTAGGTTGGTTGGCTTCTGTGTTTTCTTTTTCTTTTTTTTTTTTTTTTCTATTAAAAATAAGGTAACCTATAAAATGAAGATCTAGTTTGATATCCTCATTACATGTTCCAGGCGGTATGTGAGTCACACCGTTTGCACTGTGCTTTGTACCCCTGCGGGGGATGTAAAAGCTCCATTTTTGGAATATTCCTAGGTCCACCCCAGTCAGATGTGCCAGGTGAGAGTTCCAGGGTGCAGAATTGTGGGTAGTGAAAGTGAATTCTCTCAGGATACAATTGCTGTCAGGACAGGACCCCCATGTCAGCATTTGAGTTTTTGGTTTGGGTGGTCCTGTGCTTGCAATCCCTGTGACCTTTTTGAGTGGGAACACACCTGAAGTCAAAAGGAATTCCCAATGGATTGTCTTGTCCTTATTTTTATTTCTGGTTAGTGGAACTCCATTGAGTTTAATTCCCACCTAGTGCTAAGATCCCTCACCTTTAATTGTCATTGAAAAGCACTTGTAAGGAGCAACAAAAGGAGCTGCTGGACGATGTCTCTTCTTCACCACTGGAAGAGCTGCTGCACGTTCTCATGTCAAGAGCAGCCAATTCTCATCAGCATGGATATTTCATATGCAGGTAGGAGTCTTCTGGCTTGTCTGGGCCATTTCATCTGGGTATTTTTGCAGAGATAACTAGTAACACGCTTGCTGGTTAATGCCAGCTGTGATAATGGGCTTTGTGACGCAGATTCTCGTTTGCTAAGAGCCAGAGTAAACCAGACTTGCCTCTTGGGATCTGCATACCACAATAGTCCAGAGATCATAATTGTGGAGACTTCTGTCCCTGAAGACTCAAGGTCACAGCTCTGAGGTACAACAATCCAGTAATTTATTGCTGATCAGCTCACAGCCCCCTTCATGAGCCATGGTGCCAAACCTGCTTTTCATATATTTAAGAGCATCTACACTGAGGGTTATGACTTCCCAGCTCATATACAGGTGCCTTCATCTGTGGGGCAGCACTCGTGAGCCTTTTCCACCATTACAGGATCATGCAACACAAGGCTGAATGTTATCTTCACTTTAGAGCACTTTGTACCTGATAGGAAGGGGCTGGAAAAAGGGATTCTCCTTTGGGCTATAGATCCCCCACCTGCTGTATCTCCATACCCCTCCCAGTGTGGTGAGCTCCAGGGACTTGGCAGATCTCAGCCCTTTTTCCACTAGAATTGCAGTTTTCTCCTTGGGCTGTGTCTAAATTTCCTTGGCATGGAGGGAAGGGCTGACGTTACCACCACTCCAGGGAATGCAGTAGCATAGAATTATTACCTTTCAGATATGCCATACAGATACACTTGGAAACCTCCTTTCTTTCCTTCCTTAAAAATGCATGGCTCTAGTTACTGCGTTTGGAAGCTGTGGGTCTCTGACTCTCATGGTTTGCCTGTTAAGGTGGCAGCCTGCAGTAAATGGGGTGGTGCACCCATGCCAGCCTCCCAGCCCGTTTCTGTGTCTGGCACTGGGGTGAACCAGCCTGACTCCCCCAAAAAGCGTCCTGCAGGACTGCTCCCATAAGGCAGCACAACACTGTGGTGTTTGGTTTCCATGTGCCCCTTCTGTGCCATCCCAGACCTTGTGCCCTTGGCTGTACCCTGCCACCACCATCCTCCTGCAGGCCTTGCAGCACAGCCCTTCAGCGCCAGGCAGGAAAGCCATCGCCTTCGTGGGCTGCCACACAACTCCCAAATTATTTTAGGCATGTTGACTTCAAGCACACACACAAGCAACTATTGTGTCTTATGGCCACAAGGCCAAGTGCCACATGTTGTGGGCACGGCCGTTCTGCTCCAGAGACAAGCTGGCCCTGGGCGGTGTCAGCAGCAGATGTTCTGTACTACCTGTCCTGGGAGGCTGGGAATTGCTCCCTAGGCTGGGTGCCATTAGAGACACAGATATAACCTTTACCTACTGACTAATGGAATTGCTTTTCCCAGTGCAAGGGTATACCTGCATGCTGTTAGCATTAGAGATTTCAGGCTCCAGACCTGCTGCTGACTTCAATGAGTATATTGTAACATTATTTGAAATATTGTCTGTTGGATTTTTTTTTTCCTTGAAAGTTGACAGTTGAAATTTCTTTTTTGTTTAATGCCTAAAATTTTTACTTTACCTGATTTGCCCTCTTCCTCTCCTAAAACATATAAATGCATATAAATAAAAAAAATTGGACTTCTGGAAGTCTAGATACTTTCCTAATGCATTTAATGGTGCTGAGGACATGAAATACTGTACTGAATCCTCTGGGAAACCTACAATTAGAGGGATGAAAATACCTTCTGTAAATGATTGAGCTCATGAAACGCTGTGAGTAATTAAAATGCTGTGCAGGACAGAGCTGAAAATCCTTACAGGATTATCAGAGAGGCATTGTTTAAAAGATGTCCTTGGGTTGGACAGTGGCAGCAACACTGAGTGCAAGCATCACTCAGAGCTCCTGCTGAGAATGGAAGGTGGCAGATGCCATGTGCAGTACCTGGTTAGTCTTCTGTTTCCTTCCATTTTCATCCTTGCTGTTCCAGCTGAGAGGAGATCTTCATAGCTTATTTATTTCATCCCAGGATGCCTGCAAATTGATTGGTTGTTGGGGGATTTTTTGTTTGTTACTTTGATTGTTGTGCTTTGTAATGATGGTTGGGAGTGCAGAGCCAGGGAAGGGACAGCTTTGAAAAGTTCTCTGTACCTCTACTTGTGTGGTGGTCTTAGTGCATGTGTGCATAGGATCTTATCCCAGGATAGGCACCAAAGAGCTGCCCACAGATCTGGTTAAACATTTAACACTTAGCTGCAGTTTCCATGCCCTGTTTCCAAAGGCATTTTAGTGCCTGAAGATGCCTACAGAGCTTTCAAAGGGCCTTAGCTCATTGGATACCCAAATTGCTGTGACTTTGATGGGACTGATATGTTTACCTTTATTAAGATTCTTTGAAAATTCCTCTAGGAGTCCATTTGCCATGCACTTGAAATCCTTGTGAAATATAACCAGGGTTTGTTTTTCGTTTGGTTGGTTTTGTGCCTGGAGTTGCACTTCCCAACAGGGCACGTCCTGCCCAGCTTGCATAGAACAGCTTCAGAAATGGCAAAGGCTGCAAGGTGCTCATGCACTATGATAACCCGTTGGACAGGACAGAAAAGGACGGTGACAGGTTATGTAAGCGAGCAGTGGGTAATTTACTTTGTGAGGATGTTTAAAACTCACCATTGTTTTGGGCTCATGAGCGGAAGTTTATTATAATAATTTTGTTGGAGGGTAAGGTCACATTTTTGTTTCCTGGGTGAAAAGTGAGGCCAGACAGATACAGAAATACAAGCACAGTTATCAGATATCTGCATCCTTTCAGATGTGGGGTGGCATGAGTGACCTGGTGGGTGTGGGCTGGAGGAGGAGTATGAAAAGGGAAATGATTTGCACACAGTAGGCCTGGAGCAAATTTGAGTTGAAGAACTTTGTGGGGAGGACAGGAATGACAGAAAGGGAAAAAGAAAGGAAAAAAGAAATTTTCCTTGGTTGGGTGAAAGTGATGGGACTAGAGGAACTGGTGTGAAGATGTGTGAGTGGGTCAGACCTGAGCCATGCACGAAGGGCAAGGGGAAGCTGACTTGGGTACAAAACAGGTTAAACAAGGACACATGGCAAGAAGGTAGGAAAGGGAGGGGGAGCTGAAGGTTGGGAAGGTAGAAGGTGAGTCCAGCTTGACGGTGGGGGTGAGATGGCAAGCAGGCCTTTCCTTTTCCAGAGGCAGTTGCTTATGAATACCTATTATGTCTGTTTTTATCTCTCTGCAAGGAACCTTTCCAAAAGCATGAATAATGCCTTATTAGGTAGAGGGTAAAGCCCCTCCTTTTTATCCTGCTTTAATTCATGCTTCCTCTGCTTTGGTGGCTGCCTTGTACATGGTGCTGTTAGAAGTGCAATTATCATTCTTCCTGGTTGGGCGGTATGAAGGGCGTAGCCTCTCACAGCATCTCCTGGAGGCTTATTACTCAAGAGAGAGGAGCTGTGCACGAGAAGCCAAATTAAACTGAGCAAAGAGGAGGCCGTTTCCACCGCAGGGATGGAACAGATTGTTTTGCTGAAGACCAGGTCAGGAGCTGGTCTAGGGGAGAATGTAGCTGGAAGCCTGCGATGTCGGGAGTTTGTGCCATGGAGATGAAAAGCAGAACACTGTGGCTCTTTGTGGCTTAGCCTGCCTTCCTCCCTTTTGTCCACTGCTTTACGGATGTGGGTTGCTGAGTATCCTCTGCTTGACAGTGGAATATTGTCCTGCACAGACTTCAAGGCTTGAAGTCGTAATCTTGTGACCGTCTCCTCTGGTCTTCTTCAGGATCTTGACCGTTGCTTGTTAGAGAGCTATCCAGACCTAGTTTAAAGATCCTAAGTCATGGAAAAAGCAGTGCATCCTTGAAAGAACCATCTTCTCCCTTCCTTTTTTTAAAAAGCATCACTTTTCTCAGCATGAATTAATCTGTTTTTTAGCTGTCTTTTACCATTGCATCACAACTGTTTTCCCTCTACTTTTTGGCAAGAGTGCCTTACACACCATTCAGTGGTCAGCTTTGAGGGGCAGTGTCTCCATCTCTATTTGCCAGGATTCCACATGTCTCTGAAGCTTTCTGAGCACCAGGCAGCAAACAGTTAAGGCAGCTGAGCCACAGGTCTCAGAACATTTTGCTAGGGAGCCAGGTGAGCAAAGAACAGATAAAGGCAGCACCTGCCTATGGGTTTGGAACAGCCTGGGGCCATGGATAGAATGTAAATACACTCTGAAAATCTTATTGTCTGACACTGTGCCAGCGTCTTCTGGGCTCTTGTCATGGAAAATATTTCAGCTGAGGTCATTCAGTCAGCAAAAAACCAGGATTTAATACCCTCTGAGGTGCCAACTTGCTTCTTTCTTTGTGTCGATAAATAAACAAAGTAGGGTAGCATTTCATGTTGCCAGGATGATCTTTGTTTTATTAGGAAGGGCTTAAAGGTTGTTGATTTTTGTTTTTTGTTTTTTTCCTTCTCCTTCCTCCTCTTTAAATGCAAAGACTCTGTTTCTGCTCCCTTTCTCTGTTTGCCCCTCCTGGCTCATGCACACACCCAGCCTTTAGAGTTAGAACTAATGTCTGCTTCTTGTAAATCTCTGCTGGCTGCCCCAGGCTGTGTTTTTAATTCCTTTATTCAGCTTTGAGATGAGTAGGAGAAAGGTGCAGCTTTTTGAGATGATGGAAGTTGCCATTTCCCTTCTTCAGTCAATTAGGCGCTTTGGTTGTTTTCAGCTAATTCTCTAAAACTTTCCATTGATGATTGCGCTAAGGGGTGTGGGGGGAGCTGAGGGATCTGGGAGGGAGAAGAGGGAGGGTTGGTAACTGGATTATCTGCTGGTGGGATGACTGATTTGCTGCCTGTGCCTCTGGGACAGAGAAACAACCTGACTTCAGAGCTGTATTCAGAGCAGCTGAGCTCTTGTTCACTCAGATTTATGGCTTTTGATTTCATTTGTGCGATGCCTGTCCTTTCTCAAGAGTGACATGAGATGTAGTGATCCTGTCAGTGCACTTGGGGAAACCATTTCTTTTTCTTCCAAATCCTTGCAATGGGAAATTACTTCAAAGTTTGCATGGAGTTTCCCTTAATTATGTGTCTTAGAGACACTTCCCCACATCATTCAGCTCCAGACCCTTCCACCACTGCCCACTTTGGGTAAGTCATGGGTGTGCAGACACTGGTGAGTGAGGAGGAAACATTTGTCTAGAGGTGATCCCTACTTTTGGAAGCCTTCACCTCGTCTATTTTTTGGCCAGGTGTCCCTCCCTGCCCCCTTTGGGCCTTGCTTACTGGCCTGCAATACCCAAGCCCCTCGTGGATGGTGACTGCCTCATACAGGTGTAGAAAGCACCACAGCGTCCTGGAAAGTCCAGCAATGGTGTTCCCTTTCTTTCACTGTGTTTCAGCAACAGTGTGAGAGCAAAGGATGGGCTTTGTCTTCTGAAACATCATCTCTTTCTGCTTTCAGGCAGGAAGGAATGAGATCAGTCCTTCCACATCAGCACTTTTCTTTATCTTGTTGTTTTCTGCCCTAAGTCTGTCAGGGTCTGTGGCTCACCTGGTAATGAGTCTGCAAACCTTGGGGCTGGGAATCGTCTCACCTGATTTTGGTTATCTAAAACTTAGACATAAAGTTTAAGATTGTCATCTAGACTCCCTCTTTGCTCAGTGAGGAGTGATAAACAGCCCATGCCATTCACCTTACCCACTCCAGACATCTGCCTTAGGTTGGGATGATTCACTCTTTGGAAGCTCCCGTGCACTCCACAAACTGTCTGGGAGGCATAGGGGAACATTCAGATCTGGACCCCTAACTCCCACAGGGCTCTTCATCTGAGAAATCCAGCACCTGCTTCTTTTTACCATTTACTGTGGATATTGTCTATGTGCAGGGTGGAATTGCACTGTCCCTGGTTTTAAGGGGACTGACCTGTGCCCAACTGACTGTTGAGATGTCTTTGTGCTGATTTTGGTTTTGATGGAGATGGTGTTCTGCCTGTGGTGGCCCAGAGAAACAAAGGAGGTTTATAAAGTGAGCAGGCAATAAGTACTTTGTCAAATTGTTGCCATTGTGCTATCATTTGTTTTCAATCAATCAGGTGGATTTTAAGGCTACGAGTTTCAGAGCTGATGAAAAAATACGGGGACCTGGTTCCCATTGCAACTAAAGATCTCAACTGCTTTATATTTACCCTTATGTTAATCTGTGATGTGATTGCTTATCCCTGTGTATATCTTTGAAGGGGAAAGACTGCAGGCATTCCTCACTCCACATGAGATACAGACCTTAAAATACAAAGGGGAAAATAGAGCTTGGAGCTGAGCTAATCTTCTTGGGTTGCTGCTGGGAGCACAATGGTGGCAAATTGCTGTGGCAGGGGACCCTGCTCTTCAACCAAAGACAGGAACTAGGCTGACAGGACAATAATAGTGTGTTGGCTCAACTGGCAAACACACATCCCCTTTGGATAGACTCAAAATGTTACATTAAGAAGCAGTTAATACACCGTTGTGTAAGGTTCCTGATGGACTGAAGCCAGAATGCTCCATTAACCACACACATATAAAATATTCATTGAGCCTGGGTTTTGTTGCCAAGCTGAAGAAAGGGGGAGAAGCTTTGTGTATAGAGATAACACTGTCAGTATTGAGGGCTGAAGGGAGGAGTTGATGATGTGTTCTGAAATCTTTTATTCTTTTTAAGAAGAGAAGTACTTTTGATCCTTGGCAGGGGGCTAAGGGGTGCAAAGAGGATTAAATGCAATACTTGCCAGGTTTTACATTTCGTGTTAAATTGACCAAGGGTTGAAGGTACCTCCTGCCTCTGTGCCAAACTCCCTGATCTGTTCTGTACCATGTGATTTCTGCAAATTAAACACAGGGTCAGTCTTTAGAAAATAAAAATATTGCAAAAACCACAATTGTGTTCCCCAGAAGGTTGGCTTCTAAATAGAAGAAAACCTCCATAAGCACAGGAAAGTGAGGACTGTGGTGATTGGAAATATAAGCACCAAGGTTTCTCTCTGGAAAACACATGTTCGCCTGTTTTCGTGCTAGTTTTAGGTGTGTGGTAAAAGAAGCTTTGTTTTCTGCGTGCTGAATGTACAACGAACATGTAGAAGAGATTTAGTTGGGACAGTTGGCTTGACTGGTTGTTGGTGCTTCAATTAGGAGACAATGAGGCAAATCGTAAAGTCATGTTTCAGACTGAATGAGTAAACATGTGTGCAAAAGATACTGTCCATGTGACCCATCTCTCTCTTGCCAGAAGGCAACTTTGTGTATCCACTTAAGCCAGACGTGCTGGAAGAACCGCAGTCCCGCTGAGGAGGAAGAGGCAGGCTGTGGTGCTGTGTGGGATGGATAACTGGGAGTACGAGGCCAGGAAGGGAGCACGTAGTGGTTTGCCTGTTCTCTGGGGGCTTTGTATCTTGTGGTGTCTGGGAAGCCTTTGAGAGGATACTGGAGAGGAGCTGATGACCCTCCTTGCACACCATGTCTGGTCACGGTTGTGTGAGCAAGAAATACAAGGGAGAGGTCCAGGAGGCAAAACATAACATTTTGGTAGGAGAGGATGGTAAAGAACGGGAGCTCCATTACAGCATTCCAGAAATACTTGTCCCAGACAATGAGAGACCCATTGAGTGTGTAAGGAAGTGGTGTGGGAAGAAACAGGAGAGATGCTCAAAAATGGATGGGAGGGATGATGTCTTCTGAAATGGGGGCAGTCAGATTGGTGGCACTGGGAATGAAAATAAACACTGGGAGAGTCCTCAAAATTATTTGAGATGAGATCCTGGAGAAGAGCACACTCATCCTGATGGCAAATTTCCTTCTGTGCCTTCATGGCAGGACAGAATAGACACCAGTAATGTTCAGATAATCCAAGAGTCTAAGCAAATCCCCAGTTAAAAGAGGCACACGCAGACCAAGACCGAAAGTATTTGTGCTTTCCTAGAAATGTTAAATGCATATAAGGTGAGGATGGGTGAATTTCACTGTGCTGGCCTCACAGAAATCGTACTGAATGAAGTTGATCAGTACCAACACTGCACTACCAGGATGTTCATGATGTGGAAATAACAGGAATAGATTTTGCTGTTGGAGGAGTGACTCATGGTTGGAAATCAGAGTCCAATAAGATAAATCAATTATCTGTACCATCATATGCCACCCACTCTCTATGGATTGGATGTTTCCATGCCAAATCAAGAAAAACATTATAATAAACTTATCCTTTTAAACAGCTGACCATGGCAGTGAAAATATCTATGAAATACTTTAAAAAGATCAGAGGCAACGGAGAGTATGCAAGAAAATAGACTGGAGAAGATTTATCCTACTTAGGATATAAAGGGCAAATTTTAATTTACATTTCTAAACAGACCAATAAAAGACAAAAGTAATTTTTGACTTAAGACCTTGTTTAAATTATAGCTGTTGCACTGAAGAATGGCTTGGCAATAGTGACCAATTCATGGTCAATTTAATTACTTTAGTAAGAACAACAACATTAGGAAAAACCCAAAGACCATGACAGCTTTTATTTCAAAAGCATTGTAATATTAAGAAGTTTAATTTATTTTAGTAGCATTAATGAGTAGGAAAATTAACTAGGACTGTAAGTACTGTGCCTGTATAGTGGAGAAAACATACCAGTTCCCAAAATTCACCTAACCCCCCAAAAAGTTATTACAGTTAAACAGTGGAGGAAGGGGACAATAAAATGGTGTGCTTTAAAAAGTGGAAATCACACCTAAACAAAGAAATCAGAGAGGAATATAATTTCCTACAAGATAAATGTAAACCCATTGCAACACAAACTAAAATGGTTTGAGGAGTGACTCACAAGAACCATGGAAAATCGTAACAAATTTCCTTCAAATACACCAGGAACTGACAGTCTGGTGGGTTCAGCAAATGCTCAAGGTGTGAAAGCAGCCATGGAGGTCAGCAAACCCACTGATAGCAGAGGCACTGCCTGCACAGCAAACAGCAAAGTCCTCCATGGTTTGAGCCCAAGGAATGGTCTCTAATTGAACTGTTAGCAGAAGAGCTTTCAAAACAGACAGGAATGAAATGAACAATAGCAAACCACCAGGACAAACGACATTCACTCAAATGTTCTAAACTGCTCTGGTGTGAAACTTTCGGGTTCAGTCAGCCTCAGTCCCAGCAGAGGTAACTAATGTGACACCAATCCTAAGAAGTGCTCCAGCAGGGATGAAAAAAACTGCAGGTGACTCAAGTCTGGCTTCTCTACCAGGAAAAATTGAAAGGAAATTACAACAGATTTAGTGGCAGCATACCTAAATACAATATATTGCGGGTGTGCTAACACGACCCTTGTAAATTAAAGGCATGCATTGCAAACCCTGGAGATCTTCAAAGGAATGAATAAGCATCTGGAAAAGCATGTGACACTTAATATAGTGTGTTTGGGGTTTTGAATGGATTTTGAAAAGGTCTCAGCAAGGTATGAAGAAAAAGATAGCTGTAACTAGCCAATTTTCACACTAGAAAATGTTCATGTTCCTTTCAGTGATCCTTTTGGGGGTGAAGACGGGAGTGCAGTCCTTGTAGAGTTTCTGGGGTAGGGGAAACTATATTCTTCAACAGCCCTACCTGGAAAGAAGAATTAGTAGGGAGGGCAGGGAAGTCATTCCTGCCAAAAAATCACTATCACAGTGAAAACTAAAGCTTTTTGGTCCTTTTATCAAGGATCTTGAGAGACTGGGCAATACAGTGGTAGACAAAAGTCAATGTTAATATACATAAATAGCACAGGGGAAAATTATCCTGACCATTCATGCCTCTAGGTTGCTATGTTTTCTGTGGTTTCTGTACTCAGGAAAATGATTAATAAAGTCATGGTTGCTCATTTTCCTGAAATGTCAGACAAGTACTAGAAGCCCTACAAATGTCAAAGAGAAATTTTTGGAGTTCTTTTTTAATAATTGACAGCAAAATAAAGAACTTATGCCACTGCAGTATATAGAGGAGAGAGACAGAGATCTTCCTGTAGTGTTCCTGCATTCTTGGCTGCTGCATGCAGGACTGTTCACTCAGTTTCAAAAAAGATGTATTAGGAGTAGAAAGCATAGAAAAGAGCAGTAAGAGTAGCTAGAAGTATAAAATGTCTCTTTTTTTAATGGAGAAGTCTAAATAAAGTAATGCTTCTCAGCCTTGAAAACTGAAGAAGTATTTGACAGAGGCTCATGAAATCATGAGTGATATGGAGGAGGTGAATGGGAAGCGACCATTCCTTTCTCCTTGGAACATAAGAACTAAGGGTGCTAAAGAAACTAGATGGATAGTGACATTTAATAAAAGGAGTACTTTTAAAATTATTTTATTGTGGAAGTGATGACAGATACTGGAAATAGCAAAATGAAATAAATTTAAGAGAGGGTAAGTCAAAATTCTGTAGGATCCATTCACCAGAGACTACTAAACACAAGGGCCTGTGTGGGTTTGGATATTGCTTCAAGTCCCTAAATTGCCAATGGCCAGAAGCTGGAGGACTGTGAGCATTCTGTGCATGGCCTGTGTTGTGTGTCTGTTAAGTATCTGCTTTTGGACAGAGTTTCAGGTAAACTGCTGGGCTGGATAAAGCTTGGCTTTACCTGCACCACCATGTTTGTATCCTTATTCTACTAAGGTTGAACCTGCTTAACTCCAAAATTTGTTTCCTGCTTTGTGTTGTCCCTCAGTTCACTTGGAATTGTTCCTTTTCCTTTCTGTAGGTTTGTGTGAGCTTTTGGCCCAACTGCCAATATTCAGCTTTTCCTGCTTGATGTACAAGTTTCTGCATCCTGACCCTATGGATCCCTTTTTGTATTTGGAGATCAGCAGTGTGTGTTTTCTTTTAAAAATCAAAATATTTCAGCCAGATTCACAAAATCAGTTGATTTATAAGTCCTGAGTTAACAATGCATGTAAACAGAGGACTAAATTTAAGCATTTGCTTAAGTTCTGTGCATCTCAACCACGTGCTTAAGTGCTTTGCCAGATAAAAATAGAAGCATGATTTAACAGTAAGCCTGACTTTCCATTGTGCTATTTTAGTTTTATGCTGATTTAACTCCAGCTAACTCAGCCAGGATACAGGACTTGGTTTGGAGGAGACAGCTTTGGTCTGAAAACAAGTTATTCCAAACCCTGAGAGCTGGAAGAAGTTCTCTAGGACCAAAGATTTACAAGAAAGGGTGTGAGGGCAGAGTGTTAGGCTGCTTCTTCTGGGTTCATGGTATGAGTTTGAGTTTCCTGCTGGAATTGCACAACACCCAGATACAAGTGGGTGTCTGGCCATGCTGACTAAGTTAAAAGCATCCAGATGTGAATGTTTTGGCTATGGAAACTTTTGTGCTTTAAATGTGCTAGCCCAATTTTCTTGGGAGAATATTTGGACTTCTCCCTCTGCTAAGTTTTCTTTTTCAGCATAATTTAAAATGTTGAGCAATGTAGTGATTATTATTTGTCTATAATACAACATATAGATCTGCCCCTTGAAAGCTAATCACAGGCCATTTCAACTGGATTTGCCTAAAATATGAACAGATATTAGGAGAGAAAAAGTACTGCTCCTGTTTTGAACTGAATTGAAAAATCAAGAAACCTCAACAGTGCTGGAGAGAGGAATAGCAGAATATTGCAAATATTATGCTAGAAGGATGAGATTCTGCACCCACCCAGGTTTGATAGCCGTCCAAAGGCATAGAAATGAGTCAGGAGACTGGATTCTTTCATTTCTAATGTTGCAAGCTCTTAAATCAGAAAATCAGCAGCCTGATTTTGTTTGTATTACCAGTTACCCAGCAGTTTGAAAAGGAGACATCAGACTCTTCCTAAAATAATCTAGATTTATACTGATTGCTTTCAGCTCTGTGTGAATAGCTGGCCTAGAATTTGAAATGCTACTGGCTTGAAATTGTTGAGAACTCTCAGTTTTGAGTCATGTTATTGAATGTATTTCTTTGTTCTGAACTGATTATTTAATAGGGGAAAGGAGAAGGCACGAGAAATCCCTTGAATCATTTGAAGGAAAGATTGGTCCTGCTCCACTGAAACCCTTGGTCTACTGATGTCCCCATGGAGACCTTTAGTGAACATCAGACAAAGAATGGCAGTAGAATTTTCATTGCACTCTGTGAGGTAAGGGAAATGAAGGATCAAGACAGCAGGTGGAAACCCGTAAGTATCTAAAGGATTACGTAGGGAACATAGAGTAATATTTGTAATGCTTTGCAAGTAGCTGGGGGTTTTAATTTTTTTGCCTCTAGCTCTAATGTAGCCTGCAAAGGTTACTGATGACTAAATTTTGTGTGTTCCTCTAGACTAAAAGTATAAATGTGTTCTTACAGAAAAACTAAAGGAATTTCTATATCTCTGAGTTTCATGGGTGATTTACCCCTTCACATTTGTACTGAAGTCTCTCAGGACTGGTAAGATTAGTTGCCTTTTTTGGTTAGGCAAATGCAAACTAATACCAGATTGTGTAGGCAGCTGTGGATTGATATGAATGGAACATCAAGACTCATCAATATCTGCAGATATTTTCTTGACAGCAGTAGAAAACGACAGGGCTGGAGCCGCAGGGTGCTGGAATAAATATTTTTTGCCAGCACATATGGGAAGGGAAGTACAATTCCCTTGAGTCTAGAGGTAGGAAGAGTCACCTGCATGGAGATGTGTGGCAGCTTTGTCTTTCCATCCCAGCACAGGAATGCTGAAATAGCGTCTTTCGCTGTGATGATAAAGCCAGACTAGTTTTGAAACGAGTATCTGCTGTCTTCTGCAAATAAGATTGCAGCAGATGGTTTCATTGCTCCCCAGCCCCAATAAGAAACATGAATTCTTCTTAAAACACTGAGTAAAATACTATGAAAAACAGTACAGGCTTTTTGTGCCAGTGTGAAATGAGTGTAGAGACACCATGGCTAAAAGCAGAGGTGTAAGCCTTGCCTTTAGTGGGTACCTTATCTGGAGAAATTACATAAACTTTAGGGCTTATCTTGCAGTTCTATGCCCAAATAGGTGTATGTGCTCTGTCTGAACATAACAGAGACCAGCCTGGGTCACAGAAATCAAGCAAGTCTTTTTCTCTGGGACCTCAAGTTGGGTTTTAGGAATGTGGAGCTCCATTCCTCATTTTATAAAGTTTTTCCATGTCGTTCTGCCAGTTCTGCCAATTTATGGGCAGGTATTTATGCATAGTACTATAGGCTAAAATATTTGTGCATCTGAAAATATATAGGGAGATGTGCTCTCCCACTCTTGCAGAGAAGCAGTGAAAGGATTCCTGAGTGCAGTTATGCCACCAGTCTGGTTTTGGGACTGGAATCTCCGTCGTAGAAAATTGTTCTCCTGGAAACAGCAAATAAAGAGTGGGTTGTCCCCTCCTGCTGTAGCATATCCCCAAGTCCTGGTGCAAAGAACTGCTTTTCATGTGGACAGTTACATCTCCCAAAACATTTACATGCATATGCATGTGCTCTCTCTGGTGTTTGCGCACTTGAGCGTGAAACACAAATCCCTTTCAGGTGTGAAACCTCTATATCCCCACCTCAGGTTTGCTGTGTACCTCACTAGGAGCAATATGGGTGTACAGATAATGGCTTCTTTCACAATGTAGTTGTCCAGCTCCAATTCACTGTTCCTCCTCCCTTGTACTGAATTGCTTGCTAATGCCAGTATAACCTCTGCTTCCCTCCCTCTCCGTCCTCAATGTAAATTGACTTGCTGCAACCTGCTACTCTCCAGAAATTACAAAGCCTAGGAAGATAATTTGTTGCTGGTGCTGATAGCATCTGTTTATTCTAATGCACCAGTCGGGCTGTGCTCGCCTGCACACGGGGAGAAAATGACCTTCAGTAGAATCCCAAATTTAATTCTGGAACAGCATCTCCCTTGGCGGCTGACTGCTGGGAATCTGAAGTTTTCAGGGAGGCAGCAGCCAAACCTGTGCAGAGTGGGGCTGCCACCAGGGAGGCAGAAGGTAACCTAGAGCTTTTTGGAGAGTAAGAAACTATTGGAATACTCACAGTAGATTTGTGGCCTAAAAAATGCTGTGCCCCAGATCTTTTTTAGAATGCTTGGATTCCTTGTTTTCATAAGCATGGAAACTGCTTCTGCTGCTTTGCACACCAATGCCCAATTAAAGTTCAATGCTGCTGCCTCAAGGAAGGTCTGATTAGGACATTCCCCCTTGGAAAATCAGATAAATAAAGAAGATAATAGAGTTTAAACTAAATAATCCATAGGAGTTCAATTGGCTGACTGGTTGCGATAAAATTGATAATAGTGGCACAAAAAGAACCTTCTTTGTATCTTATGAATAAACAGAAGATGAATGTTTTCTCTGGATAATGGAATAATTTTCACTTCCTTGGTACTTGGGAGTATATTAATCAGGTTTTAAAGTTACATATGCAAATCTCACCGGGTTTTTCTAACTCCAAATCCTAGAGGTACAAAGCCGAAGAGCTCCCTAGGTCTTTATTTTGATTTCTGATTAGAAATGCTGAGGAAGTTCTAGAGGCTAAAGAAATCTAAATTTAGATCGATATTTTAAATAAATTGCTATGATCATTAATAATTTAATATTAATTCAGTGAAATTTAAGGATATGCAAGGAATACATAAGGAATAACATACTAAAGCAATGTATCACAGAGAGACATCTAGTACTGTTTTTTGGTAAGTAACTATGGTCAGCTTCAGTTGAATTAAAAAAAAATAAATCCCTCTGGTTGATTATTACACTAATGTTGATGGAAGAACTTCCTATATGCCTTAAACTTGCTCCCATACACATTCTTTCATAAACTCAAATGTTACAGTATCAAAGAAATAGCAGATGGAGTCCAACAGTTCCAGTTACAAATTTCAAAGTGAGATTTGTAAAGGTGTTTAAAGTGTAAATACATCAAATAGTTGTGTTCCTAATGGGATCCATTTGTTGCACTGAATTGCTTAATTGTGTGGCAGTGACTGTAAGAAAGGGTGAACTTCACTCTGCTGGTGTTAGCAGATGACAGAAGGACCAGTTTAGCGTGGTTTGGATCCTTTGGGAGAATGGAAATAGCAAATAATTTTTCTTTTCAGGATCCTACAGGTAAAGGAAATTAAAAATCTGAGATCTATGTACCAGATGGAATAGACTGGGCTGAGAAACAGGAATCTGGAAAATGATTGAGGGCTTGAATGCATAATTGGCTGAGTGTCATCTCTCACTCCAATGCCGTGGCCAAAGGGTCTAAAGCCATCCTTGGATCCTTTCTAACGCCTGCTTGATATTCCCTGTCTCTGTACTTAGAGATTGCTTTACTGCTGTGTTTGGCATTGGTGCAACTGCTTTGGGAACACTCCATCCAGCTGTGGTGCCCACAATTAAAGAAGGATGTTGAAAACCTGGCAATCTTTCAGAGAGGAGCCACAAGAATGACTGGGGGATTGGCAAACGCCTTACAGTGCAGTCCATCTCCTTAGCTTACTGAACAACAAGTCAAGAGAAGTCTGGTTTTCAAGTATGCTATATAAGGAAGAGAAATTTAGAAACAGAAGCTCCTTTGGGCAATAGTATAATAAGAATTAGTAGTTAGAAGTTGGATGAGTTCATACGGCATGTAAGTCTTCAGCTTTAAGAGCGGAAACCATTCTTGGAGCAAAAGTCAGGGCTATGATTTATTCCATCATTTGCAGTAGAGATTGGATGCTTTTCCCATCAGTTACACTGAGGTTCTTGCAGGATATTCATTCAGAGCAGCCTTGTTGCTGGCATCCTTTCAGAAGTCAAACCTAGCTGACCATGGCTGCCCTCTGGCTCTGTTAATTTATAGAGCAGGATTCTCACTCCAAACTGTTTGTGATCTAGATACACAAAATCCTTCAAGATGCTAGTTCTGCTGTCTATCTTAAACTCCACTCTTCAGTTTCACTGCGGGATTGGATAGAAAAAACAAGAATTTGTGGAAGAGTTTGTATGTGAGATTTTGTTTGACTGTATGAAAAGCTTACGGACTAATGTTAATTTTAAAACCATTTCTCTGTGTTTACAATTCCCATATCAGCACACAGCCTTTGGCAGGGGGCAGGAGGTTTTGAATGAACAGTTAGAGTCAGGCTCCTTTCCTCAAAGGCTTGAAGTCATGGTCTGGCAGAAGGATCCACCAGCATTTGTGAAATGGACAAGGGAGAGCAGGGAAGAGAAGAACCATCTCTCTGGTGCCAGGTCCTACCCCTGATGTTCCCTGCAACAAAGCCTGACCTTGTAGTTTTGACTACCAGTCAGTCTCTGTGGTGCCCTGTGGCCTTCGCTGTTACCCTGCCTTCCTCTCTGAGAAGAGAATTCCTCTCGGGCAGCAAAAAAAACACATTGGCAATGGCACAGCAAGAAATTCTGCCTTTCTGCTGCCCACACTGTGCATGCCCTGTGAGAAAGAAGTCTGCCTGAAATCTTCCCCAGCCCTTAAAACCAGAAATGGGCATGGCACGTCTAAGTGTTCACTGAATTGGGATTGAATCCTAATATTCTTTGATCAAACCTCAAGTTTGGAGGATGTCTGAGCCTTGAATTTGGGTTTTTGACATTTTAGAAATAATACTTTCTGGTCTGCTTCTCTAGAACCACTCAAAACTCTCCAAATAAAACCAAATCTGTGGTTTTCCCCACTTCCCTACTGGGCTGCTTTGATTTCTGAGCCCTGAGTTTACCAAACAGAGGCCACTTTGCTTCCTCCTACAGAAAAGTATTGTCACCAGGATGATGTGAAGCAAGGAAGTTTTGCTGAAGCCTTGATCTGAGATATTTTATTTCAAGGGAGGTTTTTTTGCTTACTTTCATGTCTATATATAGCTTTCTCCAGAAGCTCTTTTGTAAGACTCAGACTCTGCTATGACTGAAGTTGATTCTGTACTCTTAGTTTTCCCCACTCTGATTGGACAAACTTCCCTTTTTTTAATCCCTACCCAGTCTGTGGAGAGAGCCCAGCACAAGGACCCAGAGTTGGTTGTGGTCTCCCTGCTGACACCTACACAGGGCTCTTGGCTTTTTTTGGGCATCAGAACAGGTGTGGTTATTCAATTGCTCGTGCAAAGCTGGGCTTTTGAAATCCCATCCCCCAGGAACTCTGAGGGATACTTCTGGTTCGTTTTTTCTCTTTAAAGCTGTTTATCAATGTACTAGATACAGATGTAGTTCCCTGTTTCATCTGAAGGCATTTGGTATCATGACTGTAAAGTGATATAAATATTTTAGTTATCAGCTGTTGATAAGCATTCAAGATAGGTTGTGGGATGATTACATTTGATACCTTTGTGGAGCAATGGTAGAAATACTATGAATAATATATTTTAAAATATATTCTATTTTATAAAGAAGTGACTTTGGTTTGGATCAGTTGGAAACATCTGGAACAACTTAATAAAACTGGAAAGAAATTTCCCATTTTTCAATATACTTTCAATACTGGGTCTCCTTAGTCAAGAAAAGGTTGCTGTTGAAATTAACTTTGTGAAGATCTAGTCAAAGCGAAGATAACACTGAAATACATTGTGTTGATTCTTACAAGACAAACATTCTTTCTGGAGCTGTTCTTGAAGGACATTTCACCTGGAACAAGAAGATTAGGTGAGGAAGAATTAAAAAAAAAAGTTTTCTGGATGTTGCGAGTTCTGTTTTTTTGTAAAATAAATACATTGTATAATTAGATTCATAAAAGCCCTGTTTCTATAAGGGTCAGGATAAAGTGATAAATTAACTTGTGATTTCCAGACCTTCAAAAATCAATACCTTTCATACTTGGATTTCTCTAGGTTTCCAGAAAAACAGATGGATGACTGTGTGTGTTCTCCACGATAATGCGTCCATCAGGAACCCTGTATTCTCCCTCAAAAGATGCCCTGCATGGTAAATATTACCTCTTCACCCAAACTCTCTTTGCATGTCAGCCTTCCAGCTCCAAGCTGCTCCATTTGTGTGCAGAGAGCAAAGGGTGAATCACTGTCTTAATTAAGGTCAGTGTGTGATACCTTTGCTATTCTTCCAGTTATTCTCGGCTGGTGAATAAAGAGTTAAAAATAGGACATAGTCTGTCATTTTCTGTGGTCTTTACTCCTAGCCCAGAATGTTTATAGAACCTTTCTCAGTGATAGTGTGTTTTGATTAATATTCACATTTCTATCCAGATTTTTCTTTAAAAGCCTAAGTTGAATGCAGCCCACAAGATCAATTGAATTGTGTTTGGCAGTACATCATTAGCAAGCCAGGCCATCGGTCACACTGGAATTTTTTTCAGCCTAACTCTGAGTTGATTGATCTTCATATTTTTAGTGCCCCTTGATAGGTTTATTTTTGTGTAAAGCACATCAGTAGAAATATCTCAAATCAAATCCATTTCTGAGACTCCAGCTAGAACAGTAGTTGAAAGTCCGGGTCAGGAACTTAAAAGGGAGGGGAGAGAGGAAAGAGGGAAGTGGGTTCTACATCAGTGCAGCATTTTCTCCCAAAAACTTGTATGAGCTTCATTGCAGGCCCCAAGGGAAAGAATTTTCTGCTTGGGCTACAGGAGGGAGTGTTGAAGTGTTGGGAGAGGCAGGGTGAGAAAGCAGCTATGTTGTTCTTAGAAAAGCTTCACTGGCAAACTAGCACAATAATTTTGCAAAAGGAAAAAAGTCTTCCCCAAGAAGGAGAATTTTGCTGACAAGGTGTTAAGAGATGAAATATCTGCTTTTATTTCATTCTGTTCTCTAAAGGGATTTAGAATTTTGCTGTGTAGCTCTTTCATACCAAACTAACTTTCAAAGTAAATCCAGTTCCTCTGCCAACACACTTTTTAAAGGTGCAACACAGCTCTGTTTTCAGAACTTCATCTTGTTTGAAATTTGTTGAATTTGTTGGGTTTTTTCTGGCCTAAAGTGAGCATGAGTGCTTTGGGTTCTGTAAAAATAGTGGTAACATGGTTGAATCCTACAGGAGACAACCACGGAAAGATGTTTATGACATCAAGTTGTGTGTGATTTCCTCCAGGATCAGAAGAGAGATCCCACAAAGGCTCTTTAATGCTGCTTGGAGGCTGATCTCTGCTCTCATTGCTCTGTTCCAGAGCCACAGTCAGTGGCCAGTGCTGGGGACCACTTGCTATCCCTTCTGGTGCTCCAGCTGGATCTCTGGCACCAGGTTTTAAAGGCATGTTACAGCAATAGTAAAAAACAGCATTATAAGATTGCTGGAGTGCTTGGATTCAGCTTGTTGGTCTGGCCTTTCAGTAGGGCCTTTGGAATGGGAAGAGAAAATGGTTTTGACCCATATTCCTCCTGTATTGTCTGTCATCAGAGTCTGTCCTGCAGTGTGAGTATCTCTTTCACAGAGTGGGTGAAAAGAGTGAAGGAGAAGGGTGTTTTGCGTGTTCAGTTTGTATCAGCGTTGAAGCATTTGTAGATGTTCCCCATCAAGGCACGCTAAGGAGGGACACCTCACAAGGCAATGTAAGGGCTGGATTTTACGACCTGAATGCAAAACCTGTATTAGTTTCAACCTGCTTCTGGTAACATGTGTCTAATGCTAAATTATCTCTTTCATGTGGTTTTTGTATTACACTCTAACCTCAGATTGCTTTCATGTGTTCAACTTTCACGAGTTCAAGAGTTTTGCAGGAAGAGCAGCGAAATGTGTTTTTGTCAATCTCTTTAGTTTTTGGGCCAAGCTGGGTTTCCAGTGGGCAATTGGAACAGCACTGACTGCCTGGAGGAGCAGGAGTCAGCAGCCTGTGTGGTGCAGGCATGTGGGAGTGCATGTGCATGGAAGTGAACACAGAGGATCCTACTTGGGAAGAACTGTAACGGTGCAGGTCAAAGGCTAGAACAACCCAGTGACAAGAGAGTGTGTCGGATTGGGAAGTAACACTGCAGAGTCCTTATTTTCTTAAGGATCTGCGTTCCTAGAGATGTAGACGTGAGTGTATAAATGATAGACCTCTCAATGGTTCGTGCTGAGAAATGCTGTGCCACAGTAAGGGGCTGGACTGACGGCTCTAGGGCTGCTGGGCTCACTTCTTGCTGACCTGTCTAAGCCTGAACCTGATTTTTAAACTAGAGCTAGTTTTAGGTGCCTTGGGAAATACTTAAGATGAGTGGCTTCCACAGCTGGTTATTGAGACAAGGTTAGTGCCAGCATGGCGATAGTCACGGGGACTTCAAGCTTGTCGTGGTGTCATGTGGATTTCCTGCCTTTAAAGCCGAGTATCCACAGCCCCTAACTCTACCCGGGCCCATGGTAGCCTTCCAGAGACTAGCCATGGAAAATAAGGAAGGGAACAGCTCCAGGGGGTTGTCCTAATGCCCACGGGGAGGCAGGAGCAGGGAGGCAGCGCTGTGGCAGGGCAGTGCAGGGGTTACAGCTGGGCTGGAGGAAGGAGCGGAGGCGTGCCAGCGTGCCAGGGATGCTTCTCCCAGACTGCCCCTGGCCAAGGGCTGTCACTGTGATGGATGCCATAGTGTGGGCTGGCAGACAACACCTTCCTTAGGGGCTGTCTCTTTCCTTCTGCGCAAAAAAGCCCCAAACCTCCCCACTTGCAGCACCTGCTTTGCTCCTCCATGCTGCAAGTCCTCCCTGGAGGACGAGGTGGGACAGCTCCTTCTGTCTCTTCCTGAGTGGGATGATCTCAGCATGAGTCACTAGCAGCAGGATGTGGACCCTGTTTCTTTGGAAACTGCACCCAACTAGCAGCTGCACAGCTCAGCATGTCCCTGACACAGCTTCTGGAACAGGGCAGGGCACCTTCCAAACCAAAGCATTCAAGGGCAAGGCTTGAGCATGCTCTAATTTTGTGAATGGCTCTCGCCTGAGAGCAGGATGTAATGACCAGAAAAGGGTGGGGATACTGTGGATCCATTTCCCTCAGTGTCCGGTTAGTACCCTCAAACTGCTCACTTCTGAGCCTACAGGGAAAACCACAGGAGCAGTGAGCTTTCTATTACAGATATTGGCTCTAACACAAAGGGAAATATTGGTTCATTGATCACTTCGTGGTCTTGGTTCATGTCTCATTAGGGTTTCTCAGTGGCTGAGGATTATTCCTGAAATGTTCATTTTTGCTGTGGGAATCTGCTTTGCTCCTGCTTGAGTCTTCTTCTTTGCTCATTTTAAATGTATCCCAGGAGATTATCAAATATCTCCTAGACCAACACCTTCCTTTCCTCATAGAAAGGTCTACCCTCCCCTTGAGTCACTGGAAAACACTACCCCAAAGCCATTTGCTTGGGCTGAGTGACATGCTGGGCAGTTAATGAACCAGCACAGCTGTGTCCAAGCATCCCAGCAATGAACACGGGCTAAAATAGAAGCCACAAGCGGGAAACATGCAAACCCTTCCTGTGCCAGAGACGAAATCCAGGGAATTCTGGGCTGGATTGCTGGCTTTTCACGCCTCTCACTAAATAAATCCCAGTCTGCAGTCCGCCTGTCCGCTCTGTCCGAGTTGGTGGCTCCTTAAAAGCTTTATGGAGGCATTTCCATTGGGGCACCTTCCAGTAACAACAGAAACCCTCACGCAACACCTTTAAGGTAGACACATGTAATTAGGCTGGTTTTTGGGAAGGCTGGTTTGCTGCAGGCAAATGACCCAATCCAGAGTTTAAATGACCAGCTTGCCCAGTTTTTAACCTCACAAAGATTTTGTTACAGTTAATCCTTTCCTGATGGTCCCTGCACCCTGTTCCAAGTTAACTTCAATGGTACATCTCAAATCTATTTAAAAGGAAGGGTGGAGTGCTTGTCCCACTTATTCCAGCAAGGAAACAAATCCAGGCCAGTCAAAAGATTTCAACTAATATTGGATGATACTCAAAATATGAAGATATTTGAGTTGTTTAATGATCCAAATGTGGTGAGTGGAAGACTGTTGTCTAGCTTTTAATCAACATTTTTGCAATGCTGGATGCAGAAGTGGGAGTAGTAGTTACTACGTAGCCAGTTCTCATAATTTTATTCCGAATTTTGCACTCTGATGCTATTATTAAAAAAAAAATCTGTTAATATAATCTGTTATAAGAAGTTGAGTTCCCATAAAAAACAACCAACCAACCAACCAAACCCCCCCAAACAATCCAAAATGTTTCTAGCCTTTACACTTACGTAGAATATGACCCATGTACACCCCAAAGCAAAATAAAAGTACCTCACCAAATCTTACCGTTTCTGAGTCAAGCCCTGTACACTCATATTCCATTTTGCATTTAACTTTTTGTGGTGTTGGCATTTCTGCAGTTATAAGTCAAGGGCTGCCCTGAAGCAGTGATTTGATCTCCCTTGCCTGAGCTTGCCCCACAAAAGCCTATTGGTAATAAATATTATCCCAAGTGACTGTGGTGTAAGTAATGGCATTCCTTGCCCAAAGATCACCCCCCAAAAATCACTCTGTTCATGTTTGGAAAGAACTGTTGGGGAGAAAGGTGCAAATGACTCTTGCCTTTGCTTGTAATGTCAGATACAGTTCACCTGGACACCTTCTTCTACAAGGAAGAACTCTTTTGGCGTGGCAGCCCAGGCCAGCTGTACACAGATGTGCACCTTCCCAGCAGCAGCAAGGCCAAGCTCACTCTAAGCAAGGACTGATGCCTTGGGATTGAGCTTGGCCAGCAGGCACCAATATAGAGAGATGTGAAGGGCATCAGACCCTGCAATTAAGGCCTCAGGAGCTTGAATCCCAGTTTTCACCAGCACCATTGCTCCAGCATTGCCCTGGAGAGGCTTCCACACAATGTTGTGGCATAAGCCCAGGAACTCCCTCCTGCACTGCCCACGGGAGGTGAGTGTCACTGGTGAGACTGTGAGGAAAGAATGAGTCTCCTTTTTTAGTATTCCTTTCTTCTTCCTTCTTTTGTTTGCAAATGTAAGTGGTAGAGGGTAGGAGGATGTGGAAATACACTTCATCTGTATTTTTAATTGAGTGCCTTGCATTTTGGGCTTTGCTGAAAAATATGATAGATTTCTTCAATAATAATTACACTGGGGGGAAAAAAGCTTCATCTGAGTTGCATAAGACTTGCTTTTTCCAGGCATGTGGTTTTATAAGAGCTTAAATGTGATTATCTAGGAAAGACCATAAGCTTTTGTTTGGTGATAAGAAGGGTCAAAAAAAATTAAAGGAAACACAAGCCATAAACCCCTCTCTGAAGGCTGTTTTGTTCCACCACAGTACACTAGTGATTCTCCCTGGAATCAGCATGTGGTTCCCTTATCTTGTGGTGGAGAGATAGAAAGTGCTTGGGGAAAGCAGCAAACTGCCTGAGTCTTTGAGTCAAGGAAGGGAAAACAGAGAGTGTGATTCTCAGAGTCCCTGTCCCTAATCCATCCTTAAACGTTCCCATAGTTCTGTGCAGTTTGAATTCCCTTAATTACGTGATGGATTTACAGTTTAACATTTCAGATATAATTACCTCTTATTATCGAAAACAAAGGAGACACGTGCCAGTCTGAAAGAGCAAAGACATAGCCCCGAGGAAAGGGATTAGTTCATCTTGTCTTTTCCCCTCACACATGCACATGCAGATATTTCTGCACAAGTCCCTCTATACCGACTTGTCAGTGCATTCATTGTTCCTTGGCTTCCAGGGCTGCTCGCTCTTCATGCCTCTGGGAAGTGGCTGAAAAGTCCTCTGACTGATTAGGTTCATGGTCATCATCATAGGCTTGGGTACCAAAAGAGGTCCAGCTATTTCAACTTTGATTTACGTGGCAAGACTAAAATAAGCTGTTTGACAGTGCTTCCCAAGGTTTGGACAACTGGGAACCTACTGGGCATCAGACAAGAGCACCAGGGCACTCAGTGAAATCACTGTACCCAGTTCGTAGAGTCTGAAGTTCTTCACATGAATGGTGTTTGTGTGAGGCACTAAATCTCATTTGTTAAATCCTTTCTTTGGAGTCCTTTTTGCGTTTAGGACAGGCAACATGTCTGCAGGATCTTCCATACCTCGTTTACTCTCCCACTGGAAATACGTTGAGTTACTGTCGGGACCCAGCTGTTGAAGGAATTGATTGCAAATGGAAGCAGGGCTGGACTCCAAATTTCTGTTTGTATTTAGACATTTTTATGAAAACTATTCACTTATTGCTATCCAGTCAAACCTTTTGAGTCCACTCCCAAACATAAACGTGATGACTGATGCCCTTTGCTACAGGTGGACATCACTAAGTTTGGACTACGAGTAGTGAAAATAAATTAAAAAAAAAAAAATTAAAAGGTGCCTTTTAAGGTAAGCAGTGCAGGTACAGCTGAGAGATACTGAGACAAAGGGCTGAGAGGTGTGTTTGTGTGTCTGTGTACGTGTGTATGTGGACACATAGTCAGCTTTGGAGAATGACAGTGAAGAATTAGCTCCATTACAGCAGGGTGGTGCCATTTCTCACATCAGCCTCATTCATCTCTCTGTGCCCTGTGCCAGGAATAAAAGGTTGTGATGATCAGTGACACAGAAACAGCTACCTGATGGTCCTGTTGTGTACACACTGGGGATGTTGCCCTGGAGACCACAGGCAGCAAGGGCTGCATTCCTGTTTTCATCCAGATGCTGGGAGTTGTTTGGGGAAGCCTGTCCATCAGGCAGGTTAATTGGGGGCTTCATCAGCACTGGCCCTCCTTGCTGTGTGGCTTCTTGTTGCCCCTGCAGATCTCCCAGAGAGGAACAACTGAGTTGCCAAATCACCCCAGGAGAGGAGGAGAGCTGGGCTTTGGGCACTGTTTTTTGCTTGCAGCCACATGTGGCTATGCAAGCTATTCAGGAGTGAGGCCACTAAATCCTCATGGGGGTATAGGCTTCTTCTGCCTGTTTGCAGCCCTCTGCCCTGCTTACCAAGGTGGTGTCAGAGGGCTGCCTTGGCACAGCATGTGGTCCTCCAATGGGGATTAATCCCCCTGAATGTGGACATAGCAATGCCTACACTTGAGCTGTCTAGACACCCCCTCTAAGAAGCGAAAAGCAAGAGGTGTGCCTAGGGGCTGAGTCACTTTAACCTGACAGCCCAAACAAGCCTGGCTAATCTTCCCTAAAAACATGCCTGTTTTTTCCAGCAGCTATGACAAGAGCCCAGAGTGCTGAGGTTGGATGGAGATCCCGCACTGTACGAGCTGAATCCCTCTCCCTGTCTTTGTGTTGGCCGTGGCCGTGTAAAGCATCAACAGATGAGAAAGCTGATTTGTTCTGTACTTGTCTCTGTGTCTTCCAGGTCTTCTGCTGTTTCTGGGGTTGAGAAAGGAGCATCCAGTTATCAAGTCAGTGCCCCATCTTGAATTTTTATATAACCCTCTTCATCTTATAATGAACTGTACACCTGGAGGTGTGCCTCGGTACGGTCAGTGCAACCAGCTGGGCACAGTGCTGAGCAAAGATTGTATCTCCTCTCTCTTGGAAGTCAGAGCTACCACCAGTAACACACAAAGTCCCCAAATATCTTGGTGTCTCCTTTGCCCAACCATGAGACCATGATATCACCTACTGTGTTGGGGGTAAGCTGGGTCCCTCAGTGAAGAAAAGCCCACTGCACCAGGCTTTGAAAAAGAGGGGAGATTTTAAGTTACTTTTAATTGTGTGGCTGGGGGCCTGCTAGCTGTTCTCCAGTTCTGGGCTGCTTCCAGATCCTGGTGACAGGCACGGCATTCAGCAGGAGCTCTAGCAGCCAGTCCATCAGAGCAGCAGTGTATAAATCAGGAGGTGGAGGCAAGAAGTCATCAGGGGTGAGGAGCTGGCTTTAGGAGTATGTTTGTACCCATCTGAAACCTGTCCACTGTCTGAGATGTTAAGCCATTTTCTGAGCTTCTCATTGTCGTGTTGTGCTGTTTCTTTCCATCAAGTTTGCATAAGGAACAAGCCTTTGGGGTAGAACTTTTCTGCCTTTGACACTCCCAACCCATTCTTGCAAGTTTATATTTGTTGTTGTTGTTGAGTAACTAATAAATAATGTTTTGGTCAAGACTCTTAAAATGGATAGGTGAACCTCAAAGCATCTCTGAGTCGTCTGTACCATGAGGGCCACTGCTCCTGATTTAGGATTAGGGGAAGCACTGATATCCTAGGGCATTTTAAAGTGGGAGCAAACAACCAAAAACTTGTGCTGTACTGTATTTCGGGGGATGTAGCATTCCCTAACAGAAATCCTGCACACCTGGATGTAGACAAATGAATAAAGTCTTGTACAGTCTAAAAGAAAATACCTCCTCCATCCAAGAAATGTGGGTTAGAAAGGAGATTTTTTACTTGTGCCTCCTGCTTCAGTTTAGAGTTGATCAAGCAACTTCCTTCTAGAGACAAAGTGTTTCTGTAAGTGGCAGAAGAAAAATATTGCAGAGAAAAAACCCTAGCCCTTGAATTCCAAAAATACTGTCTCCTTTCAAAGTAAGATTTATAGGCAAGAAGACAATCTCTCTTACAGAGTTTTTCCTGTCACTTGGAGTCCACTCACTGGAAATAAGTATACAGTTTAAAAATATATTGGAAGAGCAGCTTGGATACAGAGAAAGGAATGACCTGTAGTCTTAAAAAACAGAGAAGCTTTTCAGTAGCTTGGGGCTTGGAACAAGAAGCTAGAAGTTATGTAACACCAGTGAAATTTGGGGCATTCTTGTTACCTAAAAAAATAACCATTCTTGGCTTCTCACATTAGTATCTCTGCTTAGGGATTACATTAACTGTTTTGTGGGGAAGCTGGATGGAAATCTGCAGCTGTGGTGGTGAGTTTTCTTCAATGTGTAAGGGTCAGGATGAGTGAGTGGTTGGGTTATTTGAGGGCTGGTGTTCCTGAGCCCTCTTTGTCTGGGATCCAGACAGGCCTTCCTGCTGAGAAACACTGTCCTGCTTCTTCAGTGCAAGGCAAACAACAGCTCCTGCTCTAGCAGGACAGTGGAAGCAGGAAACTGTTTCCAGTTAATGCTACAAGCATGAAGTGGCTTCTGGAGTTATCAAAGCAGAGGTAACACAGCTCCTTTCTTGCTCTCCCTCTCATTCCTTGGTTTTATGAAGATAGTTTTGGTGAAAATAAATTTCTAAGAGACTTAGAGATTTTTTTAGACTGTGGGATTTTTGCAAGGAAAAGGTTTTATTTTGCTCTCTCACTGTAGGTCCTGAGGATGAAGAATGCCCTGGTCAGAGGTGAGGATGCCCATGTACACCTCTGAGGTGGAAACGATGGGTACCACTAGCTGTATTCAAGGGCACAACTTCATCTGCAGCGTGAGTGGAAGGTATGTGGAAATGGTTAATAGCTTTTCCTAAAACAAAACAAAAACCTTAACAAATTGTCCCCTCCCTTAAATAAAAAAAAAAAAAAAACAGCAAAAAACCCCCCCAACCAAACAAGAAAACAAATAGAGGCCTATGTGTTTCATTTAAATAAAAACAAGCCCAGATTAAAAAAAAAAAAAGGTATGTATTTGTGTATATATACATGTACAAATATATAACATCTTTGGAACAGAATAGAGCAAGGACTTGTTTGTCGTGCAGTATGGCAGCCCAGCAATGCATGGCAATGACTTTGCCGCTCTGGTGAGCTGGTAAGGTCTCAGCCATGCCCTGAGGAGTACCCTGCTGTGTCCCTTAGGAAATGGGGAAAGAGATGCAGAAGATGTTCTGTGACACCTTTGAAACTGATAACTTTTGGCTGTAAGTTGAGCTGCTTTTTGCGACTTTTTTCAGGTTTTCATGGGGCTGCTTAAGAAACCTCAAAATCCCACAGTACCACCGGTGGCCCTCCCTTTGTTCTACCACAGATGCCATGCACAGGGGCAAAACCAGATGGATCTGCCTTCAGTGGCTTTTAGTTTTATTCCTTCTTTTGGTTTTACTCCTTCTTTGGTTTTTATTCTTTATGGTATTCAAACAGCACAGTCTTTTTGTCTCCTGTCTCTTATACACCCCTGGGACCGTTTAAAGGGGTCCACAGTCAGTCTACATAAGATCATGTGTGTACATAGAGCCCATCTGCTCTACTGATGACTAGATGGGCTATTACACGTACATTTAATAATTGTATCACATGCCTAGTTTTCTCTGTGTGAAAAGCATAGAGGTACCTATCAACAGATATAAATGCTTACTGAAATGCTGTGATGTGGTAGAACGGCTCTTAGCAGGAGATGTGTGGGAAGTAATCTTTGTTATGGCTGTACCAACTTTAACTAGCCCAACTGTGATGATCCCAAGCTGAAGAAACCTTTGTACCACACAGTATTTTCCAGTTAATTATATATATTTGTGCATCTGGGTGTGTGTGTGTGGACAAGTGAGATCATCCATTCCTGTGAGAGTTTTTTTTATCCTATCCAGTACATTTTTCCTCTCACTACCTCCTTTCCAGGAGCTCAACAACAACAATAGGGCCAAGAGCCTTCCCTCTCATCTGGTGTCTGAAGTCCAGTGTCTGCACTGGGGTGTGGGCTCTCCAAGTCAACTCCAAGGACTGCTCCAGCTTGAGTCTGCTGCATTTCCAAGCTCAGATAACATGGGATGTTTTCAGGCCAGCCTGGCTGCTGGCCGGGTTCTTTCCAGAAGTGGGAAATGGGAACCAGGAAAACAAATACTTTCTTTTTTTTTAGTTTGTATGTGTCTGCATATGAGAGAAAAACTCTATATTTTGAGCCATCTGGCATCCCTTAGTGATGTGTGGTCAAGGGTCTAGCTCACCTTTAATTCAAACAGGTTTTTTCTAAAGTTGTGTTTGAAAAATTCTATTTTAAGTACTTGCTTACAAGTCTAGGAGTTTAGTTTGGGTTGACTTTTATAAGGTGGGTTGGTCTGTATAGGGTTTTTTTCTTTTTGAAAATGGCACTATTATTTTCTCCTTCCTGTATTTTCTTGGATCAGAAGGTTCACTGAGATGCCAAACTGTGGCTGGCTACAGCTTCGGCACATCTTGTAACAATGCAGGCCACGACATGCCAGAGTGATGGAGCGTGGTATGTACAGTCCAGGAAAGATGTGACAGATTAACACTGCTGATAATGTTCACCACTCCGGATCTTCTACTAAAATCCCCTTCTTCCAGGTACTTTAACTCTTGAAACACTGATATATGAAGAAAAGAAAAGAAAGAAGCAATGATCATTACTGCGTTGAAGATAAAAATCTCCAGGACACCCTGGAACTTTGCTTGGCATAATCCAAAGATGGAAAAGAAAGGACGGATTACCAGAAGCAGTCTGAATTCAGATAATTGTGTTTTTCTGGAAAAGAAAGGAGAGAAGGAAACACTTGTTAGTTCATCATTTTTCCCTGCCTTGTCAATAGAGCCACTGGTATGGGGAAGCTAGAGCCCTGTTTGTTATTTGCAAGCATTTATTAATATATATATTTGTTCTTATGAAACAGAATCTTCACATTAGGTTCCAGCCATTTCTATTTACCTTCTTAATTATCTGATTGTGTCCATTTCTATGGCATTGGCTGCTACACATAGTCCATCCATCCTTGCATCTGTGCCGGACAGCAACGTTACTAAAAGATTAGATCAGTTGTTGCACAGATTTACTGCACCTTATCTGTTCTGCTGTAGCCAGCCACATGCACACCCTCAGCCAACAGCCTTCAAAAGGCAGCCTGTGCCATGTTCAGCAAGGACTTCACCACCTCCCCTGGTCCCAGGACAAGAGCTGGAGAAAGGGAAGTTACCTTATTGTAAGTGGTGTGCTCTGAAATTACACCCTCGCTCACCTTGCGGTAACTTGCTCGCGTAGTCATGGCCTTAAGGCTTTTCTTTAGTATCCATGGCCACAACATCTAAGCATTTTTATGGTACAGTACACACTAAACATTAATTTCAAATTATTGAGAGTATTTTCATGACTCAACAATTTTCTAATGACTGTGTACCTTGTTAAAGTCTTGCAGCTCTTTAATAACAAAGTTTTCCCTGATCCCTTGGCATTCAAGCACTCTGTATAACTGAAAAGAAATGCATAGCTGAAGTGGTTTTTTAGGACATGATTTAAAGTGAGCCCAAAGCAGCAAAGGACTCTTTGAACATCTCCAGAGTGGACACTCCCAGAGCTGTCTGTATACAGTTTGAGTTAATTATTCTCTTCATGGAAGTCGTACAAAATGTCCCTCAGGCTCTTTTTGACTGCCTTGCTGCCCTTTTGTGATAATCCCTTGCTATCCACTGGGCTTTCTGTGGTCCTAAACTTAACATACAAAGCTATTTTTATCCAGGGGCTAGGGTGTGAATAAATGCAGGGAATGTCTCTCAACATGACTTTGTGTTTGTGAGCCTTTCTCCAACTTGATTAGAAACGCTCAAATTTTCTTGCAAGCTGCCTTTGAGCAGATCCCCCTGTGACACAGCTGCAGTCAGGAGGATTTCTTCTCCCATGGGTCATGCAAGTCAGCAAGCAGCCAGGAGCAAAAGGGAAGCTTGGAGGCAGACTGCAGGCTTCGGAGATGGATCCTCTGGTCTCTACTCTTCAGTGCACTGCATGAAATGACCTTGGACAAGTCTCCTTGCCACCCTTGGGTAATGCAGGTGTGACAGAATCATGCTGTCTGCCTTTACTGGGCTCAGCTCAACCCCTTTAGCTGGGGTTTCAAGAGCACCTTAGGGACATGGGTTCTCAGCCCTCTGCTAATTTTAAATGGGGACACATGCCTCTAGGGTCCTTGAAAAACCCAGCCCTTAATGTTTTATGGAAAGGGTATAAAGGGCCAGAAGAAAAGAAGGATTTTGTTCACATAATTTGTTGTGATGAGTCCTTTGGATGGAGGAAATTCAGTGAAGCATTGCAAAGATCCTCTGCAACAAGCCCCACAGCCTCCTGTCTTTAATGACTGCCAGCAGAGAGAGCACACAGCACAACTGGTCCGTACCCAAACGCCACTTCAGTCAGGCAGCAGCCAGCAGCAGGATACCTGCTTTGCAAGAGCCTCACTGAGCTCCTCCTGGCAGCTGGGCTGCTTCTGAGAATTTGAAAGGTGTGCAACTCTAGTTGTTTCATCATTTAAACATTGGTTGAGAAATAACTTCTGCTAGACTTACAAAAGAAAAACCAACAACCAACCAAAAAAACACAAACAAAACAACCAAAACAAAAACCAAGCACCAAAGCCAATAAACCAATGTAACCAGCTTGGGACCCAGCCATGGCAGAGCTGCTGTTTGGGGTGAGTCAGATACGTGTCTTTGGGCATTGCCAGCTGTACTCCAGCTGTGCTGGAGAGCACACTGGCAGGTTTGCTGGCTCTGGGCTCGATATTGGCTTGTACCTGCCTGGTTCAAGGCTTCCACAGGGGTCCTACAGAGACCCACCACAAGCTAGACTGGGATAAAGGCTGGCTTAGAGACAACATCAGCTTGCTTGTGAGAGGGACAAAACACCTACAAGCAGCAGCAGCCCTACCACTCCACGGGACCCTACATGCATTCAGTGGGCTCTGCTGTGACAATGAAATGGTGGTCTCAGAAGTTCTGGGCCCATGAGAGCTGTGGCCGGTCAGTTTGGGTCACAGGTAACATGACCAGCATTCTGTCAGGCCATCATCCTTTTTATTTCAATGTAAACACTTCCCACCTGTCCCAAATATGCATGCCATTCTCCAAGACTCTCCAGCATTGCTTGCATTTGCAGAACTTTATTCCCTGCTCCCGCTCCCTGTGCCGCATCTGTTCCCATCACAGCTGTGGCCACCCTGTTCTGGCTGCTGACACATTGGCCCCCCCTTTCCCTCCAAACCACCTCCCCTTCCAAGATCAAAATACTCTGTTTTTATTTATTTACTCTGCAGCTGTCAGTGTTGTGTCTGGGTCACTGCACTGCAACGTGGACGGACACAGGACACACGATATGTGGAAAATCCTTAAAACTGCAGTCCTGGTAGTAACCAACATACATACCATCAACAAATATATCCCTTGGTCCCTTCGTTTGAAAACAACAGGTCCAGGTGATGGAACAAATGACGTTGGAGGCTGGTGCGAGATCCTGGTCCAAAGCAGAGCCACATTTGCCCGTGGTCAGGGAGAAGAGGCAGGGCTGGAGATAGCGGCTACCCCAGGGCTGCCCACCCCGATGGTTTTTGGCACTGCACATAAATACACAAGGCAGAGATGTGGCTCTGAGATATCAGAGCTTTGTTGTCTCTCTGCCCCACATGCTGCTTTTTGAGATGAAGGGAAGAGCTGTCTCAAATGTCTTAAGGTGGAGGATGCTGTTGAGGAGCAGGAAGCATCTGGGATGGTGCATGGTGGCAAGGAAAGGCAGAGCCTGGAATGAGTTTGATTTTCTTCTGTTTGCTGATTTCAAACTCATTATCCAGGCACTGGCTTTTGAGGTGGAGCCTCAGCCCTGTTCAGCCACAGCACCTCAAAAAGACAGGCTGATACATTGGCTGGCCAGTGGCCTCTCATTCCTACATCAGTGCTTAGGAAATTAAGTTAGCATTCCAGCAAACTCCAGCTAGTGGGGTACCCAGCACCCTGCAGCCCTGCATGCAGAATCTTTAGCTGAATGTTTTGGGAGGCTGTTGTGTCCTCATGGCCACTGGGAACTAGGGATGGATCAGCTGGCTCAGGGCTATTGTGTGTCAGCGGCAATCAATTTTTTCAGTGGGTTAGATCCCATTTTATAGCCAACCACTTGTTAACCTCCACCCCATCAAAATGGAAATGCCTTCTAAAAAATAGCAGTAGTCTGGCCACTGCTTAAAGATGCTCGCCCAAGTTTCAGCTACACCATACCCAGGGCTGTGGTTTCCTAAGCACAAGGAGCTGGGTGCAGCCGAAGGCAGCGTTCCCTGCAAACCAAGGTGTTCACAACCGCTGGCAGCTGTGATTCAGGCTGAGCTAGGACACACACCACAGCACTTGGGTGCGTGGCTGCAAACCAGGTCTTCTTCAGCTGCCAGCCAGTGCCCCAGGCAGTGCTCAGGGCCACAGGCACTGCTCTTTCCTCTGTACCTCCTCAGTGTGCAGGAAGAAAGGGGCATCATTCTCCCCACATAGCTCCAGGATGATGTTTAAAAAAGGGTAGCATGGAAAAAGGGATTTTTTTCCTCTCTTTTTCCTTCCCTAAGAATAGCCAATTTTTAGGCCTGTTTAAAATCAAAACAAGTAAACTAATACCCAGTTGAGGAAGAAGCTGGTAGCAGCACTGTGGGCAGGTCACAGGTGCCCTTGGTCAACTTCCAATCTGCTTAGCATCACCTGCCTTTTCACTGGTACCTTCCCAAGTGCTGGAAGGCAACGAGCAAGGACCTCAACAAGAACCTTGCTGGAGCCTCTCTGACTGCCAGGACACGCTTTTGGCATCAAGGATTTTGGGAAAAAGGATGGAGATGAGCAGGTAGGCTACGGCAAGTGGCTCCAGGTAGGTGTCCCGGAAGCTGCAGGATGCCTGGAATCTGGCATTTGACACAGGAATAGGATTAGGAGCCTGAATTAAGGAGCGTGTTCAGTGGGGCCATGCCAGCTGCAGGCACCAAACTCTCACTGTGATAGTCAGCTGAGTTGTCAGACTGCTCTCTCCTTAACCAGGGAGGGATGTGCAGGACCCTGAGGGCTGCAGAAGGCACTGGGAGAACAGAACCTGTGTCACACCTTTGCTGCCATGCACTCCTCAGTCTCTGCAGCTAATGCATCTCATTGAGAATCACAGCCCAAGACATGTCCTCCCTCCTTCTCCACCTTTGCCCTCCCAACCTTCACGATGTGCCTCCTTCTTGCATTGTGAGGCAGTGAGAAGAAGAGAGACCTGCAGCTGGTGAGAGGTGGGAGAGAGAAGATTTTTTCTGGCATTTTGACTCCTTTTCCACCTGGTGTTGGTTCCTTACTCAAAAGCATCCTTTGAGAAGACATAACCCCTTCCAAAAGGTGCAGGAGGCTGAGATCTACATTGATATTTATCTATTATTGTTCTAGAGTGTATGTAAGTGATGAAAAGAGCTACTGACAGCCTAGCAGGTTAGGCAGAAATAGATTGCCTGGAACTACAGGTTCACATCCCAGCAGCAAAATTTCCAGTCCTTGAGATGCAGCTAAACTTGTAGCCAGGAGCTTGCTGAGTGTTCAGAGACTGACATTAATGACATGCTTAAAGCATCTCTTCCAGGACAGAATCTTATTCCCCCAGTGCAGCACACGCAGTTCTTGCTGCCTTCCACCCCAGAAGCGGCTGCATGTCTGATTCTGGCCATGTACACAGCAGTTTGTGAAGCATGCCAAGACTCTCCAGCATGCAAGGCATTACAGAAATGTAAGACAGGGTCTGAGCTATGACCAGCAGAGTGCACGGCATCATATTCCACTTTGCAGCAGGGGAAATAGGGATGCAAAATATGTTCTTGAGCTGAATAAGCCATTTAAACAAGATAAGAACTGAGGTGTACTTTTGTCTCCAAATTTAAACCAAAATTGGATCATAATGTTTCTCACATTGGTCTGTCACACTTAACTCATGAAATTACCCCACCTCCATTGCCACCAGCTATTTTCTAGTGTAGGAGTTTAATTTATCATTCCAATCACTGTAAAATACCCCAAAATAAGGGCAAAGCAAACAGGAAATCTTGTAGCTGGACTGCAGCAGGGTGAGTAATTTCAATACTCGGTGCACTGTACAACCTCCGACCCTAGCAATTACTTTTCATTTCTCTTTTCACCTCATGGGACTTTCTGTTAATTGGACTTGCTCTGTGAGAAAGTATTTCAGATGTGAACGTTTTTTAGGTCTTCTTGCCGCTTCGTGATTTGTGGTTAGCATGTGCTGGAGAAACCCAGCAAAAATCTCTCTGGTTAGCCCAGTGTAATCTAATCTAGTCCAGCTGCAGCCCCTGAGCAATGAATTGCAACATCTAAAGATTTTTCAGGCCAAGTAGCACCTCATCACATCCAGTCACCACTTCCACCTGGAGCAACGGGAAGATGGGAGCCCCAGCAAGAGGAATGGTGTGACTGGGCTTAGAGTGCATCCATGGGGGAGAAACCTCCAGTGCAAAGCAGAGGCAGCCACTACCTCTGCTCTTAAGCAGGAGTTGCAGTACAGTTACCCAGAGAGCCTGAACCCTCCATCCCTTCCTGGTTACAGTGGTGAGTCTGTGGAGCCTCATGCCTGCAGGGACTGTTCAGCAATATCTGCAATCTCTGTTTCTCTCTGCTGTGGGAAGGGCTGGCTGGTGCAGTGCTGGCCATGTGGAAGGGCTCGTGGAGGGAAATGGCTTTCCTGTGCTCTGCAGGGTGTATGTGGCTCCTGCAAACCAAGCAGTCAGCAGCACCAGCGTGCACCAGCATCTCAGTTTGCACGGACTGGGGCTCCCATCAGACTCACCAGCATGGGTGGCACTGGGTGTGCAGAGAGGACAGCTGGCTTCGTGTGTAGCAGTAACCCAAGAGTTCACACCACTTCTCAGGAAGGATTTGCTGAGCTCTGTTATGTGTCTGTAGCTCTAGACAACTCAAAGCTGCCTTGGCCACCCGTGCATCAGCTGTGGTCTGTGCCTAGGGTTGCTTGGGGATATTTGATTGTCAAAACATTTTGGTGTCAAGGGCCTCTCCACACCCTCTGGTGCGACATGATCCCTGGGTAATAGACTGAGCAGGACTGTTTGGGAGCCCATCCCAGTTCTATTTAGACCTGCACAGAGAAAGGGTAAGAGACCACGGCGTCAAAACCGTGTACCTGATATGACACTACCTGCTGAGATGGGTGAGGTTCTGGGTGTGCAAACTCTGAAGTAAAGGACGAGTGTCTGAGCTCATTCATCTGCTGTGGCAAATGACTGAACTGAAGACAGTGGAGCCCAGACCTTCCTGTCTCACCAGGGCCTGGTACTCTCGAAGACAACCAGAGAGGCTGTTTCTTGTTTTGGGGAACTTATTCCCCTCTGCTTTAGTTCTTTAAGATCTTTGGTCTGGGCTTGCCCAGAAGCTTGGCCACAGGTTTTAGTCCCTGGTGCTTGACCATGGCTCAGTGAGCCAAGTTCAGCTGTTGCCGTGTTGGGGTTGGGAGCTGTTCAGCTCCTCATGTGCACCCCAGAGGAGGAGCTTGTGGTGGAGCAAAATCTGCTTCCGCACCCAATTCCTGGGATAGGACCAGCTGCACCGTGCCCAGGGTGCAGCCCACCCGAGGAACAAGTGGCAAAAGCTGGCGTGTCTCGGGCCCTGTGTTCTGTCCTCTCCAGTATCTGGTGGTGTGAAGGGGCACAAGCAGCAGCTGCTGACATTCCAGAGTGCCCAGCTCCATAACTAACCTGGCAATCTCCCTGCCGGTCCCCGCTCTGTGCTCACTGGGTTATCACAGCTGCCATCAGCAGCCCCAACCACTGGCAGCAGCAGCAGGGTGACTCACCTGGCCTGGCCCTCCTTGCACTAAATCTTGCTATCAAGATGATAATCTGCCGGTAATTTTTGCTCCAGCTGAGAGCTGTAGACCTGCTCTCACGCATCCTGCTCTCCCTGTAGGCAGAAAGCTTCCCCCCAAATTACCCCACCCTTGCTCAGTGTACCCACAGCCTCTGGCCACTCTCCAGCACATTGTCTGGTTTGGAAACCAAAAACCTCTGCCCTAGAACCTAATTTCAGGAATTAGATTCTGGAGGCCATTGAGGTGCCATGGAGAGATTCAGCCAAGTGCACTTTTGTGGAGGTTGCAGTGCTGAGGCCATTCATCATTTAGTCAGGGAGGCGATGCCCACACTGCCCTGCTGAGCACAGTAAATGCTGAGCAGCTTTTTCCTGAAAGTTTCCTCCTGGCCCCATAATGCCTAGACAAGGACGTGTCACATCATGGACCAGCAGTGGGAGAAGCCATTAGACCTTCAGCAGCTCCAGAGCACAGACCACAAGCTGTGAAGTGCAGATGTGCATTGCTGCACTAGTAACAAGCACAGATCACGACTGCGTGTCCTGCTGTCTTCTCTATTCCTCCTGTCACGAGTTTACCTCCCTTTTCTTTCTCCCCTCTGTCTCTCCTTTGTGATGTTATATGTGATATAGGGGCTTTGTTCAAAGAGGATGTTGTACTACATGGCTGGGTTGAGAACTGCCAGCTCATTTCATGCAGGACTGCACAACTCTCACTCCAGCCTGCCTGGGCACAGTAGAGGTGCTGAGAGAAACTTTCTGAAATCTGTAACTGATTTCCCTTGTCTGACTTTGAGGTTTGGAGTCTTTGTGAAAAAAGAGCCAGGCATACACATCTAGACCCTGCTGCACAATCACTAGCATTTAAGAAAAAAGAATAAGAAATTAAATGGGGGTTTTGCTTCTCCTGGTTCCTGGGAGGAGCTCCATGTTGTGCAGCTGACTGAGTTACCAGTTTGGAGGGGCGACTCTTTATGTCCTTGGAAAGGGAGTCTGAGTCATCTCCTCTGCTGGAAAATGAACAGAGCTGAAGCTGTGCCACCAGCCCTAAGCCCTGCAGTGACACCTCCAGGGATGGTGTGAGCTCCATGGGAAAGCTTTCTGCTGGAGGTAGGCAGAGACTTCTCTGTGCCCAGAGGAGAAGCATCCCTTATCCATAGGGATATCAAAGCTACCAGCAAAGCTGAAAGGTCTGACTGATGTTGTAAGAGCACCTTGGAGCTGGTTTAGAAGCTTCTGGGGTTTCTCTGAGCTGGGACTGTGAGGCTCCTTAATGATGTGTTTCTGTTTCACAGCTACTAGTAACACAGGAAAGCAAATCCCCCCTTCATATGTGAATCCACAGACCAGGAGCAAAGATAAGGATGATGTGAATGATGTCTTCTTGCATATCCCCTTCCTGTGAACCCATATGATCTAATTTACATTATTATTTATTTCAGGGTGACCAGTGTCCCACCTTGCCATGGAGGTCAATGGAAGTTTATTTGTCAACTTCATGCACAGGATTTCAACCCGCGCCTGTGATTAGTCATGAAATGAAATTCACAGCTTGGAATAATTTATCCAGCATATCCAATCAAACACAAACATCCTTTGTGCTTGAAAATGAATGAGGGCTGGAGGCAGCTAGCCTGGTGCAGAGGTTTGTGACAGATTAATGAGCTGAGAATAAGCTGCCACCTCCCACCCCCATCATCAGTGACTTTCCAGTCTGAGGAAAGGGATGCTGAGCTAGAGGTGAAGGATATACTCTCTGATAAGTGTTGCAGTGGGAGGTGAGAAATAAGAGCTACCAGTGGAGGAGGAGGAGGAGGGCGGAAAAGGCAAGCACTGTCCTCTGTTAAGCAGGGTACAGTTTAGACAGAGCAGCTGCCTGACAGGCTTCTGGCATGAGGGTCAGGGCAGGAGCAGCCCTGTGCTTGCAGCATCTGTTATTGAATGCTACCCACAGGTACCAGGGCAGCACACACCATGATTTTCTGACTTTTTCCAGTCACGTGGGAAGGTAAGGGGCCTGTGAGACAAAAGGAGATGATGAAATGGCTTATGAGGTCTGCCCTCAGTGAGATGCAGTAATACCACTGAAGAAGGGCTTACATCCCAGAGGCTTTTTGGGCTTAAAGCTGGAAATAAAGTCTTGAGTTTGAGTGTCATGATTCAGTGATTTTTAATTGGGAAATTCATATTACTTACCCTTTCCTTCCTTTCCTCCTTAGCATGCCAGCTTTGGAAGTGTGACAGAGGGTCCAGACTGTGACAGTAACATGCTTCTCCTTGTGCAGAGTAGGTGCACCATGAGCTGAACTGAGCTGTTGGGTCAGGGGGGAGGGTGATGAGCCTGTGGCTCAGCTGGGGAATGGCTGTGCATTAATCCAGGGCCAGTCAGTGACTCGAACTTCTCTGCCCTCATCTCAGTGTTCATTAACATCAAAGTGAAATTCTAGTTCCCAGATTAGCGAAGAAAAGTTTGAAGGGGTGAAGTGTGTGTTGCCTGAAAGTGAAGAATCCAGAAAGCAAAGCCAACCTTCAACCGATCATTTTGAGTATACATTATTTGTGATTGCGGGGAGTTTTTTTATAACTGGGGCAAACCACACTTCAGAGAGACTTTGTGATACGAGGCTTTTGTAAGTGATGAGCTGACGATGCATGTTTTACAACCAAAGAAGATGAAAGAGACATTTCAAGGCTGAAACCCTGGGTTCAGCCGGGTGCTTAGTGGGGAAAGGATTTTTGCATTTGTTGCCACTGATGTGCCACGTGCTTAAACTCAAGAACACTGCACTGGTGGGAAGCTGGCAGGAGAAGCAGCTACTAAATGCAGAGCCAGGGGAGCCCACTAGGTCTGCGCCCTGACAGCACTGCATTTGGTCTTCTAAAATCTCCTTTATCAGCATCTGCTGGGGGTCCACAACTGCATAAGGCAGGAAAAAGGCTGTGCTGATCCCACTGACTGGCTGGGGTCAGAATCTCCTGCCTGAAGGCTCAGATGGAAAAAGGTGGTGTGAAGTTTTCTCTTCCTTCCAAAGGCAGCAGGTGAATTAAGCTGATTTCGTATTTTAAAGCAGCTTCTGGGGTGCTCTAATCATGCATCTTCATGATGCTACATCTGAAACTCCAAACCCACACAGCTTGAGCCATAAGAGTAGGTCCTGCCTCTTGCTGCCTGCCAGATGTTTTGTCCTTTCACACCAGCCCTGGAGTGCTGCTCATGAGGGGTGGCTTTGCCCTGGCTCCTGTGAGGTTTCTTCATGTCCAAAGGAGAAGGAGGCTCCCAAAAGACAGGACTTGGGGCTATCCTGTGCAGGGCCAGGAACTGGACTTTCATGATTCTTCTGAGTCCTTCCCACATTAGGATATTCAGTGATTCTATGAAGCTGCAGTACCAACCACTGAATGGACTCTGGTAGCTGTGGGAACCAGGCACCTCTCCTGCTCCCTTGAACCAGTTTCTGGAAGCATATCCCTGTGATATAAAGACAGCCTCATCTCTGGAGCAGAACTCTTGCACAGAGGCATGGAAGCAGTGCTGGCTCTCATAAAGCACTGTCCTACCTGCTCTTTTGCAAGGAAATGTGAGAGATTTATTTTTAAGCCACATCTAATTAAAAAAAAAGACAAAAAGGAAGTGGTTAGGGGCATATTTGACTGTGCACTAATGAACTGTAAAGGATATAGTCTAAATTTTTTCAGATGTTTCGAAAGCAGCCTTGCAAAAACCAAATACACTTCGCAGAAATCTCCCTGACTTCTAGGTTGTTTCCTACATGTTGGTGCTAAACCAGAATCTCCTTGAGCAGAGGATCTTTTCTTCTCACTGTCCTCCCACCCCCCACTGCCTTCCAACCACTGACAGTGGATAAAAATATTCATGTTTCAGTCCAGTACCTTTATACGCATCTCACACTGGAGGGTTTTTTCCATTCCCCTGGGGTTGGGCAGGCCATGATTATCACTCTAATAGAGTTAATTAAGAGCCTTGAGGCCCTGACGTTTTGTTTTTTTTGGGACCAGACCTATGGCTTGGGCCTCTGAGCTACCTGCTCTGCCCTATCCTTCCCCTGGAAAAACAGCCAGGCAAAATCTGGCAACTGGCTCTTCAGGAGCTGCGTGCACCCTCTAGCCTCAGCTACAGGATCAGATGTAGATGTCTCCTCTCTGTTGGCTAAGGTAAGCTCCCTGGAAAGGGACAATGTGTGCTGATCCTTAACTGTGAATTGGACAATAGCTCAAAGAAATAAAAATTACCCTAGGAAGTGAATCAGCAAGACAAGACATGTCCCCAAAAAGTCCATCCGCGGGATGGGTTTGATGCTGGCAGAGCAGCAGTGTGCTCAGAGAGCAGGTGAAGGCCATCAGGTGGGGGCTGTACTCACTTATCCTTAGCACCTGGGAGAACCATCCCCTAAAGGGAGCTTTTTCCCTTGCCACAGCCTCACTCAGCTCAATGGGAATCTCTGAGATCAGGTAAGGACCTTTTTTTAATAAATCCAGGAATATGGGGTCACTCCCAAACGTGGAATAAAATAATAAAGCACTTTCATGTGGGAATCTTGCTGTCCTCTGGAGAGTTACAGAGATCAAAGACTTAAAACAGTGGCTAATTGCAGGTGAGGTTACTCCTGTGAAACAATTAGCCCGTGTGCGCGCGTGTGAAAATGGAGAGGGTGCGTTGCTAGCAAACCGAACTGTGTGCTGTGAAACTGCCTCAGTTTTAGGGAATGTTAACTATTCCCTTGCTGGGTTATGATTCTTCCAAGTGACCGGTTTGAGTCCACAAGATCTTAGTGCCCCACTGGTCTTGTCCCCTTTCCCGGTTTGTAACTGGAACACGAGTCCTAAGAGCATGCACAGGACTTAAATGATGGGGGGAAATGAGGGCAAACTCGTGTGGGGTTCTGGAGAGGAGACTGTGTCCCTTAGCTTGTGAAAGCTGTTAATGCAGCAAAGAGGAAAATGGAGATTTGAAAGATACAATTTGGGGGCCCTGAAGCCTTTGCCTCAAATCTTCACAGGGCTGTTCAGTAACTTAAAGGATGAGAACAAACTGTGGCTATAATTTAAACCGTCAAACATACAAAACCAGGGTGAGAACAGATAGTTTTACAGGGCCCCCAAGGAGGGCTCTGAGCTGGACAGTCAACCCTGGTTTGTTTATTGCTTCTGTGGAAACTATGATGAATGGTAGAAAAAAAAGTCCTTAAGAGTAGTGAGGAGGGGTTTCAAAGGGAGGGAGTTGAGCTGGTAACTGAACAGGAAAACAGCCTTGGGAATTCGTGCCTGAGAAATGTTAGTCTAGAAAGGATGAGCAGAGCTGAACAGGCACAGCCCTTGGATCCAGGGTAGGCAATGTTCAGGAGACAAGGCCTGGGGCTGGCTCTGTGGTGAACCCTGTCTGGTCAGAGGAACAAACCAAACACAACCAGCGAGGGGTAGAAACCAGGACCTGGCGTTTTCACAAGGGTAATGGCCTGATCTGGGGTCTTGTGTTTCCACCTCGAGGAGAGGCTGAAAAAGTCAGAGAGAATGGACAGGAACTTGAAGGACAGGGAGTAGTTCTGTGTCAAAGCCAAGTGAAAGGCTCTGCTTATGAGAGTTCTTAAGACAGTATAGAGAATTGTGAAGAAGTGATGACATGGCAAATAACAAGGAAAGTGCATCTATTTTCCTTTTGCTTCTCTTTCATATGAGAGAGATGCTCAGTGAAGAGATTAACAACAAGCAGGTTTTCAACAAGCTTGAAAGTAACCAAAGGGAAGTCTACTATTAGCTTTTAGGCCGTTGATTGTTTTTCTCTTTGTGCTAGTGTCTGTGAACTCTGCAAGCTGACAAACTATGAAAAGGCCACTGACATGCAGCTGAGCCTGGGGGGCCTGTAGGCTTTTAAGAGGGGCACTAGTCACATTGTGTAGTCATTTGAGGTCTTTGTTCAGAGACAGGAAGCAAAAACCTGCATCCTTGTTCCCTCTTTGGCTTCTGAGGTTCTGCTTCACATCCTTACAAAGTCTGAGGCAAGACACCTGTCCTCTGAGCTTTGGGACATGGCTGTGGCTGCCACTTAGCCCCTCTTTTCACAACAGGTATCTCCTCTCCTCCCTGCACCAATGGCCTAATTGCATGCATGCATGTTGACACAGGGTGGAAAGAAGAAAGTCTTCAGTTAAGCAATTAGTTGCTGCCATTGCAGGCCCTGCCACAAGATAATTGAGCGCCATTAAGTAATGTTTGGTTCTGAAATGTAGCAATTATCTCAGTAATTGCAAGGATGTTCCTTGAATTCTAACCCATTTTTATTGACGTGTTGAGTGTTTCTGCTGCCATCCAAGCTGCTGGAGCTCCAAGCTGCTGTGTGAGACAGCAGGGAGAAGGAAGGAAGCGTGTTCTCTGAGAGAGCCTGCCACGTGTGATAATTTGGTGGTGCTTTTCGTGTTGCAAGCACCTGATACTGAGCTGGCTTCACCCTGCTCTGGTCAAGACCTCTCAGCCTGAGCAGGGAGATCTTGCCCTTCCTAAGCCCAAAGCAGAGCTGGGATGGTGGAGCCTGGGCTGGCGTTTGACCTTGCCAGGTCTCTGTCTCCTTTCAAATGTGCAAGCCATTCCTGCACAGCTCCAAGCTCGCTTCTGGTTTTGAAGGTTTGTGGTCCAAGGCCTCTCCTCTGCCAGGAGTGGAGATCCGAGCTCCAAGGGGATGGCATTGGCCACTAGAGGGTAGCACAATTAAAAGCATAAGGAAGTCTCATTTCTCGGAGTGGATCCGGCTGTGCCGGGGATGTGCGGCAGGGATGGTCAGGCCTCTGCAAGCCCTGTGGACACTCAGTGCCTCCAGGCTACCTGCTGCCCGCTGCATGGGACAGTGCAGGAGCAGAAGCAAACTCATGGTGAGGAGAGGACTTGCCGAGGTGAATCAGGAACACGTGGCAGCAGAAGCAGATGAGGGTTCCCAGTGCTGCTGCTGCTCTTCCTGGGCACCATCCTCATTGCTCCTTCCTCACCAGAGTCCAGGGTCCCAAAGGAAACTTTTGATTTGGCTCTACTGTTGGTTTAATGTAATTTCTTGATCTATGGCTCTGACCCCAAGCTCAGAGCTGGGATATCACTGTGCCAGATGGAGAAAACCAAGATCTTCCTATCTTTTCTGAGTTACACCTATAAAAGACACAGAGCACATACTGTCCTTCTCTTGGCCTTTGCTGGCATGTACAAAGGGCCATGCCCACTAGCAGATGAGAATGCAAATGGTTTTTAGAATCACACTATTGTATGAATGGACATAAATTAGTGGAGGGTCACAGAAGAAGAAAGGTTTTAATTTTAAAGAGTGCCTCTGGAGCTGAAGGTCAGAGTGGAGCCATCCTCCCTTGAACAAAATCCCCACCACAACACTGTATTAACATGATACTTAAAAATGCAGCTGCGCTCTCGGGTTAAAGTCCTGGCTCTGCAGAGAGCACACTCCGGCAGGATCAGTTTCAAGGATGGAGAAATGCGGTGTCTGACGCACGCTAAAATGTCTGTGTCCTGATCCGCTGTGCAGCAATGCATCAAGCACGTCTTGAAACGTGGGCTCTGCCAGCTGCCAGCACGCGCCAGGCGCAGGGGGTTCGTCACGATGGCAGTGTGGTTAATTGGGGGGATGGAGAAGCCTGTGAAGGAGAAGGCAAATGCTTTCCTTACAGTCGTGTGGCTCATTAGAGCAATTGCATAGCACTGGCAGTGTGAAAGAGCTTTTTCTCTTCCAGGGTATTTGTAGCACGCCAAGAAGCCTTGTTGCTTCATGGGGGTCACGATGATGTTTCCTTGCTGTGTTTGGGGCAGCATCGGGCACGAGCAGGTGCACTGCAATAGCACAGCGCAGTGTTATGACACTGCTGTGAAAGAATCCAAGTGGCTCAAGGTAGAAGTTTCTCACTGCGTAGAAAAGGGTCAGCTTGAAACTGATCCTCACGAGCTGCAGGGCATCACCCCTGTGGTAGCAAGACATAAGAGCACAGAGTACTTGTTTAGCTGTGAATGTACCCTTGTAACTCACGGGGCAAAACTGTGGTCTTTGCTCTGTGTCTGCCCATTTTAAACCAAAATATTTATTCACCGGATTGAGACCCATCAGGTTAATGCATCTTCAGAGGTCATTGCTGGTCAGCTGACACCAAGAAAGTTAATCTGTTTTTCCTAGAGTACCCTTAATATGAAGTGACTCCTTGCCCACCCACACACACATACACCAGTTAAACTCCAAGAATCCCTGCAGTATTTCCCCTTTTTGGGTGGGTTTTACACCATTCTGGTCTCAGATACATAATCTCCTTGGAGCAGTGGGGGAAGGTCATGTTCAACCCCCACCTTGTTTTACAGGCTGCGGTGTGACCTGGGGCTCTTGAGTTGTGTGTGTGTGTTATAGTCATGTCTACAGTGAGTGTCATTGCCTTCTGGAAGAAAGGTGTCCTTCCTAGAGACACAGGCAAGGAGGCAACGGGCCTTGAATGTACAAACTCCTTGGAAACTGAGCAGCACACTTCTCCTGTGCCTTCCCTGGCAGCCTCCAGCTCCCCTGTGCCTCTTCCTGCGTGGCTCTGGGCTGGTTCTGTGTGGGCAGGACTGCCCAGAGGTGGCCAGCAAAGACTGGGAGGCTCTGGACTGCCTTGAAGGAGGAAAAGAACATTCACCAGCTGGAAGCACAGGTGTGAACCTTCCCCCTGGGACACTGGAAGGACAAGCAAGTGCAGTAATGTGTTGAGTTGTGTGTGTTGGCTTTTTCCTAGTTACCTTAGGGAACAAACAAGTGTTAGCCCTCAGGTGGCCTGGTCTGGGCTCTGTGTTCAGCGTGGCACACACTGCTTCCCTGGCCTGACCATGACCCTGGAGCGCAACGGGAGGAAGATGACTGGGAGAGGGAGAGCACTGGGGCTATTTTTGCTCCCATATCACTATCTAGTTAGACTCCAAGATGCTGTCCTTCACTGCTGTCTGCTGCCTCGCTCGCTCTGAGGCTCTCAAGTGTTTATCATTGACAGGCTGTGAGCAGATGGACTGGCAAGAAGAGATAAATTTGACCCAAGAAGATGTCACTTGAGGAACAGCTGAGGCTAGTGTTTCACCAGATGTCCCAGCTTTAACCCATTAGCAACTTCAAGGAACTCAGCATTGTCAGTGGCTTAAACACGCTCCATTACCCCGCAGGCAGGGCACAAAGGCTATTGTTACAATTTGCACAACAAGCAGATATTCCAGGTTTTTCCAAGGGGGCTGCCATGAACTTGAGCCCAATTGGGGCATGCAGTCATGACGTGTACCATAGTTAATGGTGTCCTCTGCAAGCTAGGCTCAAACAGCTGGAGTTAGTCAAAATGTTACTCATTTACTGCTAAATGAGTCTGTTGGTGCGTGAACCAGCAGATACCGTGTGATGGCAATACTGACAGATGCTCTCAAAGGCATCTGCATGATTGGTGTAGTTGGTTTTCCCCTCCGTGGCTCTGTATTGGGTGTCCCAAGAGGCACTGCTGCTTCTGCTGCCAGATTAAATGTGTAAGCACGTGCCTGGTGACTGTGTACCTCAGGCTGTGTCACTGTGGGCTCTTCATCACCAGATTGTGCCTAAAAAATCTGAGCAGTGAACGAGCCCGTGTGGGTGGGTGGATATGCCCACAGTCACTGAGCTAGAACCTACAGAGCACTTTCCAGCACCCTCGATGGAGAGCACACACAGCACAGAGCAGTGATGTCTCTGCATCTCACCCTCTGTTTCTGTAGTCCTGCCTCTGTGGTCCTCCAGGAAGGGCTGTCATCTGCTGCTCAGATAAATTTAACAAACCACATTTAAACTGGTAAAAGGAAGTTGTGGCTGTAAGGTCATTCCTGAGTGTGAGATTTATAGATATTTGAGCCAGTGAGACAATCTGGTCATAGGCTGATCATGGGAGTATCTCCCACGAGGGCAGTATCTCCCAGCTTCCACTGATGGCTTTATCCTGGTTTGCTGGAGGTGACTTTAACACTGGTTTTGTTGGTGTGGCAGCTCCTGCACTGGGACAGTGTTCAGGGTTGCAGGAACACAGGCAGGTGTCTGTCACTTCCCCATGTATCCCTTCTTGCTATCAGTCTTGTCAAGAGCTGAGCATCTTGTGGTTATTTCCTATGCAAAGTCTGAAAATTACCAGGTTTACGGTGTCTTTAGCTAAACCCCATCTTGTCACCTCTAGCTCTGATGACTCCATTACCATGTATGCTCCCAACTGACATAGCCAGAAAGCCCAGGGGAAAACTGAGCACCTTTTCATTAGCTGGTGTTTGTTAATGGATGTTTTTTACTCCAGGCAAAATTGAGTCTAATCAAATTGCCCTTTTCAAATTAATTGCCTTGTTCAAGGCTTGATCTGGGAGGTGGAAGAGCAACTCCTCTCACTTTATCTGGGAGAGTGTGAGGGAGTGTTTGGCACTGTATGAGCCCATTTCAAATGCAGCACTTCTCTTGCTAGGTCTCTACTGTGTGATTCTGGGGAAGTTACAGGTTCAAATTTGCCTCTTTCCTCTAAAGCCACGGAATGAGCATCCCTCCTGTGCACTCTGTGCAGTTTTCTACCAAATTTTGTAAGATATTTAGGGCCAGATTTTCAGCCAGTATAAAACAATGTCCTCAGATCCCCCTAAATCTGTACTTTTCCCTCTGAGGTGATGCCATATACTTCTTGACCTAATTCTGCTCAGTTGGGAGAATGCTAACACTGAAGTCAGGGATTGATGTGTACCAGAATTTTTTCATTGCAACCAGTTTAATCTGGGATTCTTCAGGGGAACCGCTCCTGGGCTCAATCACAAAGCTGAGAGCTCCATACTGCCAGGATTGCTCTGCAGACAATTTTTGTGCCTGAGCAGGGCTCCAAGGGCTTGGCTGTGAATGCCAGCATTTACTCAAGCTGCCCAGCTGCTTTTGGATGTGTGTGCTGTTTACATGCAGACTCCAGCTGGTTGCTACAGTAGGATTTAGCCAGGCAGGGTCTGTTGGGAAAAAGCTTCCCTCTGCCACAGAGATGAGGCAGTGTCTGTGTTGCTAGCAGGACAAGCTGGCTGCTTTTGTCAGCCTGGGACTTGCCTTCTGGACAAGAAAAGTCACAAAATCTGCCTCAGAAAGGCAAAGGAGTTAGTGGTGTTAATCTACACAAAAGAAGCTGGCACTCCCAGTGCTGCAGCATTCGATGTCTCTGCTGCACTTGTAGTGACAGCTCTGCTGTGACTTGGGAGGGCAAATAAATACTGAAGTACAGTAAGCAAGAAATCCCTCTTTCTGTCCTAGCAGTTATGATTTTGGCCACAAAACGGCCTCTTTTCCTAGGAGATCACCTCTTCCCAACTCTCCCTGTCCCTTTGGGTGTCACAGGGAATGTTGAAATGGGAAGATACAATAACGAGGACTGAGTTTCTTGAAAACAGTGCTCGGATAGGCAAAATTGGAAGCTGTTCTATGCACTGGGCTCGGAATCCAGCACCACTGTGGGCTGACCTTCCCAGACCGTCCATATGTGAGTGGGTGTTTTAAATATCAACTTTTCATTGGCATTTAATTCAATGTTTCATTCAAAAGGGATTTTCTATTCCTCCCACTTCTCTCCCTCCTCCCCAGAGTGCTGGGAAGTTCATCTCAGAAAAAAAAAAAGGCTAGAAGATGTATGTCTCTTGGGGTTTTTTTGAGAACTGATAAGGATTGTGGAAAGTCCCATAGGTGTGCACTTTCCTTCATTACTCAATCAGACTTGGCGTTAATATTTCTTAGGAACCTGCTGCTCTCTGTTTCACACAGTTTGATTGTTATGACATGTACAGTACCTGAAATTTAAAATTCATTGAACTGGGGCCAACATCTTCTCAGTGGCCACTGATTGGGAATTCTGTGATTTTTTTTTTTAGATACCTGTAGCAAATGGTTCATCCCTCCCTTTCCAGAGGAGCTGAGCATTTGTGAGTGCTTTGAAATAGAGCATGACATGCTCCTAGGTTGGCAGTTTTAATGAGATCTGTGGAGCAGCTCCTGCAATCTCATTATTCTACTGCCTAGTAATTGTTAATGGGAATTTTCTTTGCAGAGAAAGTGAATATCTTGTCAGGATAAAAATTGCTGGGGCTTATCAACTACTTTCTGATTGGCTCCTCAGTCAATGTTTTTTGATTGGAAAAAGACTAATGTATTGGAAATGCTACTTTTAGGAAAACTACTCTTGAGAAGTAGAACTTGGGGAGTTTGCTGACATCATATTTCTGATGCAAGATGCAAATTTTTTGTTTTAAAAGGTTGCACAAGAAAATGTGGATTTGTTTTGTTGGGGATTTTTTATTATTTGTATTTTAATCAAGAGCAGAGCAAGAGAATAAGATGCCTTACATCATTTTACTGGGCAAAAGTGTTACCCTTTCAGTATTTTAAATGTATAGCCCATACTATGCAGTAGAACGACGTTTCCTTCTTGATGGTTAGTGGGAATGTTTCCTTCTTGATGGAAGTGAGAAGCCACTGATGCTACAATGAAGGGCAGAGGAGTATGAACTGCCTAGTGACACCTGTGCTGCCTTCTGGGCAAGAAGCCTCTCCTGTCATTCAGTCCATGCTCTCCTTCATCCTACATGGCATAGATGCAAACCCACGTGTGGGCTGTGGCTTCAGGTGACCTGGGAGCCGTGGGGAGAGAAATCAGTGCCTTGTGCTGTCCCTTACCGTGCGCCATCCTGCCGTGCCAATGGCACTGTCGTGTTTGGCCCGACCTGGATCGCCCCTGCACCTCCTCCCTCCTTGCAGCAACCCCAGGTGAGGAGAGAACCATTCTTAGAAAGGCCCCCAAGTCCCAGAGCTGCTGAGGTCAGTGGTCCCTGAGCTCAAGCCGACACAGAGCTTGGCGAGCTCGGGTGGCTGCACAGCCCGTGCCTTGCTGGGCCCACACGGAGCTCGGCGTGGCCTCGGGGCTCGGCCGCCCTGGGAGCAGCAGGTGATTGCCAGAGCAGCCTTTCTGGGAGATGCAGCCCCGGGAATGGCTGGGTTCACCTCCGGGACAGATCTCGGGGGTTCACTGCGGGCCAGGCGTGAGGAAGTCACCGCTGCTGCCTGGCTTAGATCTTCCAAAACTGCTGAAGGCAGAAAGGAGAACAAGCAGCAGACAGCAAAGGGAAGATTAATTGGCCAGCTGCCTGAAGGGCTGGTTGGGGTTGTATTTCTCGTTCTTACCCTTGCAAATTTCTGCAGGATTGTAAATCTTGAGCTGTTTCCCAAATGGGGAGACTTCAGGTGTGTTTTTTTAAAATAAGCAAACCTGAGCATACTTAAGTTCTTTGACTCAACAGCCAGGAATTCCCATTGGCTTTATTACATGCTGACAAGCGTGCTGGGGAAAGCAGAACAGATCAATGGCTGTGTTTGAAGCGGGCCATAAATCACTTGTGACACCAGGCAGCAGATTGAGTGACTCGCCTTGTTCCTCCTCCCCTCCCAGCACCCCAGCGCTGACCCCGGCTTGCCACCGAGCCCCGGGGAGAGCTGCCCGTGATTAATGCTGCAAATGAGATTCTGGCCCAGTCGGCAGCAGCAAACTTGAGCCAAAGGTCTCTGCAGGGAGAAGTCAGAGGACAGTAGAACGACTCAGACAAGGAGTAAATTTAAATGGGTTAAATCCTGCCCAGCTCCCAGCACCTTTGCTCCAGGCTGTGCCCACTCTTTTCTCGGTACCCTCATGAAATCCTGGCTTTACGTGAGTGTCTGTCCCTGCCCCAAACACGCTGTGAGAGCCTTTAACGTCATGGGTTGGGCAATGGTGATGTTAAAGCTGCCAATGGGACAGGAGGCTTGCTGATGCCAGACGTGGGAATTCAGCCTCTGACGGGTTTTGACTTTTCGGAAGGAGCCGAGATGGGCAGATGGTTTTGAATTTAATACCTTCTTCACTGGAAATTGTAGCCTTGGGGTGGTAGAAAATCAGACATAGCCCTGGTCTAGACAGGAGAGGGGTGTGAGAACTTCCAGAGTGCCAAGCACTCTTCTCCCCTGCCCCTGCGCCAGGGCTGGCGTGGGAAGGCAGGGACAAAAAGAAAAGCTGCTGTAAAAATCACACCATTCTCTTTTGAAGCTTTCAGACCGCTCTTTTGTTTTTGGTGATAGATTGAGATCAAAATTAGGGAAACTATAATTTTTAAAATGAACGCAATAGAAAGCACTGCCACTCATCCAGTCTGGTTGAAACCCTTCTTTTTGGTGGGAGGAGAGAATGGGAAAGATCTATATTTTTCATAAACCTTCCTCCAGTTCCAGCAGTGGCTTGTCACCTCACTTTGGAGCTGTCTTTGTGGAGGAAACAGTTAAGCAACTAAAAGAAACCCATCCCTGCATGCACAGAGCTTGCTCCTTCCATAGGAGTACAGGATACTGGGAGTGCCTTGTGCTGGCAGATAAGGGATGCCAGGGCTGTGGGTCTGCCCACAGGCAAGATCTTAATTAAAAATTATCTATATTATATCAAATATTTTCCTGAATTTTTTCAAAGTTGTTTCCACGTCTTGTGCTAAAAAGAAATCAAGGGAATATTTTGCAGGATTCTGACACTCCTACTTTTATCATCTAAATGCTTTTTTTCTTCTAAAAAGGTCCAAGCCCTATGCTGATACAGTGCTTGGTAAATAAGGGGTCTTGGTAACATTGACAGAAAATTCTTCTTTTTTTTATGTCAATAAGAACTGTAGGAGAAGCCGGAAATGCCATTCATGATAGCATCTTCAAGCTTTTCCTCTTGAAAAAGCAGACCTGTAATGGACACCCAAGGGCCCTGCCCTGTCTGTGCAAATAACCCCAAAATTCAGGAAAATGCAGTAGAAATCAGCCACTCTCAGGATGGGACCCTTCCAGCCTCGCAGGCAGGGCAATGTGCAGTGTTAGCACATACCAGAGGACTTCTGTGAGTTGCGAAAAGGGAGTTTGATGTTTGTTGGCACTTTGGTTCCTGTGCTCTGAGAGCGGGCAGGCCTGGCCAGGTTGTTTTCCTTTGTGTTGTTTTTTTTTTTTGGGCAAAGCAAAGTATTCAGAAATGGAAACTCTTGGTGAGGAGATAGCTTTTCTTTCCCTGCCATCGTGCTTCTCTCAAGCACCACTCTGTTTTACTTTACAGGGTTTCCCTTTCATCTGAAACCTTCCAATTTCGGGCAGGTTAGCTTGCCAAGGTGCACCTTCCCTTTCATAAATATTGCAGTAGCTACAGGCTATGGAGAGTTAGCCAAGCCAGTTCTCTTCATCTATCATGATCTCACCCCTCCCTTAACCCCCTCCTCTCCCACCCTCTCATTAAATAAGAACAAAAGGTAAACCGTAACCCTCTCACATGCCACATTAATATATGGTATAATTTTCCAGTTCTGCCCAATTCTGGTATGGCAGCTGTGTGCTTGTGTAGAGAATGTGGCATCCCTCATATTGGGAACACTTGCAATCTTCTGTCCAAACTTGCTCCACACTGGAACATCCTGGGCTGCCCAAATGCTGCTCAATAACAGCAAGGTATTGGGCACCTTTTACCCCCTGGGCATCAGAGGATGAGGGATCCACCCCTGCTCCCAGCAACCTAGGAAGCAGCTTCCCAAACTTCTGTTTCCCTGACCTTCAGCTCATGGAGGGTTAGCAGAGCTGCTGTCTCTGATGTTTTGAGGGTCAGGTCTCTGGGGAAGTGGTGCTTGCTCTGCCCTTGCCTGCTGTGGAGGTTTTCCTCTTGGAGCTGGGGCTCTGGGAGCTCTGCAGCTCGTGTTCCTGCCAGGAGCCAGGGCTGCTCTGCCTCCCACCTGGGCTGCAGGGGAGTTCAGTTTAGTTCTGCAAACAGAAATTACTTGAAATACTGGTTCCCAGTGCTCAGCTAAGTAGGGAATGCTTTTCACTCCCCGTGGCCTTCTGGCACTGCTAACGCACCAGAGAGTGGGGTTTGTGTGCACCCTCAGTGCTGGTCTGTTTGAGGCTCTGTGCACAAGCACTTGTGTGACTGCAAAAAGGCACACTTTAAATCAATGTGCTTTCACCATCCTTCAAGGAGACAATTACTTCTGGTTAAAGCAGCCAAAGCCAAAGATAAGCAACTAATATCTCATGGAACTAACTTATGGAACCATTCCTTTGCTCTAATGTCATGACACCAGATGCTGAACTGTGCTTAGTCCTGTTAGTGGCTGCATTACAGCAGTGGCCAGAACCTCGGATGCTCTGACTGTGCTCACCCCTGTGCACAGTGAAGTTTACACACAGTATGTAAGCCTGAGAACAAAAGATGGTGAAATGAGTGAAGGATGAGACCAGCATCTGTAAAGTGATGTGAAAAAAGTTCTTCTCAATAATTTCAGGCACGCAAAGAAACATAGCAATAAAAAACCTCTTCTGCCTGTTTCAAATCTTCAGGGAAAATGTTACATACAAACAGTTGGCTTTTTGTTTGTGTTTTTGGTGGTTTTTTTTTTTTTTTTTGGAAAGCACAAATAATTATAAGCAAAGTACAAAACTGCCATAAAATCTTAAAATTTCACCAGAAGATAGCTCAGACCTTTCAGCTTACATGAGAGATACATGGAATGGATCTCACAGTCACAGGGGTGACTGTGTGATGGATGTAGTCCAAAAACCATATTTCCCTTATGTTTTCTTAGAAACTTTTTAACAAGCGCTGATCATCACTAGACTGAGCAGGTTATGTGGAGGCAGGCTTTAGGGCAAATATGCTTTGCCCTTGGTACCACTCTCCATTGCTCCCAGAGCAGAGATGCACTGCTCTGTATTTTCTCTAGCCTCTCATTCCCTTTCACCCTGAGCACCTATCATTCCTGTTCAGGGTTGAACTGTTCATCAGGGGCTCTGCTGGACCCTTGGCTGCTGCCGAGAGTGGTTTTCCCTCCTTCTCTGTTTCTGAAATGTCTCCCCTCGCATGCCCGCACGTACATCGGTCAAGGACACCAGCAGGTGACACCTTCCTCCTCCCCATCACGTCAAGGCTAGAAAAGGCTGTGGCAAGGGGAGCACTTACAAATAAGGCCAGATTTGGTGACCGAGGTCCATGATGCATTTTTTTATTTATACCCATGCACGCACCCTCGCGTGTATGTTACAATGACTTCAGGGGACTGGAGGGGACTTTCCGCAAGGATTAACTGAGTGTGCCTTCAACAAGGTAACACAACGAGCTTGCCTCCGCTGCTGGGTGCTCAATTAGGGCTTTTCATCATATAGAAACTTTTTTTTAAAGAGCTTAATGCTGTTAATAAAAGATGCACCGGATCCTGCAGTCCTCCTGTGGTGAAAATCTCACAGGAAAACTAAGCAGGTTTCTAATGGGTCTCCTTTTAAAATCATTGCTGGATTTTGTTAGTGCAGTACTCAACTGATGTTGTCTGCTAGTTGCCATTGTGAAAAATGAGTCCCTGCTCCAAAGAGTGCACAGATCCAGATGCTGGGTGCAATCTGATGAAGAGTAGAGAAGATGTGGAGACTGAAAAATATGCTGAATTTGTGCCAAGTACAAATCTCTCCCTAAAATCCAAAGTGATATGCATTATGGTTGAACTGTGTCCTGAAAAAAAATTAGGACGGAAGAGTATGGACTTTCCTTTTGCGCTGCCTTTCCCTCTGTAAACACTCAAATTGCCAAGTGGATCTTTGCAGGAAGGTGACCAAGCACTGGTCACAGAAAATGCTGCTGGTGTGGTGACAAGGTGAAGCACCCAAGGGTCTCTCTCTCAGACACTTTGAAGAATTACCTGCCATCTTTTTAATGCCCATGGCATGCTCTTGCTTTATCTAAACTTTAGTACAGCACCTTCTGAAAAAGCATTCCTAGCTCATAGTAACTTTCAGGCATCCAGACTGTGCTTAGTACATGCATTATCTATAAGGTACAGAGCTCTGTGGGCATCACTCATTGATGCTAAAGACCTCCCCTGCAACGGAAATGAAGAAGTGGAGTTAGAAAGCTGTGGGTAGCACCCCTATGTGCAGCAGTACATGTGAGACATAACTAGGATTTCCCAGTGGAAGATGCAGCGAGCGCACCTTGGACACTGGGTGTGTAACGGCATTGGGCCTTGGGGCAGGTTTTCTGCTGTGGGTGGTACATGTGCATTTGAAGGCCCAGGACTCAGGGAATCTTTGTGAAGCATGAGAATACTGCCACTGACATAATGGGGTCAAACTTCAATTCTGTATGCAGGCCTTTGAGTCTGAGCCATATGTTATGAAAAAAGTCAATTTGTAAATGAGAGGCTTGGTGCTGACCTAACCCAGAAACTGTCACAGAGGTGGGGTAGAAAGGTTGCTGGTTAATAGTTTTGGGTGCAAGAAGAGGAGCCAGTTGTGTTGGTGCCCTAAATTGAGCTGAAAATGCTGTGAGAGTAGAGCTTCTGAAAAAAACCCCCAAAACCAGAACAACCCAAAACCAAAAACCCAGCTAGGTCTCTGGAGGTTATGCTGCAGTGCTGGAGAAAGACAGAGCTGATGCATGTAGGAATCAAGAGATTCAGAGAGTGTGAATTCAGACTTTTCCAAAGCACAGTTTTATCTGCTGCAGGAAGCTGGGAGAAGGGATCAAAAGGGTTTACTTTTATTGCATCCCAATCCACCCACTGTTCCTTGACCTCGTCTCTCTGAGCGGCTGTCAGCTGTAAGGCAGAAGTGAAACTCCTGATGTGAGTTTTCTCCTGCACTCTGAGCATCAGTGCGGGAGCTGCTCCTCAACAAAGGCCTTGCCATGGTGCCTCCCAGACTTACCACACTGCAATCACGGGGAGCAGGAGCCTCATCCTCCCCTTCACCTGCTCTCACCACAGCCCCCTTCATGAGTTATGTGCACACTGCATTCACGAGCACAGGCAGCCACTGAAGAATAATTTAATAGGGTTAATTTACACAGCTTGACCCCAGCATGTTTCTGCTCATCCCAGGAGTCAGCTGGTATCAGTAAATTATGATTTTGGCTAACCACATGCAGTTGAGTGTCTGTAGAAGCACTTGAGGCTCTTCAACACTCATACTTGCATGAAACACCTGCATAGAGTGACTAGGAAAGGTGAATGGAGAGAACAGGAATGGCTCAGCAGAGTGGCAGCTGAGAGCTCACACTCTGCAACACTTGGTGGCTCTTTGCTTTCCTTCCTTCTCTTTTCCTGGCTGACATTTAGGCTGTAGGATAGGCAAGGTGGTATTTTCAAAGTCATGTTGTCCCAGTGGGGATATAAGGGAGTTTTGGCCAAAGGACATTCCTCGTGAAGCAGTGCAGAGTTTTAGGGAGGCTGAACCCATTACCACATTGCTGGGCTCTGGTTCCAGTACTGCCAGAGCCTGGCCAGGCCACTTCCCACTGCTTATTTCATGAATGCCAAGATCTCTGTGGTGATTTTTATTACATAGCATCCAAGCTCTTTGCTTCTCTGTGGGACATTAATGGAAGCTGGGCTCCTAAGGCCCCAAGGGTTCAAGGATCAGCTCACTTACATGCTCTCCTGTCCAAAACCGGCCTCATCCCCAAAGACTGGGATGGCTGAGAGTGGTTATTCCTGGTGACTGGGAACTTAATTTTGCTCCTACTGACTGAGAATTGATGGATGAACTCAAAAAGGCCTGGCTATCCTACATCAAGGAAGTATCAAGCCTTTGAAAAATTACCCTGCTTAGCCGTTTAATCTTTTGATTCTTCTATGAACGTAAGTAAATTGAAAAGTTTTTCTTGACGGGTTTTTATTTTCTTCTTCTGGTATCCCCTAGAGATAAGAAGAGAATTTAGCCATGTGCTTTACAAGGTTCGATTCAGTGTTGGTGGGGCTGAGTCACATGCCTGCTCTGACTGATGCCATCACACCCATGAAACACACAACATGTTATTGCTCAGTGGCTTAGCAACATGTACTGTATCCTGCCTCCTGCAAGCCTCTCACCTTTGCCTTCCCTTCAGGGCCAGTATTTAGCAAACAGAATTTGCAGTGCCATGGTTACCAGCAAACAGGGCTTGGGACCTTTGAGCCATTTGCCAGGGTCTTGGGTGATTTAATCAGCTTATAATACTGTAGCACCTTTTGCTAATTCCGCATTTCAGAGAACTGTAGCTGCTGAGGGGGGAATCAAATTTTGGGGAGTCTCAAGATGGTGTCATTTGGTCTCTCACTGCAGTGACAGCAGGAGCTTTCACCTGCTGAAACCCGGGAGAGAATTAGGGAGCTTGTGTTTAAGCCTTCCATACCATCTGCCAGCCCTGGCCAGTAAACTATAATGTGTGTACTTTAATATAATATAATTATAATATAATATATTTATAAAAATATAATTTTATAGGGAAGGGAATTAGTTCCAAGAGAACTCCAGGAGCCCAGAGATCTGCTAAAGGGTAAAGATTGGAGTAACCCAAGCGCTGCCTCTGGCTGTACCCATTTATGGCTCGGAATAAGTCTGAAAACAGGACACGTCGTGGTGCTTGCAACCAGGTGCTTTCCCAGACCATCCTGATACTTTCATGACACTTAATAGCTGCAGATTCCATGAATGTGTTTGGTCACCTCTTCCACTCATTTAAGCTTTTAGTGACCTAACTGCCCTTTCCCTGAGCTGATGACCCCAGTCCTCAGTGTCCAATGCTGCACATCTCACTGCCGCTGCTTGGCAGAATCTTGCTTGTTTTTTTCTTAATGTTCTGCCTCCTGGATGTGATCCTGGAAAACGGCTCTTACCTGGCAGACCATGGCCTTTCCCATCCCCACAGCTGTCAGAACACTGCTGAGGTTGAGGTACGTCAGGTCAGGACCTGGCAGAGGAAAAGGGGGCCCTCAGACAGAAAACTGACTCTTACAAAATGTCTTCTGTTGTCTCCAAAATCCAGTGCAGCCATCACTTCTCACCTCAGCAGTCAAAATTTATTGCCGAATTTTGTCCTGAAGTCTGACCTCAAGTTGTGCAAACAGACAGATTTACAAATTTGTTTGCCTGGAATTATTCACCCTGAGTTTGCTGGCTATGTATCCGCCCTGCTGGTTATTCAGATGTTCTTCAGTGCAGGGATTGTTCTGACTGTGCACCAGTCAGCAGCTGCTCCCAGGGGTGTCTCATCGGTCACCTGCCCGACGAGCACAGCTCTCACTCCCCAGTGAGCTGAAGCCCACAACATTTTCATGATGCCCACACAAGCACTTTTGGGGTAAATGTGCCTTGCTGAAGAGTGTTTGTGAACCTTCCTGGTCTTTCTCCAAGGGCCTTGCCAAAGGAAAAGACCCTATTTTTTTTTTTTTTTTTTTAAAGGAAAAATGCTCTCCATTGTACATGAAGTGAATGCACTTGGGGCAAAATAGTTCCATGAAATCTAGTATTTATTCAAGATCACAGATGCAGGTATTTAAGCATCTAAGGCTTCCCAGAAGCACCCAGAGGCACCAACTTTCAAACATTCCTTGTTCTGCAATGCCAGGTTGTTTTCAGACGCTCTCAGGAGAGGTGAGATTGAGTCTGGAAGACAGCCCAATCCTGAGACACTGCTTAGTCCATATTGTTCTCTGTAGGGAGAGTATCTTACAAACAGAAAGCTAAGAATTTGGGAGTTTAATGCCTCTGGGGAATTGCAACTCAACCTCTATTTTGCTTTATGCATCTGGTTTTCTTGCCTATGCTTTGCAGGATTGCATTTCTTTGATCAAAACCACAAAGGACTGGCTCAGGTGGGATTAAGAAGGACCCATGACCCTGGCTTCCGTTGCTGAGTTTTAGGGACACAACTCCCTGATGGAGTTGCAGAGAGACAGAGGTGCCTTACTCAAAAAGAGTCTCAATACACAAGCAGTTGACAGGAAATCCCTCTCTGATTGCTGTTCAGATTTTCAGGACCTTTCCTTCCCTATTTTTTTTTTGCCCAAATTCATCCTGTTTTACAGAACACACCATTTTACAGAGTTTTCAATCAAGAGGTTGAGTTCTTGCCTACTGTGTCAAATGCAGCTCCCTAGGAAAGGACACGGGCACTGCTCCCTTTACAGCAGCTCAGCAATACCCATTGTTGTGTGATAACAGTGCACACACACAGACACCTACTTTGCAGCAAACTGCATTTAACATGAGGAAGGAGAGCCAAGCTTCATTTGCTGCAGGCAAAGCCCAGGACATAATGTCTTGCACCATGTCAGAGGATGTGCAATAGCTCATTAGGCAATAGCAACTTCATCACACATCAGGTCCTCACACCCTGACCAGTGTGGGAGGAAGATGGGAAGTAGCCCATCCAATTTCCTGACATCCTTGTGCGGTTGTGTCATCACAGTAGCTGCAAATCTATCTTGAAGGTATTTTTCCTCAAAATTCCACTCCAGCCCAAAACCAGCGTACATGCTCCTGGTTTGAAAAGAAGCACGTCTCCAAGCAGGCAGCTGAGCTCAGATCTCCCAGAACAGCAATAAATGTTCTCCAAGGAGAAGGACCCCTATTCGGAAAGACAAATACTGTTGAAGGATCCTTGGCATCATCAGCCTTGACTTTGGTTTTACTTAGCATCCTCCTGAGGCGAGATCTCCCTCCACCTGTGCTATGTGTGCCCTTTGTGCTGAGATCACAGCATGGGATATTTTTGTATATTATCTAATGGCCAAACTGAAAAGATAGTCTTTCTAAGGTTACCACTGAAGGCAGGACATGGCTCCAGTGCACAGTATCCAAGCATCTTTGCTTACTCTGGGAGGGTGGTTGGCTGCAGTGTCTGCCCCATGCACCCAATGAGAAGGGCTGCAGGGCTCGGGTTAGCAGTATCTCCGTGATATGAGCCCCCATAGGGTTTATGTCATACCTATATTTCAGAAGTTACAGAATGTGGAAGATATTATTACCAAAGAAGCATGTTGCAGAGACAGCTCCTCTGGCCTAACGACACCTTCTTTTTAAAGGTGTCTGTGTAATGCAAATTTAAAATAAGGGCTGTGGACTGGATCTTTATTGGAAGTAATATGAATTCCTCTTGTCCCATTACACAGAGAATGGAATGGCTGTGCAGCAGAAAATGGACCTCAGGAGGAGTCCAATGTATAAAGCTGAGATCTGGTTTGGGAGAGCACAATATTAGCAAGGGCAGGTCTTGTGTTCACAGCGATACTCACAGTCTCCCTTCTGTAACTGATGCAAAACTGAAATTATTCCAGGACATGAATACTGTCATGTTGATCCTACTGATGCATCTGTTAGTTAAACACACTGTTCAAATATTGTAGTGTTGGAATTCAGATTTTTTTTTCAATGGTTGTGAAGTCAGGCAAAATGTTTGTCCCTGTTTTTTAATGGAAAACTATAGGTTCTTTAGTTTGTGATTTTCAGTCCTACTGAATTATTTTGTTTACTTGTAATCCTGTGACATTAATAAGCTTACAGCAGATCTAAAAAAGGAAGTCTAAATTTGGTGGAGTTGGTTAAAAGAACTCTTCATCTAACAATTTTCTTCTCACTTTAGTTTATGCTGTGGTGTTTGAACTTTTATATTCTTCTAAGGCAATGTCTCCTGGTTAGACAAAACATTTTGATCAGAAGCAGGGACTTTGCTTTCCATATGTGCTGTGCAATGAAATCACCATGCTCCTGTCTGCATTCCAGGACAGCAGAATTCTCTCATTCTGATTACCAAAACTGCCTGTGCTAGGAAAGCAGTGATTTTAGCAGTTCTGGGCCTTTGGCTGAGTGAGGGCTCCGGCCCTCTCCTGGAAGGAATGCCAGATCTCTGGTCATGCCTAAGAGCATCCATTCCTAAATCTGGGACCAAGCCCTTGGCCACGACTGGAGCATTTTTAGGACTAGGGCATGTAGCATGATCATCAAAGGAGGTCCCAGAAGTAACTTTTCAACCAGCAAATTGCAACCAAATATGGTTCTGTGTACCAAAAAACAACATAAGGAGATTCCATGGCCATCTCTAATGGAACAGCAACTTTATTCTTATTTTTTCTGTTACTAAATATGCCCAAGTGGCAGTAGCCTCTGTTCTTGGGAGTGGAGAAATCTGGAGGTGTATCTCATCCCCCAAAGAATGCAATGCCAAGAAATTGTTGTAGAATGATTCAGAAAGCCTTTTATTGCCTGTGCATGGGCTAGTCCCCATTGTTCCCCCAGAACTGGGAAGTCTTGGAATGATTCACTGTACCACCTCTTTATACAAATTGGGCTGGTGCAAAGGATGAACCCCCAAAGAAGTACAGCAGAGAATGAAATTAGAGCAAAGTTCTCAGTCATGGCTCTGAATTAGCAGAAATTTTCCTTGTGTAGAGGAAGCAAGGCTCGTAGGCATATGTGGACACTTGCCCCTAAAGCAACAATGAACTGTTCAGTTTTAAAGGTAGGATACCGGAGAGCTCAGGTTGTAAGTTAAGAAGCAAAGTTGGGGCATTATGAAGGGTTCTCCTGAAGTTCATCTGGAAAACTGTTCTGCTTTTTGAGACAGAGGATCATACACAGGTGTCTGTCCTTTGTAGGGATAGGGTTGTCCTCCCGCATCCTCAGTTGGGTTCTGAATTTGTTCAGGGGGGAAATTCCAAGCTGCTGGGTCAGACAAATTCCTTCAGGGTTTGGCCCGTATCCTCCTATTCTCACACCACTCAGGATTTTCCACACCTGGGTCCGGTGTCTCATTAGCCACCCTGGAAATCTCAGCCCTCATTCTAGACAAGCTGCGGACCGTACAGAGGAAGCCTACCAGATAAAATACCAGGAAGGTGGTCTCTTTAACATCCAGGGGAAACTGAACATTCTCAAAAGGTAATGCATCAAATTTAAAGGGGAAGTAGATGAAAGGCTGGAAAACCCCGTCTCCTCCTCCTCTAACAAACTGGGTGCAATTACTAATAAACCCCCAAAACAGGCTACTGAAGCTAGGACTGGGATTAGGATGGAGAAACAACAGACCATACACATTTTAAACAACTTCCAGTACCTCTGTTAACTTCTTATAAATCATCATCAGTGAGCACAGTAAAATATAAATCGGGATTCATATCCCTACACTGTAAAAGTTACGTACCAGGGACAAAGTCGGAGCAATCTGTGGATAAGCAAACAGGCCTAGGGATCAGAAAGACATTAGTACCTCAAACAACATGGTGACTACTTTACCCCAATACAAAGTAATTAAAACCAAACAAAAATGTAATTAGTACAGGTTTCTTCACTTTCCTCCGGGCTCCACATTGGGCGCCACTAATTATTTGTCCCAGTTTGAGACAAATCGGAGGAAAATATCCTCTGATAGAAGGCAGGTTTCAGCTGCCCCTCCCCCACCAGGTTCAGGAAAAAATTCCTCGGAGGAAAAGTGAAAAAAACCCTATTTATTTAACAAGCAAAATTGCACACAGGCACAGGAAAAGAATAATGCCAAATAACAAAACCTCTCGCTGTGGAGAGAACCTCGTAAATTTCAGAGTCATTTCTGTGGGTGTGGTCTCTCTCTCTCCTCTCTCCAGAGCTGGAGTTCGACATGGGCCCCTCTGGGTCAGTGTAGGGCCTCCAGTGATGTTCTGGTGTTGCTGAACAGTTCCAGAAGAGAATAAGAAGAAGCCAAAGTCCCAGGGCTCCATGCTTTAGCTAATGAACCAGAAACTACCTAAAAAGCAAAAGGAATGTAGCTCTCTTTCCTGCTGCAGAAGCGGAGTAGGCGGGCAGAAGAAGCCAACGAGCTATCTCTGTTTTTGAACATAGCGCCAAAGGAATTCCAGTGCCTTCCTCCCTCCTCTCTCTTAAAGGTACAGAAAGGCACAGGATTCATGTCTGGGCATAGAGCAGATGATAGGGAATACAGTATCATACAGTCACCCCAAGACACTGAGATACAAAACATCTCTGGATGCTTGAGGTCCTTATCTGGTTTTGGAAAAGGCAAGGTGCAAAAACTTTTTTCAAAGAACAGAAAATGGGGCAATATTGGACTTAGTCCATTTCCAGTCCTAATTCTCTCTGCAGGTTTTTGCTTTTTGATGTTTTTCCTAGCCCTTTTCCTTTCCCCACACCATCTGTAAAATTGGTTGGACAATATCCTGTCTCTGACTTTCTGTGCCTGAGAGGCAATTCTACTTCCTCCTCCCAGGAGTCATCAGGCCCAAGGGGATGGTGGGCAGGAGTGACTGTTTGCAGGATGGCATCAACAGGAAGGTCCTGAAAGGGTTAGCAGGTGTGATCTAAGGCTTGTGATGTTTTGTAGGTTTTGAGGAACAAAACAGTAGAAGCCCAAAGTGCATTTTCGCTTTCTCTCTCCCGACTTCATTTACTTGCTCATTAAACTCAGAAGCATGTAGCTACACCCAGAGAAAATTACTGCGTTTCGTAACCTTTAATTGATTTGCCTATTTATGGGGAAACTGGTATTTCGGGACTATCCAACTGTGCCATCACTATCACCCTTTCATGGGTCTCTGTCTGTTTGGTTGCTGCAGAGGAGCCCTGATGTGTGTCTGCCTGGCACAGACCTGGCAGATCCATAGGCTGAATTCCTCACTGCAGGTTACTGAAATCGGGAGAGCTCTTATTTGTAGATGGGGCAGATATTCGCTGCAGCACGCTCAGCTCTGTTTGTTTGCCTGGGTGTTGGTATTCCAGCAAAGGTTTTGAAACACATCAGCGTGATGTTTGCTGCTAGTTATGTTCCTTTTCTGTATTGTTAGGAAAGGTAGGGACATGGCTGGCATGGAAAGTACTTCAGCCCACAGTCACTGACAGGGGTGTAATTGCTCCACTATGTTACTTCTCTCAGTCTCCTGGGATTTTCAGTTCCTGTAAATTCAGGGATGCAGTAGGATGTCCATGGAAGCTGGGAAGGAGGTAAGGGTCCTCCCAACTCCTCTCCTGTCTCAAGGGCACAATTGCTGAAAATCCAGTTCAGTGGCCCCAGCTTTTGCTTTGATGGTCACAGCTGTAAGGAGACAGTGCAGGACAAGAAAATGCTGCTTAAACCATTTTGTTGACCTCAATTTCAACTTCTGTTTCTACCTTCTGAGTCTGGAAGGCCTTGCAGATAATACACTGGCCATGAAGACTGGTCACTTGGTGTCTTTCCTGTAGCTAAGGCTGGGTTTGGAGCTGGTTATACTGCTAACCCTGCTTGTGTGAAAGGTATTGCTTCAGGCTTGGATGTTACAAGAGTCTTGCCGTGCATGAATAATGATTGAGCTGCCCAAAATAGTTCAGGACAGGACCATCCAACCCACAGCTGATGTATAAGTCAGAACTGAGGGTCAGCTCCAGCCTCAGCTGAGGGGTTTGCAGCTGCTTAAAGGTAGTGCAGGGTACTTGGTCCAGTAAATCCTCCTGGTGGCCTCAGGGAGAGCACAGTCCCAGTGTGCTCTGCTCTGCCTCCAGGAGGTATTCAGAACATATGAGCAGAGTGGGGCCTTGCTGTTGGGATGTCCGGACCTTCTTGGTGAAGCTGCAGCCAGCTTGAGCAAGCCCGGGGTGTGCTGGGGCACAGCAGTGCAGCGGTGGCAGGGAGACCACGGCTGCCGCTGCCAGCTTTAGGAACTGAAGTCCAGCCAAGCTGCAGCACTGGCAGGAGGACAACCAGGGCAGACAGGAGGCTCTGCAGGGAGCTGAGACCGCACAACACAGCAGTGAGGAGAAGCACCTGCAGCCCAGAGGCACCTGAGGTCACTCTGTGGCAGCTGAGATTCACTGAGGCTTTCAAGCCCGGCTGGCTTACAGCAAGCTGAGGGCACTGCGTGACCGTAACGTGACCTGCCCTTCTTTGTAACCCAAGAGCATGAACACTTATTAAATTTTCTGTGCCTGGTGGGAAACGCCACTCTTCAGGAGCTAGAGCTGATGCAAGGATGCTTTGCGGAAGGCAAAAAGAATCATCTGTAAAACACCCTGCCCATGCAGTGGGACCTTGAAAAACTGTTAGCCCAGGGTCGCTTTGCAGGAGAAACTGGAGCTGTCAGACAGGGCTGTATTCACAAGTGCAAACCCAACAAAAGAAACCAGAGAGGAGCAAGAGTCTGTGTTTTCTTGAAAGCATTTCCGACACTTCAGTCTTCACGGTTTTTCTGTTCCTTTTTTCCCCGCATTGTTCCTCTCTTATCTGTCCTCTCTTCCATTTTTCCATCTTTTTTCTCTGCTTTTTAGATGCAGAGTTATGCCCATTTGTCCAAGCATCTCTGCAAACCCTGGTGTGAAACCAGGCACGTTGTGTAAGAGCCTCATTTCACCCCATTCAAACTGTGGTCCTCAGAGGGGTCAAACTGACTGAGGCCAGAGGAGCTGGATGTTCCTTTGTTGCACCTGGCCCAGTGTCTGGAGCTTATTGTTACACCAGAAGCCATCACACACCCTCTCCCTTGAGAAAAATGACCCCAGGCCATGCCACCATCTCCAGGTTATCGCCTGCTAATTGCAGGACATCCTGGGGAAGATGGTGGCATTTACACCTTTGATCCCAGTGCTGCAAGGTTGAGTTCTCTCTTCTGCAGGCTCGGAGAGAGTGTAGGTGTTTGCTTTAGGCTACGATGACATGAGAAATACCTTAGTGAGGCGAGGCGTGGGTGTATTGGGGTGTGACTCAGAGGAAGTCAATGTACAGGGATTTGTTTTGTGTGCAAGAGATCTATTCACTTTAGTTACCAGCATGGGTGTAATTATCTTTTTTTTTTTTACATTTTATTATTTTGATTATTAATCATGGCTTAAGAATGGCTGAGCCAATGAAGATTATGTATGCAATTTCAAGAAGTCCAAGATCTGTATTACCAAGTGATGGCTTGAGAGACCCAGGGAATCTGATGACAGTTCCACAGGTTCTGACGAGGGACCAGTGCAAATCAAAGAGGCTGGTGGCCCGGGGCAGGGTATCTTTCTTCAGAAAGAGAATAGTGAAGGATATGCTTAAAATTTGGCTTGGAGAAGTCTTGTCAAGACAACTGTGGAGAGGATCAGTATGGAAACAGCAAGATTCAAAGAAAAGGAAGCTGCTTGTTTAATTACTCCAGATTTCCTTGGGTTTGGAGTTGGACCTCTTTTTCTCTTATTTGTTTTAATGACAATAGACAAGATTAACTACAGTTCTTACACAGGATAAGGATCACTCTGAGGTTATTCAAGTTTGCAGAGCCTTTAGTCATGTCTTAATGCGTGCAGAGTCAATCTTCCTGCAGCAGACAAGGCTCTATGAGTCAAAAGTTTGCCACAGTTCAGGGCCCTATTCTGGTTCTGGACCCATCAGTTCAGGAAGGACATTGAGGTGCTGGAGCAAGCCCAGAGAAGGGCAATGAAGCTAGGGAAGGGTTTGGAGCACAAGTCCTATGATGAGTGGCTGAGGGAGCTGAGGGGGCTCAGCCTGGAAAAGAGGAGGCTCAGGAGGGACCTTATCCCTCTCTACAACTCCCTGAAAATTGTGACCTGATTCTGTGATGTGCCAGTAGAGTTGCTGTGATGTGTATAAAACAAATCTGGGACAAATGCACAAGGACCACACGGCGCTGCTGCAGGAAAGCTCCTCTTGACGCCACCCTGCTGCATTCAGCAGCGAGATCACCACAGTAATACAACAATTTATGCCAAACCAAGTCAGCAAGCAGGTTGCAAATCCTATAAAAGTTAACTTGAGAGAAATATTACTTCAAAGCAAATATTAATTCATTTTCCGAGAAGAAGAGGGTAGATTGAAGTGAGAGGCACATGAATCATGCTGCCTGTAATTTGACTTCTGCCCCAGTTTGAGACTAAAATCACTATGTTAGGAGGTGAGTCAAGAGAAGCAGCTGGTGTGTCTTGTGCTGATCAAAACCAAAAAACGTTCCTACAAACTGCAAGCCTGGAATGTTCTAATAGGCAGGTTCAGAGGATGTGATAATATATTTCTGTCCCTTGGGAAACTCTAAGATGTGTTTTCATTCATCCTAAGGGGGAGAAACAGTGTTAAGATATTCAGGAAATAATGAGAGGATTTTTTACAACTAAGTACAGTATGTTGATGTGGATATCTTCTATAAAACTTCTGTAATATATTTGATTAAAATGAAACTTTTATTGGATCTGCAAGTATTAAGGATTCTGAAGCAGTTCTCAAAAGTTGGTTTAAAATGAAAGGTTTTGGTTTGCTTAGAAATTCCAATTCAAATTATACTTGAGTCAAGACAGGCAAGAGGAAGGGTGAGGAGGTTTTGTTGTGGGAGGAACAAGGTGGTTTTTCCGTGGCAGAGCATAAAATGGTCAACTGGACACAAGAAACAGTACGTGCAGGCTGGAAAAGTGTCATTTCAGCACGTTAATCCTGTTCAGAAACAAAGTGACTGGGTTTGCAGAGCAGTGCCTGGAACTGTGACCAGGCCACCTCCAGACTAAAGCTGGTTGTGTGCCATCAGCACAGGAGTATCTGCACTGCCTTCACGGGTCATGTCAACCCAAGGCTGCCACGTGCAGAGCCTGCTTGGGCATCTCTGCACCCACTGCACTGACACATCTGTGTCTGTTGTGTTTTGGGGGCAGTGAGAGTCGCACTGCAGCCTGGATGGTAATGGGTTTCCTAGAGAATCAACCTATCTTCTTCCCTTTTTCATTTCCAATGCTATCTCAAATGAGGTGCCAGCATCTTCCTCTTTTTATTGCTGGAAGTGTGCGTGTCACTGCTGATGTTGAAGTGTTCTCAGCCTGCAGTACAGAATAGGATGAAATGACAAAACTCTCTTATCAAGGGCAGAAAAGGGAAAGAGGCAGAAACAGGCCAGTGCTGGTGAGTGTCAGGCACAGTGAGGACCAGGAAAACTTCCAAGCACTTTCTTGCAGTTTGTCAAATCCCTGGTTGACTTTTCTACAACTCATTCCTTGTACCTTATAAATAATAGTTAAGTCAACACAGACATTTGTGGCTACTGGTAAAAACCACAGAGAGCAGCTAAACACAATGGAAATGACTTATTCCACCATTTGGTTTTACTTTGGAGCAAGCAAAAAACTTATGAAAAGAAATGAGTCATTTTTTTTTCATCCGTCTTGGCTTTTGTCTGCTCAACAATATGTCCTTTTTGCGTGTAGTTGTGGTCTTCATGGTTTTTGTTGTTTTTTATTTATTTACTTTTTTCCTGCTTTGCTTTCTTGGTTTATGATTGTCTCCCAATGACAACTGCTAGCACCACAGGACTAGAACCTGGTAAAAGACAAAGCAAAACCACCATGCCTTTGGGGAAATGACTCCGCTGCCTTGCCAAGAAACATGTTTGGCAGGTTTATAAGCCAAGGTGGAGTTGGAGTTCTCTGAGCCCTTCTGCCCTCCTTGAAAGATGTCAGGTGGGAACCTCAGCAAAGCTAATATCTTGAGTAGCATCTCCAGGGTTGGGCAAACTGGTTCAGGTGGAAGAAATTGCAGCTCAGACTGAACCTTTGCCCATTTCTTGATGGGCTGAGCCTAAATTTTGTCTTCCTCCAACTCAGAAACCTAGGGTTGGAATACGTCTATCCTCAGAGCTGAACCTTTATAGACATTGAGAAATGTATGGCTGGTATCTTAAAATCTTTCTCGTGCATGTCTGCCCCTCTGCCTTACCTTGAGGTTGGTTATTTGAACATCAGCCAGCATTTACTCCACGCACACCTATCCCAGACTGGTGTGGGCTTCAGGCCTCCAGTAGAGATTTACTCCCCAAAGGACCACAAACCGATGCGTCCCTTTGGCTTTGCCAAGGGGGTGTTAGAAAGTAGGGGCTGTGGGGATGCATGTGGTTAGCCTAAGCAGCCACTTGTCATTGTTGGAGAGTCTGCGTGGTTTTCATGAGGAAAGGGATTCAATAGTCTTCCTCTGAGTCAACTCAGAAAAAATAGAGCAAGGGGCTCTATGGAGAGATTTCTTTTTGCCCTTAGGGCAATCCTGCTGATTACACCTCCATAAAGAATTGGTCTTTGCACAACAAAGTTGTTTTTCAGTTGTATTAGCCCTACTTCATTGCTGAAAGGGTTACAAGCTGCTCACCTAGCCCTCGTCCCAGCTGCTCTAGGAGGAAGAACAATTAACCAGATTTTGTAAAAGGACACTTGGCGGTTCAGGGAAAGATGTTCTGCCAGTTACATCCACAGAACAGAAGTAACCTGTTAAAGCACTGGTCCCTCCCAGATCATGTAGAATGAGAATAGGATGGCCCAGTGATAAAGAGATACCCCAGAGAAGGACCCTGCAGGGATGTGGCTGAAAGAAAACATCTAGTATACAGCTGGAAAGAAGAGTTACAGGACACAGAGCAATGGGAGAAGGCACAGAAAAGGGAACAGCTTCTGACAGGATAATCAGAAGCATTTGCTGGCTCAACATCTTCTGACGTTTACCAGCCGTGGGAGAAAATGGTGAGTGATGAAGAGCAGGGCTATGTACTGTATCCCTGAAATCTGGGATAGGCTCTAGACTGAGGATGTCTGTGTCTATTTTGTCAGTAAGCCATAATGAGCAGGACAACACCAAGATTTGTTTTAAATTAAGAATTTTGGTTTAAAACGGCTCAAAATCCAGACTGCTCCAGTTCTGTTGTATTATTTTGTAACTGCAGCTGAATCTGTAAACTCCTGATGCCTCTGCTAAAGGGATGGAGGCACCACTTCCCAGTTGCTCAAGCCTATAACATCAGCAGCTCTTCAGAGCAGAAACCAAAGTCCTTGAGTTAGCAAAATAACGCTCCTCTGGCCTGAAAGTCAGCTCAGAAGATGCTTCCTGGGCTCCTTATGTAGCTGCTGCCCTGTTGCAAATCTTCATAAAGCAGAGAGCCTTCTGTTTATATTTTTGCTTGCAATTGGCAGGGGTTGGCAGGTTATCTGAATACTCTATCTCTGTCTATATTTGCCTACTTCTGATCTGTTGACAGTATGAGAGTGTCAATATTTTTTTCCTTGTAAGGTGATATAAGCAACTGCCTAACTGTTGACTCAACTGAGGATTACTAATTTCAATAGCTAGTTAACAAATCAGCCTACACTCCAGGGAGAAGGTAAGTGCCTGCCACTGCTGAAAGAGCCCTGGGAAGCTAAGTGATCAGTTCCTTGGAGCCCAGGGCTAAGTCAGGGTGGAGCACAATGATGCTCCCTTTGGGAGGTGGCTCACCTGGCCAAGAGATAACCTGGGTGGGACGGAGGCGGGAATGGTGCTCCATGGGATGCATTATTTCTTCTTCCAGTTCTTTGGATGGTAGTCTCCAGTTACTTTGCATTTAAATTGTGGCAAGTAACTGCTGGATTTCCTTTCCTTCTCTTAGCATGATTTTTAAAAAGTTATCTATCTAGCCTGGATCTCTTCAAGAGAGAGAATGGAAGGGCAGGCTGTTCTGAAGGTTTGTGAAAATGTTTGCAGGGAGATTGCCAGCCCAAATCCCACCTGGCTGGGTCATAGTGAAGTTTTTTTGCCACGTGGCAGCTGTGAGTGCTTTTAAGAAATAGGCTGGTTCCATCTTGTGCTGAGCTATGTCTTCCTCCAAGCATACAGGCATTGACTCTAAACATGCACAGTGTGTGCAAGACCTGTGCCTACTCAGTTACGCTTCTACTCTAATTTTTATTTTTAGTAATGTTTGAGATACCAGAAAATGTCACAGTAGAAAAAATCCTATTTCAATTCTCTGTCTTAGAATGCTTTTGAAATGGCCATGAGAATGTGGCACAGGCTGGCTGTGTTTATCTGGCTCTGCTTTCTATTTGTTCTGCAATTATCTTGTGAAACACTGTATATGCTTTTAGGCGTGGGGTTTTTTTTTCCCAGCTCTGCTCATCCCTTTCTTTTGTACACATGCACTTACAGTTAATTTTTTCAAATGGAAATAATGTCCTGCAAAGGTCTCTGGTTGAGGGAAAGGGAGCTGTGTGTGAGCTCTTTTCATTACATTACAAATGAGTGTTCATCAAATTCCACTGGAGTATTTTCATGTAACAGTAGCTTAGAAAAGCCTTTTTTTTTTTTTTTTTTTTGAAGTTCTGCTATGTGTATGAGCAAAATGAGCTCAAAATCTAAGTAAAAGATGTTGTGGTGGGAGATGTCCATCTTGGTAGTTTGGGTGCATGTCCACATTGCTCTGTTAACATTCAGTCTGGCAAACGGTGTCCCTAGTTTTGATGAATGTTTTTGTCAGCTTCTGTGGAAAATACCCCAAAATTATCAAACCTATTCTTATTTTCTGTCAATGCTGAGGGACATCCATTGTGCCTACAAAGCTTTCATTTCAGCATCCAATTACCCACCCGAATGCAGTGACACATGAAAAGCAGCTGGCAGCTCTGCAGGACCAAAGCCACAGTTTAGTTACAGGTATTTGTTCATTGCCACAAAACCTGGCTGTTTTGCTGTTTCACAGCACCTTTTACAGGTAAAAAAACTTATCACATAGATGGACAAGACAAAGTGTGTAGGAAAGGACATACTGTCCCTGTTTCTCTGTGGAGGGAAACTGTTGCCCAGACAATTTCATCAGTGCATCTGAGGTTGTGTGAGGATTCTGTAGCAAGCTCTCAAGTGCAGTGGAGTGAGTGTGAGACCATCACCCCTTTCATTTCTCTGCGATGTTGATGTGATACGGAGAGCTGTGCACCAACTTTGTGGTCAGTCCTTGAACACAGAAGCTTCTCAAGGCCCTCTAGGTCTGTGCAGAGACACGAACCTGCACCTCCTGGTGACTCAGCCTGCGGCTATTCTGAGCACTGGAGACCTTAAATTTACAGACTCAGCTGCAGTTTCAAAATAATCCAATAGAGCTGGATTTTGAGCCACTTTAAATCAAATCCCTAATTTGGATTAAAATAGATCTTCATAGTTTGGATCCATTATTTCTCTTTCAGTGATTAAAAAGGTCCTATCTAGACTGGTTGGGAAAACTGTTTTCTCCTTACCTTCTTGACAAGATCAAGTATTTCCCTGCTTATCTCACTTGAAATCATCTATTTCACATTCATCATCTGAACTCAATTAAAAATAACCTGCAGCTGTAATTGTTAAGGGCTGTTTTTAACTGAACTCCCTTCATCCCAGAGCATGTGGGATTTCCCCCCACAGTTTCAAGAGCAGGTGGTCAGTGGGAAATTCCTGCAAGCTCCTCAGTGTAGAGTTGCTCTTGGGGGCTGTTCTCAGTGTATCAGATGTGATTTAGCATTCATCCCTCCAAAGCAGAAGATTGATAACTTCCCCGCTCCCCTTTCTATCAATACTTGACACAAGCTGTGTGAAGGGGGGGGCTACAGGATGCAGACCCATTCTTGAGTTTTCCAGATCACATGTAGGCTGTTTGCAATAGCCAGCCAGAGCATCCTCCTGCAAATAAGTTTGTGCAGCCTGCAGTACAGTGCAGGGGCAAGATGTGCCACAGAACCATTCTGGTTCATTTTGAACACACAGAATAGAAGTTCCCTGAAAAACTTGTGTGACTAGCGTGGTTTATATCATAAAACAATTAGAAGTGAATGGGTTTGGAGAGTATGTAAGCATTCATTCGTCATCCATCTCTTATTGTTAATGGGAAGCTTCCTGTTAAGAACTGGGTGAGGCACTGCCTTGCAGAAATGTGCACAAGCAGCGTGAGAGATTCTTGCTTTTGTTTCTACTTTGTGGGAACTCTGTGGAGTCTGCAGCTCAGACTGAATTTCTGCAACATCCACACCTCAGTCATGGAGACAACTTACTGTGGGAGATGAGAAGACCCTGATTTGGCTTGAGTTGTCTTGGCTTTTCTATCCCCTGTTCCTTTCCCAGGAGTCTTGGTAAAATGTCCTATGCGGTTTTTTCTGTTTAATTAGAGATTTTTTTTTTGGTGGAAACTCAAGGCTCAGTGGTTTAATTCTCCTCTCTAATAGCAGAGAAAAATGTTAAAACTTGTTACTCTTTCTTTTTATTCAACTTGGCACGTGAGGAGAAATAGTTTACTCAGAAAATTTGGCAAGGGAATTATCTTGATTTCATTCAAAGTCTTTGAGTGTTGTAGTGAAAATGGGTTTTGATTAGACAAAGTCAAAAGCCCTTGAAATTCTAATATGTACAATGTAAGAAGTGGAATCCTTCTCTTGCAGCTTGTCATCGCTGTGTAAATTTGAGCTCTTGATACCTCTTTCACTGGCTTTGAAAAAGCTTTGAATCCGAGAGCTGCTCTTAGGAAAAAAGGCTTCTGCTGTCTGCTGGTTTACTCGGCAAAATGGTCTTTCACTTGTGGTCGAAGGCAGAAATGCACTGTGCATCTCCCACCCCACTCAAATAGGAGCATTCAGGGCGGAGCAATGCTCCCCCCAGCCGGCTGTGAATTTGGGATCTGCTTGCACACTCTGTCATTTTTCAGCTTGAGAAGGTCTATTTCTGCTCCAGCCAGGGAACTGGGTCTCCCCCTTCCCCTGCTTCCTCTTCCCTTAATGCAACACTAAAAACAATACTAACTTTAAAAGGTACTTGGCATCCAAAATAACACACCCATTCTGGAGCTTGTCCAAATTTACATCTCCAAGGCAACTAATCCTACCCCCACTGATGACTTTTTTCAGTGACAGGGTGGGTGTCCCTGAGGTCCAGGGATACATCTCTGTGCCCATTCCCTGGAGCACAGTGCCATGTTTGGCTCCTATTCCCACGTGTGGCCCTCCCAAAGCCCAGCTCAGGTAGGTAGTTTCATTGCAGCGATGCAACAAGTGGTTGCAATCAGAGCTGCAGTCACAAAACCCACCTTGTGTCTCTTGTGTTTCGCAGGGCTTTCCTTGCATGTGCACATCTGCTTCGTGTGTCACCGGGCCAGCTCTGTCCCTGCAACGTGGGCTCTGGGACACGACCCCAGAGCTGCTTCCTTCTGCAGCAAAACCACCACCAGCTCCCTCTCATGCCAGTGGGAAAGCAAAGCTTGTAAAACGAGTGCTTTTCCAGGCTCTCTTCCTTCCATGCTGGGACTGACCATGACATTTTTCAGTTTTAACCATGGGCAAGTGCATTCTGTGATTGGCAGACAATGAAGTCAGATTTCCTAGGGCTTTGTCTGGTGGATAATGAAAGGCTGGTTTGTTTGGGGTTTTTTTTCCAGAACTTTCTTTCCCCTACTGCATTATACTGAGACTGCAATGTAATAATAAGCATTATATATACACAGCAGAGAGATCCCCTGATGGACAAAGGGATCCTCTGCTGTTTAATGAAACAGTCTCCCCCATGGCTACTTCTCCTACATCCTAGTTTTATAGATGTTCTCATTGAGACTAATTTAAATCTGGTGAAGGCTGAACCACTTCTTGCATGCTTCCCTTTAAAGAACACAGGGCACTCGTGTTTTCTACCTTTCTGATCACCAGGCAGCGTAAAATTTGTGAGAATTTTCCTGAGCATCTGTTAGCAGCAGTGGGAACTAGTCAGTTCCAAAAGGAAAGTAGGTAAGTTGTAAAGGCAGAGGGAGGAAAAGCATGTTATTACAATCTTCTTAAAAGCTTTCTTGCAAATACAGTACCACCTTCTGCTGAAATCTTTGTAAGGGGAAATGGGAACAAAGCATTCAGACACAGTCACAGTGCACCAGACCCTGAAGAAAGATGCCTTAACTGTTCTGTGGAGGTTTCTGTACATGTGCTGTAGTGATGCAAATGGGAACACATACTTCTTTTTACTTATGCTTGAGAAAATGGCTCAGTTCCTGCACGTCTGTCTCTCTCTAGTGGCTTACATTTCCTGTCCCATTCTCCAGCACCACCACATATCTGAATCACTGATTCCTAGAAGGTCTTATCAGGTAAGAAGAGCTGCAGCATCTGGATGTGGTTGGCACACAGACCTTATCTGAGCCAAGGCCCCACTACAGCTATTCTTCACCCCGTTCCATCTCTGTCTGATACCTCTTAAGGGATGTATGTACATCTCCTAGTGCTGCTTGGATCCCAAGCTACGAGGCTTTACAGAACCATCCAAAGCAGTCCAGTAATGTCCCTTTACTCTGTGCTGATCACATGGCCATTTCAAATGACTTGAGCATTTCACATTTTTGTGTAATCTCCTTAATGTGGGCGCACTTTGGGAGCTCTCGGATTGCAGGGAGTTCAGGGTAACTTGAACTTGTTGGAACACTGCAAGTTTCCACAGATCTAAGCATGGATGTTTGGTGGGGTTAGGAGCTGCAATACTTGCCTGGGAAATGAGAAGGGGAATCAGCAGGTCTATTTGCCTTTCTGCTGGAGCAGGCATTTACTGAGTGTGTAAGGACACTGGCTGGCACCTAATAGCCGCCTTGGAGTGATAAAAGCACAGGGAGATCTGCATGTGGTCTTCTGCAGAGGTGATATTTCAGATTGAAGTGGATAGTGATGCTGCCTGAGAAAGTTAATGTAGTTATTTGCTGAAGAGTTGGACTTCATTTTACAAGGTTACTGCTCAGTCAGGTTTTATTGGCAGCTCACTGACACACAGATTATTATGCAAATTCTCAGAAATGCTTATCTGTGGTTTGTCACTGTTGATCTATTCACAGCTATAATCTCCTTGCCTCTATAAATTTTCCTGCTCTTGGGAGATGTAAAATGTTACAGTAGTAAAAGCTATTTTGGTGTGGCAGTTACCATGAGTTCCTTGCTCATTGTATTTCCCAGTGATTTTTTGCGAAACATTTAGGTTTCTGGTAATTTAGTCAAGATTCAAAAGAACGAATTGATGAGTAAAGAAGTGAAGCAGTTTCCGTAAGAGAAACAGCTAAGGAGGTGATAATTCCAGCCTCAAAAAAGTGAGGGAAAGGGGAAGAGGAGTCAACTAACTAGTGAGTGACATGGAGAAGGTTATCCAGATGCTTCCTGCTCAGTTATTCTCAGGAGCTGGAGCATAAAAGTGGATGGATGGCTGTGAGGTGTAGAACAATCCAAAGGAGAGTGCCTGCAGCTCACAGTCATGCATTTCTTTCCTCTGATTAGAGTTGCTCTTGTCACACTGAGCCATTACGTGGTGTAACTTCTTCCTAGAGAAAGCTGTGAGTAAAAAAGCTCCTTCCAGTTTAAAATTAGGTAACTAATAAAAGCTACATGACTGGGTTACTAAATGCAACATTAACATCTCTGACCTGGGGTCTCCCAAAGCTGGAAACCATTAAAGAACGATGAAGTGCTGCAGGAAGGGACCTGGTGAGTCTGGTGTGCTGTAACCCACCCCCTTAACACAAGGGTGGGCCTGGTCCCTCTCCCTTAAGCTTCTCTTCAGGGTCTGACAGAACAGCAGAAAATGTGGGAGGTGAATTGTCCTGTTTCAGCTGCAGGATAACGAGACTTGCAAGGCAGCCGGCTCAGCAAGAAAGATATTGCTGTGGTTGAGATCCCACCATTCTTGAGTGGTGCAGAAGGAAGCCTGTGTTGAAAGCTGGGGCCAGCCCTCACAGCACAGATTTTCTGTGTCATCATCAGTGGTGATACGGTGATATAATAAACTTCAGCCCCCCTCTTCTTTTTTTGAAGAAGCTGTATCTCCTCCTTGTCCTTCATCCTCCAGCTGACGCACAGGACCACGAGTATTTGCCTTGTGTTTGTCCCCGGGAAATCGTGACGAGAACAAATGCTGAGCCAGGCTGAGTCTCCTCCAGCAGTCAGAGAGAGTTTGCAGGGGTGTGTGGAACATCTGGGGCTGAACACAGCAGTGATAAAAGCAGAATATGCTGAAATACAATGCTGAATGCATGTTGTCTGGCTGCAGAGAAGTTGGTTCTCCCTGAGGCACTGACTCTTGAAACAGACGACCTGAATTCCGAGAGGTTTCCTGTGTGCCAGCTGCTCCCAAGGCCCGTGGGCACCCTGGTCATGTTCCATGCTTGGTGGCAGGGTCGGGGCTGCAGGATGCTGCCAGCATCCCTGCCCCTGCTGACACCTGGGAGAGATGCAAGGAAAAGGAGCTTGCTACCTTCAATAGCTAGACTGCAGCTGATTGTCAAAGGCAGCCTAATTTAATTAGAGTTGAACTGGATCTTTATTTAATGAGATCTGAGACTAATTAATTTTTGGAGTCACAGTACGAAAGAAGCTTTGTTCCTTTTGAATAGGTAATTAAGTGAGGCATATGCAGACAGTCAATGCTCTGCTGCATTTGCAAAGGGTTTGTTCTCTTTCTTATCTTCATCTTCTTTGTATAAGCACTTTGGAATTAGGAATTAATTGTTTTGTTGCTAATGATGTTGGGTATAATTATCTTGCTTTAGAATGGCAGACTTTGTCCAAGACATGGGTCATGGGTACAGAGCAGAAAAGAAGCCACCCAGGATGATGAGTTGTCTTTGAACTGCCCAGAGCTAAAGCTACTTTTGCTCAGGAACAGAGTGGCCAGCTGGGATCCACTGCAGAGTGGCAGGTGACAGCATTTCACAACACCAGCTCCAGCTGGATTTCCAGTGTGGACAAGTTGTCTTTCATGTGGTTTATCCTCACCTGGTTCTACCAGAGTAGCATGGTTACGCCACAATATTTAGCTGCTGGTTCTGGGAGAAGGAGATTTTTGTGTCCTTTTTTGTTCATTTGTAGTGTCCCTGGGTGTACCACTGCACTGGATCAGAATAGCTTGGCTGTTTTGATCCTCACGCCCATAAAAGCCTCAGGGGCTCTGATGTTTGCAAACACAAGGCAGCATCTCATTAATTGAAGTGACATTCATTTGCAAGCCAAGAATTAATATTTTGAGTTCTGATGTTTGTGAAGTAGTCTTGTGTGACTCGTTCCCCATTGGCACCAGCAAATAACCCACAATGTTCAATATCTAGCAAGTCATTTCCATTAGAAAGCAAACTTGGTGTTTGAGCCCAGCATTTCTTAGGATGTCCTTGATGAATCTTTTTCATTTGTGATGCTCAAGACAGAGCTTCATGGTTGCTGGCAGCTGAGTTAGCACATAGATGAGAACAACTTTGATTTTTCTGAGGACCATCCTTGTCCTGACTGTTTTGTGGGCTCTCTTTTCTACCTCACTGCACATTTATGTACATCATCTATACCTGGGGTGTGCATCTGTATGAGTCTGCACAGAAACCAGGTGACAGTCACAAGACTTTTCATCCATGTGCATGTCCTCTCTGTTGCAAAAGCTCAGTCTTTGAAGGCTGTGGGTTGGTACAAGTTCAAGGCTGTATGATCAGTTCAAGCCATTGACATAGTGTATGTACCAAAACTTCCGACCTCAGCTCGGCCCATTAATCCAAAAAAATGAAAATTGTGACTTCCTGGAGACCCAACCTATTTGGAAAGAAAAGGAATAGTTCATACTGACAATAGATAGAAGCTAGGGCAATGAGAGTGTGTCCCTGTCAGGATACCACCCTGCCACATACCTAGATTGATTTCTTATTTTTTCCTCCCATCCATATCTTTGGAGATCCATTCTCATGTTCCAGGATAGCAAAACCACTCCCAGCGGGCTGCTCCAGAACAGCACATATTTGGGACCTGTAGCACAAACAGGGAATGCACTCTTGATCCATTTCTGCCAACCCCAGTTTCTACACTTACATATTCAACTTTGGAGGAGACCTGTGCTGAAACACATCTTCCGAGAATCCCTACAGCCTTAACTTTGGGACTCCAGCCTATCCTCTCTGCTGGGGTCTGTCTGTGCTGAATGCAATCTGCTCTGATCATGCTTTCTTGCCTTTCATTGCTTAAGGGCTACTTTCCTATTCCCTAAAAGAGTCATCATTTTTTTCCTACTCTTGTGAATCTCTTTCTACACTTTCAGATGGTCCAAACCTCTTGGATTTTCCTCAGAAATTCCCCACAAGAGGAATCTGGTGCTCTTGCCTATAGGGCACTCTCCAACCAGAGGCAGTCGCCTGCGTTACCTGGCTGCCAAAATGCCAAGGCAGTCCTGGCAAGGTCTGCTCTCCATTTCATTGAGACTGGAGCCCAAGAAAGCCATGCTGGTGGCCACACCAGCTGTGTGCCTGCTGTGGGACACCTCAGCCCATACGGCTCTTGCTGGGCAGGGGATGTTTTCAGAACTGCTGCTGTTCCTTTGATCCTTTCCATGTGGCAAACAAGCAGTGACCACAGGGCTCTTTGCCCTTTCTCTTACCCTTTTCAGCTCCCTATCCCAGCTCTGCCCCTCTTGCTGCTCCTGTTCCTGCACTGCTCGGAATTCCTGAGCTGCCTCGGGCACGGAGAGGTGCATTGGGCTTGCATTGATGTGGCACTGTGGGAAGGCGAGGTGAGGGTGCCGAGGGCTGCAGCAGGAGAGCCTGAGAGCAGGTGCACTGTGGTGAGGGCATATGACTCTACCCACTTAATCACCTCCGAGCAGGTCTCCACCAATTCCTCCCTCTCTTTTTCTGGAAACTTACTGTAACTTGCATTTTTGTGATGCTTTCTGCTGCTGCAGGCAGGATGACTTGTTTGCTACTGTCCAGTCACCTGCACATAAATTGCTTTTGGTCAGCTGCATCACCTAAGGACAGCCTGAATCTGCTAAATGGCTTCCCCAGCCTGGCTTGCACAGTTCTTGACTGTTATGAAATGCAAGAAGTTCTCCTGCAGCTTATGGTTGGTCTGACCTGAGATGATGGGGAGTGCATCATGAGGCACACTCTGAGTGTTGAGGCCGACAGCTAGTCTGAAGGCTTCACAGATCCTAAGCTGGAGATGGTTAACTTCTATTCGTGAGAAAAGCCCGTGAGAAGAAAAACAATTCGTTTCTACCCTTGAAATGTAGTGTCAACAGAAGCAAGAAATCCAAACTGTAGAAGGAGAAAAACAGCAACATTTCTGCACCTGGCATTTTCTGCATTCTTGAACACTTTTGCTATGGGTAGCCAGTGGTAGTATATTGTAGTTAATAATAGCTAATGAGTCTATTGCAGTAACTTAGCAGCCAATGACTGTAACACAAATGATAACATATAGAAGTGTATACAGAGAAGCTGCTTTGTTAACAAAAAGCTTTTTGGCCCTTAATAGAGGCACTATCCGTGTGTACATGTGTCGTTTCGGCCGCCCCAACAGAGACATCTGAGCACAGAGCCATGCAGGGTCAGACCTGGCTGGGTAGAGAGGACAGCAATGCAGTGTTTGCAGACAGATGTGAGCTCCCGTCTGGCCTGGACAAAAGCTAGCACTGGACGGAGCTGTGGCTACGTTGGTGCTGGGTATATTGGTCTGGGGTCTCAGCCAGACTCAAATAACTGCAGAGCTTTGGGTCCTGAGCTGAATCTTACCTGGCTAGGGCTGAGCTCACTATGGGTGTGCTCAGGGACCAGCAGGACAACTCAGCACCCATATCCCACAGACATGGCAAATCTGTCTACAGAATCTAGTAGTTGATCCATCCAGATTCCTCACCGTTAATCTTCATCTGGCATCACACGTCTTGAGGTCAACAGTGTTGAGATCAGCCAAAATCAATATAATTCTACATTGTGAGTGTATCCTCAGTGCAGTGCAGCTGTCCTTGCTATGCAGGGAGCATAACTTAATCTCCCAGAGCGACGTGTTGAATTTATTGCTTGGGATGTTCAGTGAATATAGGGTGGTGGGTGGGGAAACTCCTGGGGTTTGATTCAGAATTTGTGCTATGTCTGTGAGTAAGAACACACATCTGACTCAAAGCACACAGCTCCTTTTTGGGCTGCAGCCTTTCACTGTGCTGCTTTCCTCCTTTCTTGGGGCTTACAGTACAGAACTGGCTGGCTCAGGGGTGCAAAAAGGAAGATCAGGAACAGAAATCCTACTGAATAAAATTGATCATGTGTGGGAAGAAGAGTAAGCAGGTTTTTATCCTTTGATGTAAGAGGGAGGGGGGATCATTCAAATGAAGGGATTGTTTCCCTTTTAACTTAGTTCTTGAAAAATGCCACAGTGAATTATTTAATCTCCTTAAGCAGATCCCCTAATCTGGCTTCCTTGCAGGCATTTGCTCACAGTGTCTGTGTCAGCATCAGCACAGGGAAAGTTGCTCACAGTTCTGACTCCTGTGCTAAGAGTGATTTCTGCAGACCTGTTCCCCAGGCTCCTTGCTTGCTGAGCACTCCCCAGGGCATGAAAAGTGGGAAAATACAGAAGATACAGCTGGAGCCTGTTAATTAAACTGAAAACAATATCCCAGTGGCAAAAACCTCGCTTAAGTCAGTGAGAATTCTTTTGTGACTTGAATAAGGACAGTTTCAGTCCAGACCTGAGTCCATGCGTTGTTTGTTACTTTGGGGGCATTTAAACCTCTGCTGCTTATATTTAGGTTTTGAACCTCATGCTGCACTCTCATCCATGGGCTGCCCTTGGCTCTGGTCACTTCTCAAATGGTTCCTGAATGCACCATCAATGTCCAAACCAAACAGGCCTCTGTGGCAGAAAGGGAAGACACCGGTTTTCAGGACCTTTGCAGAGGTAAATAAAACTGCTTTGCCTGAGGGCATAACTCCACATATGGCTCTGGAAAGCATTAAGAGGTCTTCGGAGAATGCTAGACTTTGTTCTGCTTCTTCCTTGAGGCTGAAGCAACTGATACTGTTCTGCTGTTGCTTTCCTTATGGCCTAAAGTTGAACTAGAATGACAGAGCAGGATTTTCTGGCTCTGGGACGAACTTCAAGGAAATCATCATGGAGAGTGGCTTCTTTTCATGCATGGTGTCTCCTGCAGGGTTATTCTCAGTGTGCATGTTATCACCTTGTGTGATATATAATCACCCAGAGGCTAGGACATGCAAGCACATGGTTATGAATACCCACAGAAACACTGTGATCCCTTGCCCTGATGCCAGAGATAAATACTTTGACTCCGGACTCTATTATATTCTCAGAACCAAACCACTCAGCAAACCTGCCTCGTGATTCCACTCAGCCCTGTCATAATGATTTTAGAAGAAAACCACAAGAAACGTGGTGGTTTTGGGTCCTTGTCAAAGCACAGCAGGAGAGTGTTGGTTGATTACTTCTTAAAAATTCATTTTAACATTACATTCAGAGTGAAAGTCTGGGCGTATACCTAAATGTTAGAAATGTAAAGAGGGTCTTACATATGATTGTGGTGAGAAACCACTGGATATCATTTGGAAACTTACTGTGGATGCAGGAGATGAGATAATTTAAATATAGCTATGTGAAATCCCACCATGGAAACTGTATGTACGTCTGGGTTACTCTGTCCTTTCTTAGCTTTCTCTTTTGTCTAAAAAGCTCTATTTTTTCTGGTACGCTAGCAAATATAAACATTCACACTTCAGCTCTGTGAACTCAATATTTTCTTCTCCCATCCCCTTTGTCTGTGCTTTCCCCAGACACTCATACAAACAAAAAGTAGCCCGTGGCTTGTACCTGGAGAGGACGTGCCCTCCTCTCCACAACTGGGCATGGATGCAGTCGCAGGCAGCTGCTGTGAAACCAAATCTTTTTGTGATGAATAACAGCTCTGGAGCTCACCAGGCATCTGACTATGACTGGTGAAGGGATTGCTAAGGTCAGTGGCGGCGTGTGCAATTACAAAACACTGGGCAGTTGTCCAGGTTGTTGGTGGAGGCACAAGCACAACCCTACAGCTACGAGTGCGCTTGAGGCTCTGGACAGGGCAGGGTTGAGGACAGGGGAGTGTGGTGGTGGCAGCTCAGGCAACTGCAGCTGTGTCTTGTGACAGTGAGCAGAGCTGCTGGGAAGGTGACTGAGAGGCTCCAGGGTCTGCAGCAAGCTTCTCCACCTGGGTTGTCCAACAGCCTATGGGCAAGGACAGCCGGCCCCAGCTGTGCAGGGAGAGTTGGTAACAACGCTCCCAGCTAAGCCAGAAGTGCTGCTCTGGATGGTTGGGGCACTATCACGCCTTCATCCAACCCTTTTCTCTGCTGAGATAATTATTGTTGCAGCAGGCATGGAACACAGTGGGGGCTTTGCCTTCAGGTGCTGCTGACCACAGTATGATGTCTGAAGTCCCACCTTTCTTCATGTGGATGAGAAACTGGCCCACGAAGCAATAAAGCTGAAACACTCACAGGGACTTATCCTAGTAGGATGTGTGTGGTGTGATAACAACCACAGCATGAGGAGCCAGGTGGGCAGTTGGGGTTGAAGCACCTTTAGCATCCACACCAAAAAAGCCCAGGATTTATCTGTCAGAGTCCTTCCCCAATGCTGTAACTGCTGATGCATCAGGTGTTCTGAATTGCTCATCCTTCTCTCAAGTTCTTGTGGGACAGGAACATCTGGGTTAGAGGCCACCAGCAGGTAGCACTGCTGTGGCCCTCTGTGCCCTGGCACAGGGAAGTTTACAGTCCCTCCAAGATGTGTGAAAGCTGACACAGCAAAGTTCTCCTGAAATTAATAACAGGATCTGCTTCATGTGCAGAGGACCCTGTCCTCTTCCCCAGAGCTTTATAAAGGAGTGCAAAGGGCCCCAGTGAAGACAGCCTTGCACACCATAGATGGAGCTTTCTTAGATCTCTTTAACGGTTGGAATTGTGAAATATTTGTTGCATCTGTAATTAGGGAGTAGAACAGATGGCTAAAGCTTAGTTATAATTAAAGTCTAATGCACAGGAAAATAACCCAATGCAGCCAGTGATTCAGCAGCAACCAAAGAATTTTAATTCTTTCTTTGCTGGGCTTAAGCTTCAATTGTAGGAATTGGGACTTCAGGGAAAGTCTGTTGCATCACTTATTACATAGGGACATGGCTCTATATTAAAGGATGGTGTGGAAATTTTTTATTGCTATATATTAAGTTATATTGTGTGCTCTTGCCTACCTCAGTAACTTGAAATCATGTGTGAAAAAGGCATGCCAATTGTTTTAACAATACAGAATCTGCATGTTGCAATCCGTTTCAGAAGAGACTTTCTTAAAACCTGTCTGCCTAGTAATTGATTGCCAATGCTTCAGGTTAAGGTATTTAGAAAGAGGCATTAATTAGGTGCTCTTAGACAGGAACATATTTTATTTATAAATATGTTTGAAAAGGAGCTTTCAGAAATATCATTTAAATCACATTTAACACCACTTTCAAGTAGAGACCTCATGACATGAGAACTGGAAGCAACTAAATAAGCTTCTCATTTCCTGAGAGGCAGGAGTTAGCATCAGGCAAAGAAACATGGAGTGGTGTTACTGTGAGCTTTGCAGACTCTGGAAATGGTTTTTATGTTTGGAGTTGTTTTTTTCACCCTACTCTTATTAGAACAGGGGCGGGTCTATAATACATCCTACCAGAGGTATGTGAAGCCAGCTCTTCCAGAAAGAGAATATGAACAGATCTGGACCATTCCTGGAGACTGAGAAAACATCAGAGGAAAAGTTCTCATGAGCATTGCCCTTCCTCGTCTTCTGAGATGACTTACTGGAAAGGTTCACCTCGATCTACTTGGGATATTGGGACATCTGTAACTACACTAATGACGCACTTGCTGGGGCTACAGCTGCCCGAGAGGTTTTAGAGGTGTCCCCTCCTCCCTTTGCAGTGGGCTGGAAAGAGCTGTGTTAAGTGACAGCCTTGAGTGGCCACTGCTCTTTCAGGACCTGTCCCTGGAGGACTTGGGTAGCATCTCTTTTGTAGTGAGTGTAAAGGGAATGGGGAATGCCAGTTACTTGATGTTTATTGTGGACTATAGGCATGCAGACAGCCCGTAAGTGCTCAGTGGCCAGTCAGCATCCCTTGCATTTTGGTTGTCCCTCAGTGCTGTCTTAAGCTGCAGAGGATTGTGGTGCAGGAGGTGAGTGTACCCTCTGTGGGCTCCACAGGACTTGTGAAAAATGCCATGTTTAGTGCAGTTAATGCTGGGAAGCCTTGAGCAGGAGGCAGGTGGTGTTAAGGTTTCTGAAGTGATGCTGTTTGAGCAGCTTGTGCCAGGCTTTGGAACCCTTAAAAAGGGTGACTTGGGAAAAAAACCAAGCAAAACAACCAACAAAAAAAAGTAGGAATATTTCCCATCTCTGCTCTTGTCTCAAATGTGGACCTAGGGGCTAAAATACCCTTGCTCTTCAGGGCTAGTGCACTCCTGCAAGACAGAGCTGACCTCTGCTTTCACACCCACACAGACCATGGTCTCTAAGTGAATCTGGAACAGCCTCCTGGAAAAAAGTATGGAAAGTTAGTGGCCACCAAGGCAGGCAGGATTTGGCTCACTCAGACTTTTGATGGATGGAAATAGTATGGGGAATAGAGGGACCTAGCTCAGTTTTGCCAAAACTCATGCCTGCAGGACTTTTCAGGAAAGTTAATATGCAGGGAGAACAAAAAGCACCCTCCTTCACCCTTATCCCTGCTCTGATATGGAGTCTTTCTGACCTGTCACCCCATGAGACAACAGCAGTGAGATTCGGCAGTAAAGGGTCTGTGGAGCACCTCGGAGCCAGCACCACTGGCACCAGGAATTTTGGGTGGCTGCTGCCACTGCCCAGCTGCCAAGAATGCCATGGCAGGGATCAGCAGATGGCAGGGATCAGCAGAGGGCAGGGATCCCTGGTGACAGGGATCACCAGATGGCACTGTTACGCGCACTCGCAATAACTCACTTTCCTGCACGGCGCTGCCCCGGAGCAGGCAGCGTTGCCGAGGTTTTCAATAGGCTTCTTGTTGAAAATCAACGATTGGTTCTCAGTCTGCCCACAGCGTTGCTGCCTGGGGGAGGTTTGATCCCCTCAGAAGGAGGGACTGGGCTTCTAAAACTGTAGGATGACTTGTGTGGGGGGTACCTCTTGTTTTAGCTGTGTTACCCGATGGTGTCACTTCTGGCAGCTTCACTACCCAAGGATGAGCAATACTGGCTTCTGCCATCCCGTGGCCGTGGGAAAATTACCCTGGTTTGAAAAGCTGAGGGCTGAGTTGGGAGTTTGGGACAGGGAGTTATCTTTTGCCTTCTTCAAGGGTGCAATGTATGACGTGCTTAGGCTGAGTCACAGCAGAAATTGTTTCACTTTGGAAAAAGTGAGGTGCGAAGATTTGATCATATCACATGTGAGGCTTTGTTTTTTTTCAGGGATGCATGTATGGTTATTAACATCAAAGCACAGGGATGGGGGTAATGCAAGAGACTCTCTTTTAGTCGTTATCTTCTCCACAAAGACATGAAACACTGGCTCTTCAGCTTTCCTCAGCTTTGCCCTGAGACGGGAAACAAGATTTTATTAACTTAAGTGACACCAAACTCTTATTTTGTGCCGATGTACTGTACTGTCACTGATTAAGTGGATTTTGTGCTCCATCCTGAGGAGGATGGGCCAACTAGCAGAGTTAAGCATGTCCCATCCCTAGTGTTTTTCAAACTGTATGCCTGGAAAAGGATCTGTGCCCCTAAATGCAGGCATTCTTGGGCTCTATCTCCAGCACAGACTGGAGGGGAATTACTGCCTATGTGAACACACCCACCTTAATGGTGAGCTGGGTACTGCTGGCTGGGGAGGTGTGGAAGTGCAGGCTTTAGCAGAGGATGTGCAGGTTTGCAACCAGGGCTTCCATTGCTAGTGGTTAATGCTTTAGGGATTTTTGTTTTAATTGCTACTGTTCTTGAATTGGCTTTAATCCCATTAGTTCAGGTATGCCTGCAGGAGCTGTGCTTGCACCTTGGATTGCAGGAGAGACATAGCCTTAATGCTGGGAACTAGAGCTCTGCCAGCCAAGCAGTGAGTTTTTGTTGTATCCTGTTTGGAAATGAGAAATTCTTTTGAGACCGATGCTTTTGCATTGAGGATTTATTTTCTGAAGCTGCCAAAAGGCCAGACAGGTTTCTACTTTTGCAGAGCGTGCAGGAGATGGGAAAGTGCAGGAGCAGCAGGGTTGATAGCAGCAATGTGACATTGCTACAATTCAGCTCAGCTCTGACTCACAAGGAAGAGTTAGAGGCTGTGAAAGATGAGTGATGCAGCAATAAACTCAGTTTACTGCATTTGTGTGTCTTCCATCGAGGCTGACAGTAAATGCTCTCCTTGTTAGGAACTTTCTCTCTGAGTCAATCTCTCCACACAGACAACTTGATTCAGCAAATCTTTTGCTTTACTTCACGAAGAGGAAATCTCTTCTTTCATTTGCTGCTGGGCTGGTGCTGCTGCCTGTCACCAGCACTTCAGAAGCCAATATCCTGGAATTCCATGAACCAGCCTCTGCGGCTTCTGATGTGAACACCTGGAAGATATGAGCAGAGCGTGAGAAAACTCTGGGATGGGTCTGTGGTGAGAGGATGAGTGTGAGCCTGTGCTAGAAAGCTGATGGGAAACTGCAGGTAGCTCCTGGTCCTGCCCTCCTCTGCCACCCACCCCGCTGCACAGCAGGGCTGGGGCAGACCTTCACCCACGAGGGATGTGGTCACCGAGGTTCCTGTCCCCAACCTGGGCTTGACCCTACAGGGTGTGATGACACTGTGTGTATTTGTGGCACGGTTCTTGCCAGAATGCCAGACATGTCGTGTGGCAGCTGAATGGGGAGACCAAGCCTTCCACCTACACAGCTCCTGCCACCCCTTTGATATGCAATCCTGACCCCATGGCAGGGTGTTGCCACCTGTCCTGGGGTGCTCCGGCCTCCAGACCCACTTTAGCCCAGGCTGTGGCCCCGCTGTGTCTCGGGAACGCCTGGAGACGTGGTGCAGCTGCACTGACATCAGGGAGGGAAATTCCCTCCCTCCCCACCCTGGGTGGCAGGAGTTTCCCGTGGGAGTTGTGTCCTGCCAGCTCTCGAGGACAGGGCAGGCTCTCCTGGGGCCAGAGCTGGGAGAGAGCCTCCTTTTGGCCTTGTTTCTGATTTATGACTATAGTTGCTGCTCTGTGTTTTACCTTCTTCACATGTGCCTGAATAACCACAAGGCTTGGCAAGGGAGATGGAGCAATATTCCAAATTTAGTCTCTCAGGCCTGGTTCCTTTTGCTCCCTCTTCATAGAGAGAAGAGACCTGGTTTTTAGTAACAGTGGAAAGAAACCTCTCCAGTGCTCGTATCTGCTCTTCACTGATGGTATTGCCCTTATAGTTAGTTTTGTTTGATGACTCCTCAGGGTGAGGAAACGGAGACTGCATCTTCCAAAACACACATTCAGCTTCAAGTCTGCTCCTATGCCATTTCCTTCCAGCTACTTGAAAACAAGGGTCAAAACTTCTTGCTGCCCCCACTTTTGGATGTGGCCCTCAGTGGTGCGAATGTCTCCAGGAGAGGGGACATCCACAGCTGTACTGAGGCTTAACCAACACAGGAAACTACAGCTCTGAGGATTTGATGGGGGGAGGGTCAATGAGATAAAGAGGCTGATGGATTAGAAGTGAGTATTAGAAGAGAGGCCGGCCTCAGGCAAGCTTTTTGGCTTGGCGTGATCCCACAAAAAGTCAAAGGAGTTGGCTCTTCCAGGAGGCCCAGAGCACAACTCAATTAACCTGCTTAGATAGGTGCTCTGGGCTTTCTCCTAGAACCCATCTCTGCCCTGGGACCTGGAAGATGGGAAAGCCTAGAGCAAACAAAGGATGCCACTCAGCATCCCGTGGGAGCTGGACGTCTCCATAAGCATGTGGGAGAACAGGAAAAGAGTAAAAAGTGCTTTGCTGGAAGCTGTGAGGTTGAAATAGAAAGGGAGGCAGTGAGAACTCCTGTTGTAGCTGTTCTGGGTGACTTGAAAGTATTAATAGTTTCAGGGTTGCTCAAGCAGAGAACTATGGCATGTCCTGAAGAAACTACAAAGTAGGCGATGGTGAGGGATGAGAACATGGAAGACTTCAGCTTTTCCCCTGTGAGGCAGTCAGTCTTCCAGTCCCTGTCATCTGAGTTCCAGCTGAGACAAGACCCTGGGGACAAATATTCAAGAAGTGGTTTGTGCCTCATGAAAACATCTGTTACCCCTGCAAAGGAAAACACCAAACCATACTGACCTTTGCTATGAGTGGATGATGCTCTGACACTACAGATGTGACAGAGGAGACACTGAAGGCAACCAGACATCTCTGAAAGCAGTTCCCATTGTCCTGCTGAGCAGGGCTGGAACAGTGCCGTGCCCTTTGTTTCCTCCTAACTCTGCCTAAACAGTTGATGGCCAACACGAGGATTGTGCAGAGTTCCAGGTGTGTGGTATTCACATGCAGATGGCAGCTGGAAGCTGGTGTGTATTTTAAAGTGCACAGTTGTTGGCACTGAGATGTTCGGGTTTAGCTGCAGGAGAAGGATGTGGGGAGCGGTACATTAAGACACCTTTGTCATCTTCTCTCTAGATGTGCCTGTTGTGCTGGACTGCTTGCTCAGTGGATTGTCATCAGTCCTGGGCCCACGCTTGGCCATCAGTGACTAAGCATGACCTGCACAGATGTTGCACAGATGCTGGGAGCTGCTGCCTCACTCAGTCCCTCAGGCCCCACCAGCAGGTCTGTGCTCCCCAGCCAGGGCAGTGCCAGCATGGGGTGCCTGGGGTATGAGTGCCCTTCTTCACTGCTTTGTGTTGGCACTAGGGACAAAAGGTGCTGGGGGGAATGGGCAGGATTGTGTGTAGAATTGTGGTATTTTTATTTATTAATTTAGTTTTTAAGCTTGGTCTCCTCCTTGTCTCTCAGTATGGAAGGTGGGTGGGGAGGAAGGCTTGTATGAGCCCAAAGCCAGAAATTTGACACTTCTGGAGCAGTGGGATCAGAGATTGGCTGGAGGCAAAATCGGAATTCTTAAGAAAGCTTTTACCACCATCGCAGCATTGGGGTAGATCCTCCAAATCCTCTGAGGGTCATACTCCTGTTTCCTCTTTCCCTTCACTGGAGTTACTGAAGAGTTGTCTTTGCTTACTTCTGTTCGTAAAACTCATAAAACCTTAATTCCTTCGAAACCTTTAAATATGTCTAATATTTAGCTAAAATTGAAAAATGTGCTCAAAAGGCACACTGACACAGGCTTCTGTTCCCTTGGATAGCCAAGTTAAAACATTTTATTGCTGGTAGGAGGGAATTATTTCCTTCTCTTCAACTTTTTCTAACAAAAAATCCCCAAATATACCAGACTTCTTGCTCTTAAAAGAAATTAATTTTAACTTTAAAAGAAAAAAAACCAAACCAACAACAAACCAACAAACGACCACAACCACTCCCCTGGAAACCCCGAGCTGTGAATGGAACGTTTCATCCCCTGGCATAAAGGGTGGGTCTGATTTCAGGCAAATCCCGAAGCCAGCAGTTGCAAAGGTGGCTCAGAGCAAAGCTGGCATCTTCCTGACTTCTTCAGCTCCAAGGGGGTTCAGAGGTCCCCGGACCCGGAGAGCAGGACTGGAGGCACGGAGTTGTCAGGAAACTGCCTCTCCCTGTGCCCTTTTCAGGACGGGGCTGCACTCAGGCATCCTGGCCCCGACCTTGGCTGCCGGTGGGGAGACCATTATAAATCCCCAGCAGTCTCCTCCCGGGGATATAAATGTTTGCCTCTGCTAAAAGATAATCTCCCGGTCATTTCAGTGACAGCTCGAGGCGGGAGAGGGTGCACGGCGGGGTAACGGGAGAGCATCGCACAGCTGTTTCCTGGCTGTTTGTCTCTCCGCGGCGCGGACGCGGCAGCAGCGGCGGAGCGGAGCGGAGCGCCGCATTCCTGCCCACCTACACACATGCCTCCTGCCTGCCTGCCTGCCGCCAGCACCGCGGGCCCGGCTGTAAATCCGCTGTCCAGACAGATCCCTGACACCCCGGCTTCCGCCCCGCTCCTGCGCGACACGTGCCGGGAGCCGGGAGATCGGCATCACGCTCGCCAGCAGCAGGGAAGCCTCCTAGGAGGGGCACTGAACACTGAGGGTGTCACAAGTTCCTTTTCCTCCTGAGGTTTGCCACTGCAAGAAGCTGCCCGTTGCCTGCGCTCCCAGGATCATAGAATCACGGACTGGTTTGGGTTGGAAGGGACCTTAAAGATCATCCCATTCCAAGACCCATGCTGTGGGGCAGGGACACCTTCCACTAGAACAGGCTGCTCAGAGCTGCATCCAGCCTGGCCTTGAACACTTGAAGGGATGGTCTATCCACAACTTCTCTGGGCAACCTGTTCCACTGCCTTACCACCCTCACAGCAAAGAATTTCTTCCTAAAGTAAAGAATTTCTTCCTAAATGAAGTTTACTAGTCCTCATGTACCCCCTCAGACCCCCCTCTGAAATCCCCAACTCTCAAAGGTCTCGAGCTCCATCTCCCAGCAGGTTTCCTTTAAGGCAGTGGAAATGAACTTGGCCAAATACCACTGAGCCCCTAGAGCCTCCCAGCCAGGCGTGGGGCACTGGCAATTCACACAGGCACACACCCTGTGCTTGTGTTTCCACTGCCGACTGTGCTATGCAAAGTGCCTTGCAGCTGAGAGGAGATGGATAAAACCTCACTGCACTAGTGAATATCTCTGCCGAAATTCATGGTCGATCAACCCAGCGCTAAGTGTTGGCTGTGAGCGGCAGGGAAGGAGGGAGTTTGAGTTGCAGGAGAGAAATCAGGACACCTGTTGGCTTCTGCAGGGGGCTTTTGTACACTACTGCCAGTGGGTTTCCATGGCTCTGTTTTCCAGCTGGGAAAAGCAAAAGATAGACCTTCTGAGCTACCTCAGAACATGTCCAGATCTCTGTGGGAGGCTGAAAATGTCCAGTTCTGTGGGAAAAGCCAACAGGTGCTGTGTGCACTGCCAAAGCAAACCAAACCATGAGCAATTTGCATTTGCCCAGCCCCAGGCACGAGGGCTGGTACAGGTCTTGGGCAGCTGGTGGCCCCTTTTGAAGTTTTTGTGGAAATGTCCTTGCCAGAAACCCCTCTCATCAGTGCCTTGTGAGTGAGAAGAGAGCCCTGCTACAAGCCGCTATTTCTCATCAGAATTATGCGATGCTGCTTTTTTTTAATAATTTTTTTTTTTTCAGGAGAAGTTATTCTTTTGGTGTGAATTGCTAGCTGGAGACAACCACTTCTTGACTGCAGCGCTGCAAGATGTGTTCAGCATTGCAAACAGGAATCACAGGACTGGGGGTCTGGGCTGTAACAGACTTGTATTTACCGTGGCTGGGGTACCAAGGCTGTGCAGAGCTAAGGCAGTGTCAAACCAGAGGCCACATCCACCCTCAGAGACAGGGGCCAGCCCAGCAGCATCAATGTCAGGAGCTGCCAGTTTTACTTCACAAAGCCCTTGGGATGTGTGATCTGGGCGTGTGCCGGGTGAGGAGACTGGCCAAAACCAGAAGAGGGTCTGTCTCCAGGTGGGAGTTATTCCCTGCTCCCAGTGCATCAGCCATTGCACCCAGGCCCCTCTGGGAAAGACTCTTCTCCAGCTCCCATGAAGCAGAAGGTAGTGCAGGGTTTCACAAGAACAGCACTTTTCTCACGGCATTTCTTTTGCCTTTTAGGTTGAAATCTATGAGGAGAGACAAACTTCTCCAGGCTGTTTGGAGAGCACACAGTGCATGACTACTGTTCCATGAAGCCAGGCTTGAGGAGGTAACAGCTAACCCCACCATGGGCATGGTAGATGAAATCCAACCAGCAACCTGGTGTTCCCCCAGGAGCAAGCACAAGGTCTCAGCAGTGTACCCAGAGCCCAGCCTGGTGCCTGCATGCACCTCCCCAGCAGGTTGGTTATCCATAGCCACATCCATGGGTGCAGATTGAAACCACGTCCTGGAGCAAGACAGCACAAACCCAAGCTCTTGCTCAAATGGATTGTGCAGGGAGAGGACTTCCTTGACGTGCCTTTGGTTAAGGGCAGATGCTCAGAGCCAGGCTGGCAGTGTGGACCATGAGTTTGTCTGGCCCTCCTTGCCCATTCCCTGGAGGTATTTGCCCACAGCCCCGGTTTCAGCAGCAGAAGGGGATGCAGCCGCTCTGAAGCTCAGCCTGGGATGCTTTGTGTGTGTGCAAACCCCGGTGTGACTCTTCCTCTCTCCTCCCTGGCAGATTTGGAGATTCCCATACTTCCCCCCCAGTGACACAAGATAGAAGGTTTGATGTTTACTCCAGGGTTCAGCCTAAGAGAGAAAAGCTGTTTGATACTACTGTTCTTCCACAGGCCAGGCAGGGGAAGCAGAGTCCAGCAGTAGGGAGCCCTTAACTCCAGTTAACAAACACATCCTTCACTTCCAGCCTCTCTTCCTTGGTGAGTGCCACTTAGTGAAAGCTGCTTGGACTTGGCTGGAGATCAGCCCTGTGAGTTTACAGGATTCACAATTCACAGATGTTAGGAACTATCAGGCTGAGTGTGGGTGGAGAATGTCAAGTCTGAAATAGCTCTCCTGCCACCCTGGCACAGGCAGCAAAGAAAATGTTTCCACTTGACATTCTTCAAACCAACATTTCCTACAAGGAAAACACGGAGGGGACAAATAAGAGGCAATTGCTGCCGTCTCAGAAGGTTCCTGGCTTTTGCTTAGGGGTGGCTGGAATTTGTGCTGGCATCAGCACAAAATATGCACTATAGGTGAGCTATAGGGCAGTCCCTTACACTCCTCGTCCCCACAAACATATACGTCTGCTTGAAGATGCAATCCCTCTGGTGCACAGATATGTGGGTGCTATTTTTTTTCCTTCTGGAATCCATTTTAATTTAGCTCCTGATTCATATTTCATTCATTCTCCAAACCCACAAAACCAGGATAGGTTTACAGCCTGTACTATTTGGATAAATCACGGAGGGGGAGAAAACAGGGGGACAAAACAGGTTGCTTTCCTGAATGATTTTTTGTGTGACTCAAAAGAGAGAAAAAATAAAAAGAGGTGGTAGGAAGAGAATTAAAGCCATCCTTTGTTGCTTTCATGTTCCTTCAGGAAAAGCAGATCTGCTTTTCATCTTTGGTAGTTTGTTTTGGTAGACTTCACTCTTGTTTCTCTAGGCTTTAGTGTCTGACAAAGATGTGATTTCTATTTTCTTACCTTTACTTTCTCCTCAAGATAATTGAAAATATTGGGGTTTTTTTAATGTGGAAAATGTATATTTTATTTACAGAACACAAGAAAAATGCAAGATTTCTGTATCATCTCAATTGTTTTGGAAAAAATGGTGAAAAGCTATAAAGGGAAACATTAACAAATATATCTGATAGTTTTCTTGCAGGGAGGAGGGCAGGAAGGGGTGGCAGAGGAGCAAAAGTTCAGAGTTAATTTTAATTGAGGAATTTCCCCATATTCTGTCATTCAGCTTTTGAAACTGTGACCACAACAGACTGTTTGAACTGTGGTGTGAGAGAGACTGAAAAATTCCCCAGGCAACTATAATCAGGTACTAACCCCAGAGTTGACAAGGAAAGCTTTTTAAGTACGCTGAAATTCAGCACGGGCGCTGCACCCAGCAGAGGAAACTCCGGCCATCTGGAGATGAGGATGACCAGCGGCCACAGCAGTTTGTAAAATTGCAAGAGCTGCCAAAATTAAACTGTGAAGTCAGGCAGGAAGGCAACCAATGACTGGCGAGATCAGAAGTTCAGAGAAGCCCCAGATGAGCTCCCAACAACAAGTGTGGCCAGCGCACACCAAAGTTTATTAAGGATGTTGAGAGGAGGGGAAAATATCTGTGCAGAAGATGCCCAGCTGGCGAGGAGGGAGTGGTGGTGATGCTTGGGTAACTGGCTGAATCCCATTGGCCAAGTCCCCGGGAGATCCCACCCATCCACAAGTGTAAAATAAATCTCTAAAGTTGTACCTCGTGTACCACTTGACCTTATTGCTTTTAGCCTGCTGGCTTTATATCTATTTATTTATTTAATTTCGGTTTGTCCCCAAGGAGGGGCTGGGAGGAAATGAATTTCGAAGCAGCACCTTTCACCACCTTGCCGTACTACCCTGATCCCTGCATCCAGCGGTGAGTCTGAGCGTGACGTAACTGTGCTATCGCAGGTTTGATCGGAGTCTCTTGTGTAATTGTTAACTTTGCTGCTATCGGCCGGTGGCAGCTGGGCTGCACGCGGAAAAAATGTGCCGCTCTCTTCATGCTCAGTGGAGCTTATTATTATTTTTGGCTTTCTAACAGGTTACTGTTTAATTATAGGCATCCGTTTAAGATATCCCCTTTTCCTCTTTGGCATTACAGGAAAAAAAATATATGATAAATAACACGAAAGCTGATGGTATCTTTCCCTTGTGTTTTGGAGCAGAAGGTTACACTGTGCTTTGGGTAGTACAGGAATGGCTTTAGCTTTCTGTGGTGTGTTTGTTTGTTTCCTTAAATGAGAAAACTCCTGGGAATAATATGAGCTGAACTATTAAGCCCTGAGATTTTTGAATTTTAAGGATAAATAATTAATTTAAAAGATTCAGAGAAGAAAAAACTGCACTTCTAAGAGACAGCAATTTTCCAGGAATATTTTTTCCTTCTGTCTAACAGCCAGTGCCAGAGCCTGACAACCACTCTTATTTTAGCTTTGTTGTTACGCCGAGTTTTATAACTTTCCAGCAGATAAAAGAGCATGTCCACACGAGGTGTCACAGTATCACATTGTCGGTTTGTTTGTTTCTCCCAATAGAAGATACTATATTTAAGCATGCAAATGACATGTAGATGGTATTTTTCCAGTCGTAAAGTTTGGAGAGGTGAAATCCTCTGGGCACAGTCACTTGTTGAGCTCCTTTAAGACTGGTTTCTGCCTGTGTTCTGTAAAATCCCTGGCTGGTGTCTCAACGGAGGCATTCAGTCCCTGGAAGAGTTAACTATTAACTCTGCATCCTCTGCAGGGTGCTGGAGAAAGGGCTTGGCCACCATCACCCAGCCCGTGGCATTGCAGGCAGCTTCGTGATCTCTGGGGCTTTTTCCCCACTGTTGTGATTCGTTACAACGTTTGTGGGGGCTTTTGTGCCCCCTTAATCCGGGTGTTTGGTGCCACTGCTGTGTGAAGGTCCTGGGGAGGAGAGTGGAGACCTGGCAGCGAGGAGGGGCCGCGCTTGGGGCCAGCAGAGGGAAAGGAGAGAGGCTGGGAAATAGCGCACGGTCCTTGGCCGCGCTGCCGGGGCAGAGGAAGATGGAACGGAGCCGGGAGTATTGGGTTCCCCAGTGAGACCTTCCACAGCACGAGCCCCAGGGCTGGCCAGGCACATGCAGCCACGCTCTGATCTCCTGCAAATCCACCCAGCCCCGCTGACCCTGGCGGGATGTGCCCATGGCCAGGAGAAGAGTAGTACAAGAACACTGCCCGTCCAGCAAGGTGGATTCGGGCTGGCAGCAGTGGAGTCTTTAGCAGATTAATGTTTCCATGGCTGGAAGCCCCGGCCAGGCAAATTCCAAAACTGAAAATGAAGAAAAAGGAAAAAAAAACCCTGACACTGTAAAGTGTGAAGATGCACTGGGAAGTGTACCTGAGCTCTGGGACAGCTTCCCAGCCTGTGAACTCCTGCCAGTTTGTATCCAATCTCATGTCAAATAACAGGTTCAGAAAACTGGTGCTGTGGCTCAGGCAAAAAAATTCAGCTGGAGTATGAATTAAAGAGAAAAAGAATCCGTTGGCTGTATTTGGAAGAACTTTTAAAATAAGCCTTTCACCCCCTCAAATCTGCCTCATCCAGCAAGTCAGGCCTTTCAGTAAAAATGCTGCTCCTCACCACATGCCTTAGCAGCATGATGAGTTTTTAAGTGACAATTCCAGTGTGGGAAGCCTTAGGACAGATAGAGTTTGTGACACCCCTCAGTCATAAAACCTGTCTGAGATGTAGCTTAGGGTAACAACATGTCTCAGCTGTTATGCATGTCTGTTTACATGAGCCAAGAGTGGCATTTGTTCAATTATTAGTGACTGTGCTCTGCCACAGGTCAAAATCAGCTCAAAGCTGGTCCCAAAGATACTTTTCTCAGTCTGAGACATAGATGGTCTTCACCTTTAAGCTGCATTGGTTGCATATTCATGATGTATTATGTGACATTTCTCTGACTGCTTTAACGAAGTTCAATAGTTTCAGAATTGCATTTATTTTACACAGTTTGAAACACTTCTGCTTTGATGTGGTCAAAATACTTTATTTAGCTAATACCAGTGTTCTTCTTTGCAACCTTAAAATTACATCTAGTAATTATCTAACCAGCAAAATGATAACGTTGAGCTGAGGTATGCTGGCAAAAAAACAATAGTGAAAAGTGTTTTAAACCCTCTTAAACTGGTGGGAGGGTATGTGTATCACACAGCTTTCCCCGTAGTTCAGTGTGGAGGGGGAAGCAATTATAAATCCCAGTTAACTCTAAGATTTGTGGCTTTGATTTACCCTCTGCTGTTGCTTCGTCTATTTATCTCTTCAGTTTGGGGGTGTCCAGCAGGCAGGACACGTGGGAGGCAGCTAAAACATTTCCTCTGTCAAGAGGTGAACACAGATCACCTGTGCATTAGCTAATGTGCCATTATGATGCTCGTATGCTTCATGCCTGTCATCTCACAGGCCGCTCTGAAATGGTATGTCCAAACAACACAGTAATTCAGTGCCACAGATGAGGAAAAATAGCTGAGTGCCCAGGCTATGTGCCATGTGTGATTGTTTAGGCCACTCCAGACTCTGTCTCAACAGCCCAGCTCCCTCACTTTTAGGCTATTAAATTCTTTGTAAATGTGAGTATCAAAGCAAAGCATCACAAAAAGTCATAGAAAACTCAGCTGGGGTACAGGGCAGCAGCCTCCTCCTTCACAAACCCACTTGTTGCTGTGTGCTGGAGCTGCAGCCCAGCTGAGAGAGGGGCAGAGGGACAGCTGGGTGCTGGTGGGGATGTACATCCTTATGCAGAAGTGAAGGATGCAAATGTAGCTTGTAACTGAAGTGGGGTTGTTTGGACAGGTGTATCCTGAATCAGCTCATCTTTCTTCTTCTTAAACAGAAAGAGCTTAGAGATGCTAAAATTCAGCAGGCCTCAAAATCTTCCTCCTTCTACTTCCCTTGTAAAGGGAAATACTCAAAATCAGGAATACGCACACTCAGTGCTCTGGCTCCTGGGGCTCGGGAAGTGCTATTGTAACAAAAGAAGCACCTGCACTGCAGTGCCAGGCCTCTGCCCCCCATGAATTACTGGCTGGGATGGTACCGTGGGAGCTCATCCTGCGCTGCAGAAAACCCAGGCCAGCTCTGAGTCATAAAAAGCTGATTATCTGAAACAGGCGGGATTTCCACCTTCCAAGAAGTGCCCACCTAGCTGCAGCTGAAAGCCACTAATGTAAGATGAAGAAGGCACTGTAATTATGATCAAAGTCCAGCTGTTGAGAACTATGTAATTAGTATCTCTCCCCAAAGCTGGTTTTTTTTCAGCTAATGCCTGGTTGGGGGAGTGATGTTTACAGATAAGTTACTTGTGTTCTTGGAAATAATGGTCATTAGGCTGTGTTTTACCCAGGAGCTCTCTTCTTTGGGGGCTGTTGGAAATGCACCTGCTGGTGCACTGGACTGTAGTCCTGCCTGCTCTGCTCCTCCCTCTCCCCATGCCCAGGCTAATTGGTGGCCTCAGGATTTCACATCGTTGCTGTGTTGAAGGTGTTCACTGTGGCTCACTCCTCCCTTTTGAATGAAAGGGCTCTCACACAAGCTGCTCTTTCTCCTTTCATTTCTTGCTTTGTATTCTCAGCACAATGTGATACAGCCCAGCCTCCCAATTCTCACTAATAACAGGGGAACAACTCTGAAATCCTCTGGTCTCTGCAGCATCTGTGCTGGAAACCTGGTTTCTCAGACATGGTCCTGGGTTTTGAGGAGGTTGCCAAGAACAAAAAATCAAATAAACATCCCCCCCACCCCCCACCCCAGCTATGTAGAAAAAAATTCTATTTTTAGAAGAAAATGAGGAAAACTGTCAGAAATGACTTGAGGAGGGTATTAGAAATTAGTTGGAAAGGAGGGGAGTGTATGGGCCATGGAAGCATCATCTCTTGGGTGCTGTGTCTGGATGGATTTTGGTGAGCAGGGCCTAGTTCCAGCCAGCCAGAGCTCCTGAGTTCAAAGAGATCTTTCATCAGCAACACTGCATGTGTCACTTCACCTTCCCTCATTGGTTCCCACATGTATCAAGCAGGGCTGGTGAACGGGCTGCAATTATCAGATGGGAGTCTGGCCAAGGTTAATGCTGCAATACAGCACAGAGGTGGAAACTCACTGTACCCCGTGCTCATCACTGCCAGTAGGCACTAATGAGGCTGCAGGCATCTCTCCCTTGGGTTGGGAGGGGGCACAACCAGACAAAACGTGCTGGCTACAGGCAGCTGAGTGCTGTCCCCTCATGGTTGTGAATCAGCGCTGGAATAATCAGTTCTCCTTTCACTCTGGTATCAGCTGGGTGACATTAAGAGATTTGCTTAAGTTCTCGTAGGGTCAAGTCCCACAGGAGCATCTCATCCCATGTGCAGGCTCTACAGAATCCTTGCATTTGGACAACTGCGCATTTTTCTCTTTCCTCACACTAAGCTTTGCTGAGGAATAGCTGAACTCCTGCTACGACAGAGTGCACAAATTTCAGTTGCTTTCACCTATGCAGTGGGAGCCCAAATCTGCTGTGTTGGCAGAAGGACCTGAAGTTGAGTTAAGAAAGACACATGACTTGGTATAGATCTATTTGCAGAAACAGCCAGTGATAGTGCAGGTACTTTCCAGAGACACAGAGAGGGCCCAGAAATTGTTCTGAGCAGTTTGTGGTGTGCTCAGAGCAGCTGGTGACTTCTGAAGGAGCAGAATTGGCTCCATGCACCAAGGAAAGGTGGAGGGGAGGTGGGGAGGTGCTTTTGTTTCTGGCCTTTGTGAGCTCTCCTGTGGGGCGGTGGTCACCTTCACGGCTGTGCTGCCACCCCTGGTAAAAAATTCATGGGGGCAGGACCCCAGCTGGAGCCAGATGCACACGAGGGGACAGCATTCCATGTGCCAAAACAACTCTTGCAGAGTGGCCTCCTTGGCAGGAGGGCTTTGCAGAGCAGCTCTGCAGTGCAGATGCTGCCAGCATGGGACCTCTTGGCTGCCTCCAGCACCTCTCCAGGGATGTGTGCTGCTGGTGGTGAGGGGGGGAGGGTATTTATCTCATCTTTGAGGTCTGTTCTTTGGTCACTGTCCTGTTCTTGTACTGCAGTCTCACCAGAAGATGGGTTTAGAAAATGGAATCTTTGTAAAGCAGTGCCCAAGAGCTGCACATTAAACCCTCTTTCTTCCTGGCAGAGCCCCTGCAGTCTGCTTATCCCTGCTGCCCTCCTCTGTTCTGTGCCTGCTGGACCTCTTTGCTCCACAGTCACTGACAAGGACAGCACTTTTTCCTCTTCAAAACAGTATAGGCTTCTCAAGAAAATATTTGTCTGCTTGGAGGTCCTTTTAGTGCTGCTTAAAGGATTAAAGTAGAACCAAACCAACCATTTTCTGTTTTTTCTCAGATCCCAAAGGACTGCGAGGAGAGTATGTGAAATCTTTCATGGGGTCCTTTGTACTGTGAGGAGAGGACACCTAATTCACTGTGCCTTGCTCAACTTCCAAAAATCCTGGAGAAATTAAAGAAGCAAGTTCTTAATAGTTCATCTTTTCAGAGGTGTTTAGGGTGTTCGTGGTACATGTTATAATTCCATGCTGATTTACATTGTACCTTCTGCTACAAGCTAATTTGCAATAGCTCCTCTCAACAAACACAAGGATTTCTGGCCTGATACAAAGCAAAAGGGCTCAGCTTCGATTTGGGGAAAAATAAAACCCTCTGCTGTTCAACATGTGTCCAAAGGACACATCATCTGCCCTGCTTTATAAAATGATTTTAATAGGGGTCATAAGGTATGGGGGAGGAAGGAGGGTCTTGGATGAGGAAGAAATCAAGGAAATTTGGCTTTCAATTTGGTGCCTGGCTCTAAGCTAGTTTTGCACTTACGTGAAAATCTTCTTGGGAACATGGACATGGTGGTGGGAGCCAGTGGTTATTCTGCCATACAAATTTTCACCTCTGTTTACCTTAAAATTTTGTAGCCCATGATCAACACTGAAATAATGAGAAGGAAAATGTTTTGCCAGAATAGATTTCTGAGGTTTGTTTGACTAGCTCTTCTGATAATAGCTAACTTCTGCTTAGGTAGCTTCATGAAAACATCTGTATCTGTTCTTCGGGCTTACTTGGGAGGGTTTTTGGTGCCTGTTTACAATCACTCCTGTGTAGCAGATCATCTCCCCACAGGATTTTGCTGCTGAGTCATTTCCAACCAGGTGTTTAAATGCCACAAGTGGTCTGATGTGATAAATACCAACACACATAAGCAAGGGGAATTCAGTTAGTGCTATGGAGCTATAAAGAGAACAGCCACCTCCCCGAGTGAGAAGGGGGAAACCCTGCAGTAAGTGATCAGGGCTTCAGTAGGTCCTTTGCAACATAAAAATAAGCCTGCTTACAAACCCTTGCCCTGGGAGGTTCAGTGCCTGTGTGATTTAGTAATGCTGATAGGCACAAATGTCACTGCAGGCTGAACAAATGCATGGAAAGAAGCTTGAAGAGTGCTGGTGAGCTGGATGCTGCAAACAGCAGTGGCTCAGCTGTGTATTGCCAGCAGTGTCTGGGGAGCAGGAGCTGGGGGGGCACAGCAGCGGGATGGCTGGAATTGCTGTTAGTGGGGTATAGGGGGGGCTGTGACAGGTGTGAAACTGTAGTTCAGCTGGCTCTGAGAGCTAACATGGGCATTAGGTGTTCAAATATTACAGGGTTAAAAATCTCCATGTTAAACAAGAAAATTTCTTTGCACGATTTTCCAAGTTTGGTTGTTCATATTAGTGAATTTTCCTCTTGCAATATACAGGCTGGAAACGTCATTCCTGTTTTTCATGGAAAGGGAGATGCCATGTATTCATAGCACTACAGTAGCTACAGCTTTAAAATAATCACAAGCAAAAATCATAAATCACATTAGGTGTGGTAATGTATTGATAAAATTACAGGGAGCCAACCCTGTAATTTCTTAGCACCCAGCATAGTTACAAAAGCAAAGATCCTGCGAGCACTCCAGGTAGCATTTCCTTACACACCAGCAGTGTTCCTGACAAACAGTTCATTTGTTCCTGTCTTCCAGGACTATAATCTGCTCTTAATTCTTTGTCCTTCATCTGCCCTGTCTCGGAGCTATTTTGTGACACACAGAAAAGTTTTTGCAAGTGCTCTTATTTTTGAGAGAAGGATTCTCTGCCCTTGGGCTTAGAAATAGCTGCCCTGCCACAGAGTTGCTACACCCTGAAAAATGCAACCCACATGGTATTTAGCAGAAGACCTCCTTTTCCTGTTGGAGTATCACTGGTGGCAAGGGTGAGAAATGGGAATTAATGTTCAGTATCCAAAACACGCCAGATTTCACAGATTGGCTGGGGCAGTAACAAGTTTGGAGAGCTTCAACCAAATTCATATTACAGGAATCTGCACCTAACATCTGCTTTGCTGGTGTTTCTGTTTTGCATTTTAATTATTTACTGAAACTCAGGATGTTGCTGTTTACAGTTTCCTGCTTCTGAAGAGTTCTGGGGACTTTCTGTATTATCGTGATGATTTATTTGATATTTTTTTTATATTCAACCTTTGAGAGAAAGCTTGAGAGAGGGAATTTGTAAGTCCCCTGAGCAGTTCATAAGGAGTTTGTGTAACTAAAGACAGAAGCAGCTTTTGTAAGAGTAGGTACCTTAGGGAGCCAAGTGTCTTACCTGGCTCAACACAAAATGTCACAAGCCTTTTGCAGTAGGCAGGGAACCCTCCTGTTCTAAAAAAGAACCATGTGTTTCATGATGCCTGTCTGTCCCTCTCTTCTCTCCCTATATTTATGTGACTAAATGCCCTGCTATGCATAGTTTCCCAGGGCTGAAAACCAGCGTGGGCTGCATGATTGCTCTTGCTTTGCTTCCTCTTGGTGGGGGGGGGCGTGCTGAGATGGCCCATGTGGGATGTCCTCTCACCAGTCTCTCCCTGCCGCCTCCTCAGAGTGGCCAAATTTGGGAAATGCCTGTCCTGTATGCAGTGGGACAGCAGCAGCTCAGCACCTGCTGCTCAGCATGCAGGGGTTCCCAGCGCCTTCCAGGAGGTTGCAGCTGCAGCACACCAAGCACACAGGCAAAAAACCCCACAGGAGCTGTTGGGGCAACCCTGGCAGAGGCACAATCTGATTCCTTCACATGTCAAAAAAGTCCAAATCCCAGCAAGTTTCAAAGAAGCTCCACTTGTGGCAGAGTGTGTTACTGTCCTGGGGACCAAATGTCCTTAATACTACTATGGTGCAAGCAGGGAAGAGGCTGCAGGCAACACACCCGGCTTTGAACAGAGCTCAGAGCATGTTGCAGGGCTACAACCCCATCATGAGCCACCCAGGCTGCAGGCTTTTGCTCTCTGCACCACATAATCTCCATTTATTGTGCTGGCAGCCAGGAACCCAAAGAGAACTCCCTTGCAGTTACCCAGCACAGAGCAGGTCCCTGGTTTGGGGGCCTGGCCATGCTCCTGATGAGCCCTTGATCTGGGGGTTTCTCTCAGGTTCTCGAGGTCAGGTACTGCTTGCAGCTGGCACTTGCTCTGAGGGTGCACAGTGCTTAGGAAGAGATGAGACATCAGGTGGTGGACTGGACTGTCGGAAGTTGAGCTGAGACCGTGCCTAACTTGCCTATGCTACATAAAACGAGAGGTCTGGGTTAACAGTGTTCACGGGCATTTCCTCTCCAGACACCCCAGAGCTGGCCAGGGCCATGTCTCAAAAACATGCTTGCATGCAGATAAGGGATAGTACACAAACCAGACCTTGAACTCTGGCCACAGCAGCGGTGTGGATGTAGCTGAGGTCTTCCTTGCCACTCTACCCCTCCTGCAAGTGGAACTTTCCTGTTAGGTTTGGATTTTTTTTTTTTTTCCTGGGCTCTGGCCTCTTTCAGAGCCTTGTAGAACCAGAACCAGTTTCTGACACCCTGACTACCTTTCTGAAGCTCTGATCTGCTTGGCTGAATTATTTTACCATCTGTAATAAATAAAGTAATTTTTCATTCTGTGTTGTGGTCTCTTTATTGGTGTGGTGGGGGTAGACCAGTGAAACCTTAGAGATGCTGGTTGCACTCAACACTGAAAAAGTTTGGCAGACAATAATTAAGAGAGTCCCATTTCCTGTGGGAAATACTGAAAGCTCCTTGTGAAAAATAGACAGCAATGAAATGAGGTAGATATTTTTATTGGGTAAATGCTGTGATAGCAGGAAAAATACTGATGACCAAATCTCAAAAGAGGGGAATTTGATTTAGCAAGCCTCAGGAAGATCAGATTTCTGGCCATCACTTCTCCAGAACACTTCAATTTTCCTTATTAAATATCTAAAATCACTGGAGAAGAGTAGTGATGAAGACCTGTAATAGCTGTATTTTTCTCATTACTAACACCCCTTGAAAATGACCTTGCTCGCTTTTATTTCTGGGGCTGTTGCTTTATTTCTTTTAATATTCCCTGACACTGCAGATATCTAAGTATCTGGAAAGGATATGGTTAACTGGTTTAGGCTGCTTTGGGCATTCAACACTGCTCCTCCAGGAAAGATGAGGGGCCTCCCCACACTGCACAGCAGAATGCAATAGCAGAGGTATCTGAGTTCCTACTTCTCTAGGTGCCCCCAGGCACCTGCTGCAGATTATTGATGGTGGACGAGTGGGCCATGGAGTGATTTTGGGTTAGGCACTGACCCCAGAGAGACAAAAGATGGTCTCTGTTGCTCTGTTGTCTTCAGCTGTAGCTGAAGAGTTTGGCATGTGGCAGCAGGGCTGGACGTAGCACTGACCCAGCAGGAGATGGCTCAGCAGAGAGCTGTGCTTGTCCTCTCCTCCCCTGAGAGGAGGAAGCATCGCTCAGTTTGTCCTGCTGTTAATCTACCAGGGCTGTCTGGCTACAAAAACTCTTCTATAAACTTCACAAGTTAGACCAAATACATGTTTTCAGATGGGTATTTGAAATAGAGCAAACAATACCTATTACTTAGACCAAAGAGATTTATTGTTTTTTTAAAGGGACTTGCAAATGTTTTGTGGCTTCTGAACAGTTTGCCTGTAAAGTTTTTCTTACAACACTTATTTTTGGACTTGGACCAAAAATACCTCAGAATTTTGAGGGCTGGGCTTGGATTTTCCACTTGTACTGCTTTTGAGAAGACTTTCTCACTTACTGCAGCAAAAGGTCTCATCTCTGTCCAGCAGCTCTGACTCTTCCCTCTCCAGATGGGCACTGCTTTTCACCACTACTACAATAGGTTTGGGAAAGGGATTGACTGGAAAAGTGAGTTACAAAATAATGCAAGTGCTTTTAAAATGTTTTTGGGTTCAAGGCTTTGTTAAAATTGATTATTTACATTTTCTCTTATTATCTAAATTTGGAAAGTCTTGGGACCATGCTTCCCTAGAGATGCACCGATTGTTAACAGGTTTCTACGAGCTTTACAAATTTGGGGATACTGTTATACCTTAGGAATGGAAGAACAAAGTTGGACAGGTCACCCAGGGGCTGGGGGTTGACCTTGGGTGTCCTGAGCTCCGGATTTGCATTTTAACTCTGGGTTTCTCGACACAGGTTGCTCAGGTCCCTGGGTGGTCTTCTGTGGGTTATGAGGAGTTTGTACCTCAGACTAGAAAGCACCAGTTGCAGTGGGCAGGTGGAGGGATTGGTGAGGCAGTGCTTCACCTTGGCCAGGGCTGAGCAGAAAGGAGGGGATGTCTGTGGCTGAGCATCTGAGGATGGTTAAGAAGGGGGTGTCAAAAGCTTAGTGGGAGATAAGAAACATCTGGGAAGGTTCACAAGATGCTGAAGGAAACCTTGAAGGGAAAAAAAAAAGATGGGTTAAAATTAGGGGAGAGTGTCTCTAGTGCTGGTGGAGTGCTCAGCTGCCTGAAACCCTGAGGATGAAGAAATACCTCTGTTATGTAAAAGTGGTCACTGTTGTCAGGCTGACAATTATTATATGTAGACAGCTGATTAGATGAGATATTGGTAGGAGATGCAGTGGGTTCCTGGGCTGTGGAGGTACTGAAGCTGTTCAGCTTCAAGAAGCCGTTCCCAGCAGTTTGCAGGGAGCAGGCCATGCAGCGCTCATGCTGGGAACCCCAGTGGGAACACAGAGGGAGTCTTTTTCTCCCAGAGGAGCTCTGCAGCCAGCACTGGGGCAAGGCACTGGTGTGGGGCACAGGGCTGCAGTGATGCAATGTGCTCTGAGGGGCTGCCACAAAGCTGCAAATGTTGCATTCACTGCAGGCATAGTCTTACTCAAGATGACTCTAACTGAAAGGAGATGATGAAAGGAGAAAAATCCCCCTTGTGTTTTGCAGCATGGTGAATTAGGAGGATTACTCTGTACAGTCAGTTTCACTTTCTTTGATATAGGTCAGTGTTGCCTCTGCACTGAAGATTTGAGTAAAGAGCAATCAGGAAGCTGAACCATCCCTTCCTACCCCTTTCCATTCATCTCACACACATATGCTTCCAAAAGACAAATCTAAGTCACAGGGAGATCAGAACGCACTGTTAAAGCAGACCTTAGCAGAACACTCAGCACTCCTGTGAGACAGAACTGCTTTATTTCCTCTAAATACCATATAGCTCACAGGTGAAACAGGGTGTGTGCAGTACAAGCACCCTTTGCCTAGCGAGCAGGAGAAGCTAACAGTCCTCCCTGGTCTGTCCTTGACAGATGCTGTAGGACACCAGCAGTGTCACAGAGCCCTTTGCTGCTGCCAATCCCTGTTCCTTCATGTGTCCCCCACATCTCCTTGGCTGTTGGCCGCTTCTGAGATCAGGGTTCGCCCTTCTGGCAGTCAGCTTCTTTCATTTTCTAATGCATATCCCTTGTGCCACTAGACCACTTTTCTCACAGCTGCCCCTCCCCATAACCCGTGCTGCTGTCCACGTTTTTTTTTGTGAGACACCAGATCTGTGAAACATCTGACAAATGCGGGAACTCGGAAAAAAACTGAACCATAGGTGGAAGTTATAGTCTCTCTCAAAAGAATGTTGTGTTGGTGTTTGTTACTCCTTACATTATTGTCCTTTCTAACCCATGCATCTGTCAGCGTTCTTTTGGAGTTATTTTCTAGGACTGACACATAGGAGCAGCATTATGTGCAAAGACAGTCTGAAGGGTTTAAAGAAGTTGCTGGACGTCTAAATTTTAAAATGCTAAACCTGGAAGCTCGGCTCAAAATCGAAAGGAGAATAAACACTTGTGAGCTCAGTTCAGCACAACCTGCCTCTGCTGGGATGGGACTCAGTCTCTTTTGGGCTCATACGAGCTAAGGCCTTGGAATATGGCATCAGGCAGAGAAAGAAGCAGGAAAATGCATTCTACAGTGCAATTCATGCTGGGAAGAGAGGCTGCTTGTTGATGAAGTAGACAGAGAGAGGTGCAGTAGAGGTTGATGAAACTCAACTGCAATCTTCTCCGAGGGGGGTGGAGAGCCTGCTCGTCTCCCATTTGGCTTTCACTTTGGCCCCCTGTTTAGAGGGGTAGCAACGAACCTCCTTGATTTCCAAAGGTCTCTAACCTTTGGAAGAAGGTTACAATGGGGTGCTTCCAGGGTGTGCTCTGCTGGCCGAGGGTGGCTGCTCCAGGCACAGGGGACAAGAGTGCTCTGCAGTCGGGGAATTCCACATGACACTGCCTGCCAGGCGCACGGTTGTCCCGCATCCTTCTCCTCTTGCACAGCTGTGAGCTTCATTAGGTACCGATGTCTACAAATCACTGCAGTGTTACAATGCAGAGCAGGGGGAATTCCAGCAGGACGAGGGCTGCCAAGTTCCTCCGGTTTTAACGGTGCGATCTGAAAAGGAGCCCCCTCCCCACTCCAAAACTAAAAATACAACTGACACCAAGATTCAGGCATTTAGGCGTAATGCTCATGAACTGTAAGTCGTTTGTTTGCCATTGCTTTTGATGCGCTTCAAGGTGTAACTGGAGAAGGCAGGGACGAGCATGTGGACTGGGATTGCTGCAGCTGAAGCTGCCGACTTCTCTGTGACTTAAATCTCTACCCAGCTCACACCCTGTGATGATTGAGGGCTAATATATTAATCTGCACATGATTTTAAAGGGTTAAATGCTGTATAAATTCAGGAAGAAACAGTAGGTTTTAGACTGGGTTGGAATTCTACTTCCACCCTGAACTCTGTGTGTGTCTAAAAGCTGGTCACAGCATTTCTGCAGCCCCTTGGTTTTCATTCCTGAGCATCAACATTTTGGTGCCTGAAGATAAATGAAGTTTGCGAGTTTCTTAGTGCAGGAGGTACAGTGTATACTCTACCTGAAGAAATTAAGGCCTTTCTGAATTTCTCTGTCTAAACACCCCAAATCACTAGTTCCTTTTAGAGCAAGCACCAGATTGGGCCTCGGGTGACCAAGGTTGTATTTATGGCTTGCTGAGTAACGGTGAGTAATTCTATGACCTCCTGGTGCCTTAGTTTTCTCACAGGTAATATGGGAGTGATTGCACTATCTTCCTTTGTAGAGCACTTTGAGAACTATGAATAAAATGAGCCATATTAGATATCATTATTTAGACATTATTAATCATTCGTTGGGTACATTCGTATAATGTGGAAGTGCTTTCTTCATAAGAACAGATGTTCTTCTCTCTGCATCAAGGTTTCCTGAGTACTCCGCTGGCATATTCTTTAGGGGACTGTATCTTGTGAAAGAAGAGCAAAATTTGTAGCTTACAGAGAAAGACTTCTCTGGCCCCATCTGCATGTCCACTGACTGAGAATACAGGCTCAGTGACAGAAAATTGCACACCATTGATAGACATCTCGTGGGGAGAAGCAGAAACCAACATCCTGTAGTTTTGGCAACAGGCAGAAAGAAAGCTCCAAATCATTTTGCTTGTCCCTTCTGTGAAAGATTTCATGTTATAAAATTTTACATGTGGCTTTACACCAACATCAAGCCATGAAGTTCTGCACCTATAAACCATACTGGTAGATTCTGAGAACTTGCACACTGTGCAGGAGAAACACAAACCAGCCCAGAGCTCCAGCTTTCGAGGGAAGCTAAGGAGAACAGGAGGTGCTTGGACTTCCTGAAACCCAACACAGCAGCTTCACTGAAATACCTTATTCATTTCTGGTTTCCCCATAAACCATGCTATTAACCTGGGAGTAGTTCAGAGTGTTGAAGCACCAAGCCCGTTTTGGATGAAAAAACAAAGGAAACCAGCTACCTCTTGTTTGCGACAGTCTTTATTTTTGGAAGGAGGTTGCTGGACTCACACATGCGCCCCAGTGGTGCTTGGGCTGCACCCTGTGTCAGATTTGACCCTCTATCAGTGCAAGCAGGTGGCATCTGCCTTTAAGGTTCAAAGTTACAGAGGAGGGGCTGGGCTGTGCATGCTCAGTGTCAAGCTTGGGTCTGCCTTTCGTCGGGAGCTCGTGGCTTTTCCCCCCAGTGGTAAGTCAAGCCTGGGTGTTTTGGGTTTAGCCCTTTCTAAGAAAGATTGTTTGCAGTGAGAGGTGGCATTTTGGGTGAGAAGTGTTGCTGTATTGCAGTACTTGAGTTTAATAGTTTTCTGTCATTGTTTCCTGGGGTGGAGAGTGGTTTGTTTGCTGTGTCTTTAATCTTTTTGATACCAAGGTAGGAAAGGGGGAAGTGTGGTGAAGAATGGAAGGATGAGCTCAGAGTGAGCAGGGGGAGTAGAAATGTTCTTGTTTTCTCTCCACTTCACCACCACGTTTATGTCCCACTGGGCCAAGCAGTCAGGGCTTCATTTCCTCCTGTGATGGGGCCCTCAGCTCCAGGGAAAGGCAATTGCAGCACGGCTACAGCTTATGAGAAACAAATGCTGTGCTTTGCTCGTTGGTTTTTGGAAGGGTGAATTGGTTTTTGGTTTGATTGGTTGTTTTTTTGTTGGTTTTGGGGGTTTTTTCCTAAAGTTTAACATTCCCAGCCTTCCGGAAGGCTCTGAAATGGAGGAGTGCTGTGTGGGCATAGCTGCAGGGGCATGTCGCTGTCATGGCTGTGTTTTGCAGAGATGTCACTCATCGGGGGGATGGCAGAGGGGGTCAGCTGGGACCCAGCCCCGCTCAGGGGGCTGCAGCACAGCTCTGCTGGGGGAGCGCTCAGGAGGCAGCACAGCAATCAGCGTGCCCGAGGCTCCGGCCCACCTAGTGAATTTGGAGAAGTGCTTTCACCTGGGCTCTGGGCTGCTCTTGTTTCAGCCAGATAAAGAGGATTAAGCTGACCCAGACTTCAGTGGAAGGGTACTGCTGCCTGAAACCTGTCGTGGGATTCAGCGGCTAACGAGCAGCGTCCCAGCACTGCACAAAGGAACACTGCTCTTGGTGAGGTGCTGCTTCTGTGAGAAGACTTAACTTGCTGTGAATAATCCCCTGGTGGTTTTTAAAGGAGGGGCTTGTGGATGCAATGTCCTATTCAGCTTGCAGTTTGATGGGGGCTGTAAATCCCCCTGTAGTTCCTGGTGCAGTTAGTGCTCTCTGTTTGTGACAAGCATCCTGTCAGATAGTTCAGTAGTTGATGCCAGGACTCACCTTGTAGACTTAAAACAGAGGCAACCTAGACAAGGCTTACTGCCATGCCTTGTTCTGTTGGAGGCAGTTTTTTGGTGTAAGAGGCTGTGTTTAGTAGTGCCATGTCCTGTGATGGCCTTTGGGATGAGCAGTTGTTGGTAAAAGGGATGTTGTTTAAACGTTTGTTAATAAAAAAAGCATCTGGTTCGTAGAAGCAATTTAAGCAATGCAATCTTGTGATTAACTTTAGGCACTCAGCGATTATTTTACTGAAAGTAGAGCATTTGCTGATGTGGGAAAAGACAATTAACTAAAGTAGTGAAATTTATGCATAGATTTTACTTAGGCTTTAGCTGTTGCTTTCCAGTGGAAACTCAGACACTTAATGTTTAGTAGATGGTGGCTTCTCCTCTATGTTGAAGGCTGTTAGTTAAGGAAAATAGCACTAGGTTTAGATTCTGGTAAGACCACAGAGATGGAGACAGTATATCTTGTGTGCAGCTTTGTGCTGAGCTGCATTGTTTCTTGCGTTTCGACAGCGCTTTCCCACCTGAGAGCAGGGTGCACCCAACTGAGTAAAGAGCAATGTTTACTACCTCTGCAATGCTATGGCCCTCTCACAGCTGCCTTGCCAAGGCTGACTGCCTAATCTTGCTGCCTCCTTTGGAAATAGAGCTGTACAGGTAGTAAAGGTGTTGCAGAGAGCGTTGAAGGAGTCTCTGAGAAAACATTAAGTGGGAGACTCCTTGTGCTTGGTATAGGGAAACGTGCCTTTCTGGCCATCAGGTAAAATCTGGTAATGCTTTTCCTAGAAACAATAAGCTAGGAACTTGGCTGGCTACAGGGATGAAGATGATGCACCTGGAAAATATCCCTCTTTGGAGAAATTTAGAGTTGTGTTTAGCAGAGGGATGCACCAGCTGTGTCCTTAACTAGTCCAATGCTTTCCAACAGCTCTGTTGGCTGCAGAGGTGTAGAGTATCAAACCTGGCTTTATCAGTTCATGCAGCTGGTATCTCCTGCCTCTCCTGTGCTGTTTGCTTGGGGTGGGTTTATGGAATTGTTGCTGAACAGGACCACCAGGGCCAGAGCAGACGGGGTGAACTGGGACACTTAGCCTTTTTGAGACTGAGAAGTTTGTCCAGCAGTGAACCAAAGCTGAGGCATGCCATGGCATTGCAGGCACCTTTTTGCACTGAGACTTTCTGAAGGAAGGGTGTCTGGAGAAGGTCTGCTTTGTTATAACTCCTTTTTCAGTGGCGTTAGTTCCTGTTTATGTGGTAATGAAATGTGATTTTTAGTGTACAAGCTGAGTTGTGATAAAATTCAAGAGCAGTTGTGATAAGTGGCAAATAATTGTTAACAATGAGCACTTTGGTGGCTTGGGAGAACCCATTGTGGGATTTCTCTGCCCATGCCTGGCGGTCAGGACGGGGTGGAGGGTATTGAGCAATGCCTGTGGTCTGTCTGGGTTTAGCAGCACAGCAGGTTGCAGGGCTTCCCACTGTGCACCTCCAAGGCTCGTGGTGGCACTGACCCGCAGTTTATATGACAGGCTTTAGGGCAGATCTGTTATTCTGGGTTTCAATATGGCATTCTTGAAAGTGTCTTACCAGACTGAAAGCCTGAAAGGAGTAATTTTGGGTACTTTGTGGGATAACTGCTGTTCTCAGAGGATTTGTGATTATTTTTTCACATGTAGTGTGGGCATGTGCTCGCATCTGTGAGGCAGAGCTATTATCTGTGCACTTCTGCATTTCATTTGTGTCTCTGGCTGTTCATGAGCTTTTACATTATGCTGGAGGTTTTTTTCTTAATCACAAAAAGGATGAGCAACTGAAGTGATACTTTCACCTATTTCAAGGCATGCCCAGCTTTGGCTCCAGGGGGCTTAATAAGTCACTTCGATTTCCCTTAGCTTAGGATAACAGGCTGCTCTTTTCTAAGAGCATGCAGTTGTGTGAACAGCAGAGGTGAAGAAAGCCTTGCTTTTTGCAGACCAGAGTCATCCTCAAAACGTAAGAGGCTTTAAAAATCCAGTAAAGAGAGCTAGATACCTCTCTGACAACAGCCAGAAATAAGTACTTCAGGAAAAGTGGAGTAAAAGCACTATAGTGTGATCCTCCCTCTGAAACACTTTCTTAATTTTGGCAGCTTAATAAATTAGGGTCTTCCATCCAATTTGTTTAGACTGTTGTGTTAAACAGGACCAGTATGTGCCAAACCAAATATTAGTCCAGTTCTCTCTGGAATCCATTTATAATCTTGGCTCCTGCCACAGCCGTTCCCCTGGCAGGGGATGTGGTCATTCACTTGCATTGTGCTGAAATAACTCTTTTATATGGGAGTTTTGCAGGATGCCCCCAACCCTGCAACAGGAAAGGTAGTCACCTGCCTCATACTCTGAAGCTAAACTGGGAGTTTTTGTCAACTGCAAATACGCTGGATAAATTCCTCCCACCCCCTTTACATCCCTACAGCCGTCAAGTATTTTGACACGGGTGTAAAAGCTGCTGTGTTTGAATTTAGAAATTGGCCAGTGGGATGAGAATGTGCAGCTGTGGAAGGCACGAGTGCTCCAGCTCTGTCACTGCTCTTCTTGGGCCCACCTATTTCTGTGAGGCTTGTGGGAGCTTAAGGGGATAAAAATGGCCAAGGTAATTAGCAGATCTGGTGGAAATCAGTTGGCCTGGCTCAGAAATTGCTGGAGGTGAGAAGGCAGTTGACCAGCAGATAAAATCTGATGTGACTGAACTTATTTCTGTAGAAAATAAAACAATTTTTTTTGGATGATTATTATTCAAACTTTAAAAAGAAAACAAAAAAAACCCCCAAAACAACCAAAAAAACCAACCCAAAACCCACAAGCAAAAAATCAACCCAATACTTAGTTCAAGACCTCAGCTGCAGTGGCTGGTTGTAGAAGTCACCTAAATCATCCAAGGGCATGCCATTTAGACAGGCAAACAGCCTGGGACAGTGGAATCACACGCTGCTTAGCTGCTTCACTTGCTGCAAAGACTACCTGCTTCCTATGGGAAGTTGGTTATTTGGGGATAAAATGGAAACTGTATTTTTTTTTCCCCACCCCACTCTGGGATTCTTATGACACAGCATCCCAGTGGACTCTGAGAGGTATTCAGCTTACTGGGAAGGGTCGCCAAATTCTCTCCCATCTAAATACAGCATCTGCAGCAGCGTGGAATGTGTGTTGTACAGCTGTGAATGTCTCAGGCATTCAGCGTGTCTCCTTTTTCACACAATAGCTTCTATTTGTGGGTTTTCATCGAGCTGGACTCATGCATTCAACATGTCTTTATATGTGTTTTTCTTTTCTTTTGGTTTGTTTTTTTGTTCTTTTTTTTTTTTTTTTTTGCTTTTGTTTTTTAAGGTTTGTAGAAACTCCGAGCCCCTTCTCCTGGAAGGAGAGTTACTACCGATCAGCCATGTCCCAGAGCTCTCAGCCCAGGGAATTCCTCAGCCCAGAGGTAATCCAGCATATCTGGGACTTCCTGGAACAGTAAGTAGCCCTTATGTGGAACATATGGAAGGTGTTTTAGGACAGGATGCCTCCATAATCAGGCTGCTCAGGGGATTGATGCTGGGGAGTTTGGAGTCTTCTGTGCTTGTTGATTAGATATGGATGCCATGATTGGATGTGTCAGTCTGTGGTGATGGACAGCTCTTGAGCCGTCCAGAGGTTCTACACACAGGCTGTGGGGACCAAATGCAGTGGTCAGCAGTGACACTGACTCTCTGCCAGGCCTCTGGTGGCTGAGCTGGCTGCTTCCTAAGGCACATGGCTGGCATTTTCCCTCAGGAAATGGGCTCATCACTCTGTGTCCAGGCTGCATGTTTTCCCCTTGCTGATGCCAGGAAGGGAGAGGAGGTGAAGATAGTGCAGAGTTCACCCTGTCAGGTCCACTGAATGAAAGAAAACGGACTCTGTTCCCATTCCTGACTGATGCTGAAACAGTCACTGCCATAAATCTTCCATGAGTTCTGTCTGTCAGTGATTTGACTCCTGTGCTCTTGCCTCAGAGCAAGTGAAATGTCCCTCCAGGCCCTGTCCCGTTCAGGGGCTGCTGTAGTAGAGTGGTGAGGAGGTAGTTGTTCCTTAGTAATTCCTTACTTTGCCATGAGACTGGCTCATGTTGATGTCAAAGTCCTGGGCACAAGGGAAGGGAAGGAAGGTGAGGTGGTGGAAAACAGAACTTGGCCAATTTTAACTTCATTACTGTGTTCTTTCCAGGCCAATATGCTCAGTTCAGCCGATCGATTTAAACTTCATCGATGGCCCATCTGAAGATGGCTCCACAAACAAAATTGAGATCAGCATGGATTGTGTCCGGGTGCAGGACACGGAGCTGAATGACCCAATGTGGGTGAGTAATGAGAAACTTCCTTAACCTTTGGGGCAGATGGGGAGTTTTTGCAGGAGCTATTCCAGTTGCATTGCCCCAGGGCCATCTTCCCACCGTGGCTGGCTCCTGACCTGCTGCTCCTTTCCTGCAGCAGCAGTGGCAGGAGAGGGGGGTGAGGCAGCTAAACGAGTGGGAGAGATGAGGAGTCTCTTGCACTGGCTACTCAACCATCTCTGCACTCTCCCTGCTTAGAGCTAGTGTGTGTGACCTCAGGGTTAAAATAGTTTGGATTCTGGGCACAGTTGCAATTTTGCTGACCAAGGCCAGAGGTTCTTCACTGGGTTTTCATCTCTTGAGGGTCATATATGAATGAAAACTTGTTTTCAGACCGTGGTTGGGTTATTTTCCCCTCCTGTTTCTGCAGACTAGAGAGTGTTTGTAATGAGTCTTGGCCATGGGTGTCTCAGGGATATGGCTCAAGACTGGAATGTAGATGAGGCACTGGTGGTTGTTGGTTCATTGCCTTTGGCACAAACAGACTGGCTCTTTCTTAGCAATAGTTCTTCTGAAGAAGCCAGGTGCTATTCTTGCAGGCTGGAGCAGGAGGTATTTCAGGAGTTTGAGTTGCTCATGTCCTGTTTCTGTTCTTCCTGGGTTTTGTTTACTTTGGGGTAAAAATAAAGTTTGAAATTTGTGTTGGTATCTGTAAATTTTCTTGTTGTACTGTTTCCATCCTGAGAAAGTGTTGTCATTTAACTCCCTGGCTAATCAGCCACAATTTTTAATGTGCCCAGTGATGTTGTGTTGGCAGTCTGTATCCTGGTAGTGTTTGTGACCTGGAGGATTATGTCTGCAAGGAAAGAGCTCCTGGGTCATTCTGGTTGCAGTCTCTGGTGACATGAGGTTTGACCTGTTAGTGGTGCCCTGGTGTGACTGCTGGGGAGGCTGTAGTGCTCCTCTCTTTCCAGGAGGGTTGCAAAAGGCTAAAACGCCAGTTCAAGGTTGGGTATGTGCCTGGCTAATGTGGTGAAGCTAATCCAAGTGCACAAGGAGAGGTGACTGACATCAAGTCTGGTTATCTTTTGATTCAGCATTTGGTGGGGCACAGAGGAGTGCGGTGCAAGCCTTCCATCAGCATCTGGGTCTTGGCTTTTTCCACCATTACAGCACAGCTCTTGTAAAATGGTGTCTCTTCAATAGCCCAGAAGATTCTCCATGTTTACAGGGGCTTCTGATTTTCGAAGTGGATAGTAATGGTCTTTTTGAACTGTGTCCTCCTAAAAACCAATCCCCAATGGTTTAAAGGTCATCAGAATAACTTTTCTCCTTCCTGCTCAACTCTGGATTTGTGGTATTGAGCACGAGCTCACCTCCTCATCTCCCGTTCCTCCAAGCTGTCTGCAGAGCACTGTGGTGGCTGCTGGGCTCACTGAAGGCCTGTCCAGAGTCTCCCTCTCCCGTCAGTGGTGCAGTGAGACATGACTGGAAAGTCCCTTTCCCTTGTTCTCTCTGAGCACTGCTGAGGTGAGTGCTGGTGCCTGGGAGGGGGACAAGAAGCTTTCTCTATGCAATTACTTCTTGCTGATGATGGGTTTGATCCCAGCCTTGCAGAAGGCATTTCTGGAGAGGCCAGGCTGCAGGGTGACTTCTTCTTAAGAAGTGTTTTTTCACTGGCGTGGAAAGCTGAAGGGGGAGCGGGGAAATTCCATCCCATCCTCACCCTTACTGTAAAGGCAGCAGCTTGGAGTACATTAATGTATGTACATTAATAAATGTTCCAGTTTGTCTTCAGTGGAAGACAGCACCTTTTCTCAGTTGAATGCTGGACAAAAGCCTTCACAAAGCAAAATATGCATTGCAAACCTGTGCAAACAGCTTGTCTTTTAAAATGAGGAAAGCTCTTTTTACTCCCCTTACCACCACCACCACCTCCCTATAAATTTGCAAACATCCCTGACAGGTGACAACTCCCCTTGCAGAGAAGTCTGTGTTTGCTTTGCTGTTTCTGGGGCTCGCAGCGGCTGCAGCTTTCATTGGCAGAGAATGTGTAGCCTGGGGCAAGGTGTTTGCTTTAATCTGAAATACCTTACAACTCTCTTCCCCTCCAGCTTCTCTTTTCCTTTGGATAGCTTCGGGGCACGAGCTTCCCTTGCACCTGTCTCTCCTGTAACCTCAGCCATGTCACTTCTAGACACGAGGTGCTGCACGCAGCTGATTGCAGCAAAGGGTTGAAGAGGGCAGATAAACACAAAGGAATGCAGCAGAAACAGAGGGGCCCTGGGAGATGAGCACTGAGATCAAGGCAGAGTGCTTTATGGTATCACATTTGTCTTAGGAAAAGAGCAAGGCCAGTTTTTCTCCAAAATGCATCACCATGTGAGATTTCAATGGGTGCAGAGCAATTAAGAGTAGTTTATTTAAAGCAATTGTCCTTGTGTGGACTTTAAAGCAATTCCAATCAGCTTTTAAAATAAGCTTTGCACCTTCTTGCAGTTTATGGCTGAAAAATGAAACTAGCAGTTTTAAAAGATGTCCATCCTTGATCCTAAGAGTTGTTTTGATGAGACCTGTGTTTTGTTTTGTTTTGTTTTTTTTTAAATTATTATTTGACTTCTGGGGGTACAGGTGCTTGTTCACAACAGAGCCAGCAGTGGGGAAGGAGCTGCAGTGCCTGAAGAAACTGTCCCATCAGTGGGCTGGAAAATGAGCACGAGTCCTGCCCTGCTGAACACTCATCAGTTGTGTTCATTGCCTTGAAAGTGCAACTGTTTGGGAAGAGACCTGGAGAGGAAGGTTGGGTGACACAGAAACCCCTCTTGTCTGGGCTACAGCCCTGTCTCTTGCTGAGACCTTGCAGTTCTCACGCACTTGTTTTAAGGAAGAAATAATCTTCCTGGGCCGGTATAAGAAAGGGGTAAGAGAAACTGGTGATCTGCACTGCCTTGGGATGAAAAGATCTGGGGGGAGTCAGGAAGAGGTTTCTGGGTCTGGTATAACATTAGACAGTCAGCAACCTTCCCCAGCCGTGTGCCTTGTGACCGGCTCTTTCACAATGTCCTGGGTGGCCCATCCTGGCTGTCAGCTGTGGCCCTTCCTTTCCCCTGGTGTGAACCACAGGCACACTGGGAAACCCCAGCAAAGATCTGCCTTTTTTGCATAACTGGAGTGAAGGGCTGGTGGGCCCTGTGGGTGTGGAGAACACTTCGTTTCTGACATGGCCCTGGTGTGGGAAGGAGCTGCAGATGGCCAGGAAGGTGAGTTGCATGTGTGTCCTAGGGGGCCTCCTGCCATTCAGTAAGTGACCAAAGAAGGTGGTCCCCAACCTCTACTCTGATCAGGGATGTAGCCAGCAACTGTGGGGTGTGGTGGGGTGATGTCTAGCTCCCTGTGTTCAGGATGAATGCTGATTGCAAAGCCTGTATCCTGCAGTGCTGGAAATTAGTAATGCTACAGCAATTTTATATTTGTGTCTGACTGGTTAAATGCCCTGGGGCAATGGGGTGGAGGGGTCTGGAGATCTCTCTGTAGGAGTAGGCTCTGGCAGTGCAATAACCCCTGCATTGTCCTGGAGCCCTCTTAGTGCTGTCAGCCTGCCCTACCAAGTGCAAAATTGCTTTCTTTTACCATACCTCAGAAGTCCTGTAAACTGCTCACTGATGCTGAGAGATGCTGGTCTGGACCCAAACAAAGCTGCTTTGGGCTGAGGACTGCAGCAAGAGCATGCTGATGAAAGCGTTATTTGAGGGGTCTGCAGAGTCTGTAAGTCTTCTGCCATGACCATCCCAGCAGTGTGGCCAGGGCTCCGGGGACCTTGTTGGCAGGAGCTGGAGTGCTGTCCCCAGGGATGGAGCAGCTCATCCCCCTCCCCCTGTGCATACCTTCCTGTCATGCCCCTGAGCGAGCCGTCCTCCTGCAGCCCCTTGCCGAACCAGTTCAGCGGAATGCCTGCTCCCCAGACAGTGCTGTGGTCAGAGTTTTCTTAACCTGGATCCATCCCTCCCCATAAAAGGCAGAGAGAATTCCTTGTCTTTTTTTTTTTTTTTCTTTTAATTTATTTGTTCTCCCTCATCTTCTGCAAATAATCGTGGGGATTTGCTGTGTGTGGCTTGATGAAGCAGTGCTGAACAGCCTGTGGGGTGGGTTTCTGCCCTGGGGTTGGTGGTGTGTATAGGGCTGGGTTTAGGTATACAGCTTTTATGGGCTGTGGGTGTCCCAAGCGTGGTAGCTGCAGAAATTTTGCAAGTGCAACATGTGTTTCATAGTTTGAAAACTGAGAGCTTCAGCTCTGTGACTCTGCTGTTGTCCTGTGTGCACAGAGGTGGAGATAACAGTAGGCTGTAGGATAGACTGGATGCATCCTGTGTAGGAAATGGAGGCATCAAGACTCAGCCTCAGTTCTTTTACCAGTGACACATCTCAGAGTTGGTATTTGATGCTTCCCAATGGAAACAAGAAACCTTTCCCGTGTTTAATCTGCTGCAGGCTCATGAAGGAGCCACCCAAACCACCTTGCACAGGATGCCTTCCCATGGTGCAGCCCAGCAGGAGGAGCTGCTCTGGCCCAAGGTGGCTGCTGGCTCTCAGCCTTAGCACCATGTAAATCAGTAATTCATGTCTGCAGGCCGTGCACTGAGCTCCTGGTCCCCATCAGCTGGGAGCTGTGGTCAGGATCAGCTGTGCATCTGATGGACAGACACGAAAAGCCCCCACCCTACTGTCCCACACGACTCTGCTGCAACCTATCCAACACTTCAGTATTAAAGCCCAGGCTCTAAACTCTGTTAATTTTAATTGCCTCCTTAGAAGTGTTTTTCTGGGTCAGGAGAAGAGAACTCCACTTGTTGCAAGGTAGTGACTGAAGAAGCAGATGAAGGCTGGTTACGGGGTGGTGGAGCTGTGGGATGGGAAGGATGTCCCCGTGCACCCACAGCAGGGCAGGGAGCTGATGTGGTGAGCAGTGCAGGAATAGTGCCTCGGTGCAGGGACTGACTAACACGTGGTGTGTGCTGCCACAGGCTCTGGCAGCTGCCACAGCCCTGCCTTTTGTTGGGAAATGGTTTTGCACCTGGAGGATGAGGCTGATTTGATAAGGAGATGCAGCAAAGTGGCTTGGGCGGCCATCTGTTTCCATGCCTAAGTATTCCTGGACTGACCATAGAAAGGAAGGAAGGACTTTGTACAGCACAGGGATGTGATCAAAGCTTTTATTACTGTCTGGTTTTTGTTTGAGACAGTTTGAGGCTTGCCAAGTTTCTCTTCTTTGTGGTTATTTATTCGTTCCATAGCTGTGCAAAGAAAGTTGAGATTATGCAAAGGCATTTCCATAATGAGCAAAGGCATTATTCTATTGGAAGCTTCCCTCCAGCACCTCTTCTGTTTGCAGTTGAACTCAGAAGCTCTCCTAGTTTAGGCTTGGCTTTGTAATCCTGCTGGATGTTTAATCTTCTGCCATGTAGGTCCCTCCAGATGATCTAATCATTAGATTTAGGGCTGCAGATCCAGATCTAGAAATGGTCAGTTCTTTCAGATAAGAATGAATGTAAAGAATGTATCTGTACATTCAGTTTGACCAAAGCCTGAAGACTTCCCTCATCTTGTATGTAGCAGGGCTCTAAAGACATATTTATGTTTCTTTAAGATAAATTTTCCCCAGCTCCCTTTCCTGTGCTATTTGGCCCTAGTTCTGGCTGCAGACCAGGGATGGCTGCATTTCTTCTTGTAGGAATGCAGCCAGCTGATGAGTAGTATCCTTACACTGAGAATTTTGTTTTTAATGTCAGTTCCCAGGATTGTCAGTGGTATTGAAGAAAACTAATGGGTGATCTGTCTGGTGTGTGATCATTTTGGAAGCATATTTAAAAGTCCTTTAAATACTTCTTCCCTTTCAGCATCTTGCTGTACGTTGGCCTTGGGAAGGAATAGACTAATTTTAAGCTGAAAAGCACAAACCTCCTGGGAGAGAGTCACATGTGAGATGGGGTGTTTCTGGAGGAGTGGCTTTAACTCCCTGACTCTATTGCTACGAGCACCTGAAGTGGAAGAGTGTGGTAACTGGAGTCCTGTCCTCTGCCTGTATGCAAATACCTCCAAACAAAAGAAGCAGTTGCTTCAGAAAACATCTTCCTCAAGCAGCTAGGCCTGCCTCCAAAGGTTTCCGTGGTGCTACACGTGCTTCTTGAGCAAGTGTGGAGCAATAATGCATTGGTGCTTATTTTACATCTTTAAAAGGTCTGCACAAATACTTAATTAAAGGCCATCTTGATCTTGAAGCAATAGATTGTAGGCACCTTTGCCTCTGGAATAAAGTTTAAGGTTTATGGTGTCTTGATGGAAACTTCACTCATTGTTTCTATCTTGTTGATAGGATCCTCTTTGTCCCCAAAATTCACCTTCCTCTGGACATTTTGCTTTTGTGTTGTTATTTTTTGTTGTGGTTTTCTTAAATTTTTTTTTATTCTAAACCAAATTCTTTGAAGAAAGAAAATAAGGTCCTTTTCTCTTGTCAGCTGGAAGTAAGGTGATGAATTGACTGTACATACATATCCAGCCAAATGAAGACTGTCAAAGTGGTACCCCTCTTTGTGGGGTGAGATGAGTGGAGGATGGGGAGCACCTCATAGTGCTGTTTCAAGCTGCAGAGCTGACAGTGCCAGGGAGGGGTTTCTCCTTCCAGGCTAAGACAAACTTAGAGCACAGCCCTGGGAGTGTCCTGCTCCCCTTCCTCGTCCAGCACAGCCAGAGTGTCTGTGCTGCAGCCAGCTGTGGGGTGTAGCTTTTGTTTTAAAAGTTCTCTCTTGCATTAATTGGGATTCTTGCTTTGAAGAGAGTCTTAGGCATCCAAAGTCTCACTGTATATGTTACTTTGTGGTTCTGCATATCCTGCCCACAGTCCTTTTAATGACTATTATTTTTTTCCTCCAATATTTCATGAGGAGACTTTTGGACTAGGTAATATTTTCTACTGAATGTCTCTACCATCTGCTTTCCACCTCACTGTCACTGATTTGATAGCACTGAAATTAATGAGGGAGTGAATTGTCAGGCAGTCACAAAAAATTAAATCAGTCTCTGCGAAGCGTAGATTAAGGAGTGGTTTGTAGCCTGGGTTGGTTTGCTCACTGCTGACTGAACTATTCTCTAATCAGCAGCTGAATTTGCAGAGATAATGAAAGATCAAAGAAGTTTTCAGTAACAAATATAACTGTCACTCTAGAAGTGTGGACTTCTATCTCCAGCCTGCTTAAATAGAAGGAAAAGGTACCTTGAAGCACTCTTATTTCTCCTTGAGAGCATAAATGGGTATGGTGGACCTCATGGTCCAGACTGGATTAAAATTAAACGAGTCTGAAACAAAAGTGATCAATCATCTGGGAAAGACCAGCACTGCAAAGTGCAACATGTCTTCATAGGAAAAAAGGCATAAACAGGCTCCCAGGCTTCCAGCCTTGGGAAGTGTTGCACTCCAAATCACCTGGGCAATATCAGGTAACAGGGATTTGTCAATAGGAGAAGTGTGAATGGCCATGGGTTGCAGGGTCAGGGTGTAACCAGAGGTTTGGAAGACTCTTCTTGAATTATTGCAAACTGGTAACTTTCTTTTAAATACTGGATTATTGTAAAAGGGCTTGGGTGGGAGGGAGTTGGCAGCAGAGCAGAGGCTGGCTGGAGAGAGCTGCCGTGATTGTGCATTTATAAACAGTTGTGCCTTTCAGGAGTCCAATCTGTAGTTTATATAAGATAAGGGAAGAACAACACTTTCTGCTCAGCTGCTTGTGCAAGAACAGCCCTGGTCTGTCAACAGTTGCTCCTTTCTCTAATTGAAAACAAAAGCTCTGTAATCTGTCGCTGTCTCCTTCTCCCTTTCCCTGGCTAGAGCACTTGGTATCTGGAGTGCAGGTTTGTGCCATGACCCTGTCCTACCTTCAGCTGGAGGGATGGGACTGTTTATGCCAATCAGGAGCAATTTGCACAAATTTTCTTGTGTAACTTCCTCTCTCAACTTTTGAAAAATATTTTATAAATATGGGGGGTTGAGGGGGTGGTCAGTCATGCTGTGCTGAGCATCCAAAGATCCTCATGAGGCAAAAATGCAGTTTGAATGTTGAGGGTTGTTACCCCAAACAAAGAGCTGCCCTGGCTTGAACCCCCAGAGTCCCCTAGTCACATCTCCATGCTTGAGTGTCTGCTGACCCGTGGGTTTGTGTTCGTCTATGCAAAAGTGTCTGCTGGCCAGTGTTTTTGAGGGCTTATGTGCTACCTTGCCAAGGTATGTGTCCAGACGGTTTTACCTCTAAGCTTTCATAGTGAAAGCAACTGTTCTTTAAAAAGAATCACCAGTGTACGGTAAAAGTGGGAAAATTAGATAAAAGGAGCACCAGGGATAAACAGAAACACTTTTTGATAAATGATCTGTATGCTTTGTGTACCTCCATGTCATACACCAACTGTGGGAGGTGAGTCACTGCTAGCACTTCGGTGGGAATGACCCTTGATGGGGTTGCAGCGTTTTTGGTTGTGCGGATGGTGGGGAAGGTGTGGGACCTTGCATCACCTTGGCTGGAGAGCTGAATCTCTCCGGAGGAGTGTCTTGCTCCCTCTCATTAAATGGAGCTCGGCAGCTGGAGGGCAGAGGCCCCAGGGGCTGTGTGCGCCCTTCCTAAACCAATATTGCACAGTGGTTGTGAAGGGAACTGGTTTTGTTTCACAATTCCTTTCCACCTTCCCTCTCCCTGCTCCCCCACCATGTAGCGTTATCTCTTGACATGATGCCATTAACTCTCTAATTAGCCCTAGGGGTGTTCTGGGGGAGATAACGAGACTGTAGGAGCTCAAATAAGCAGCGTGTGCAGATGTTTACCCAGGGTCGAAGGGCAGGGCTGTTGTGACAGGCGATTGCCTTGGGGAGGGCATGTTCCTTGGGAAGGAGAAGCCGACCTGCACCATGGGCAGAGCTGGGAGCTGGGCTCTCCTCCTGCCTTTGGCAAGTCTAGCTATTTACCCTGCACTTTTAAAATGCAGAAAAAAATGCAGTTAGGAGTCCTTGGAAGAAGGGTTTGATCCTCAGTACTAAACACTTGCAGATGGGGCATGTTTCTAACTTGAAGGTTCATACATTTGAGTGAGATTCAGAGGAATTTCTGGGCTTCAGACCTGTCCCTGGGTCAGTGGTGAGGAAACCAGGCGGGTCGAATTTGTGCTCCAGAGCAGCCTGCCTGGGATGCACACAAGGCTGTAGGCAGTCAGCAGCAAGTAGGATGCTGCCTTTTGTACCTCATCTCTTTTTTTTATTTGTTCTGTTTTGCCATAAATGGTTGGATTAAAAAGAGGAAGGTCCCTGTTTCACATTGTTTTTCCCTCTCTTCCTTATGGTTTGAGCAATGAAGATCAGATCTGCATGAGTTTTCAGGAAGGCAGGTTGATTTTTGCATTTTTTGGAAAGTATTTTCTTTTCGCTCTTTAACCTGGCTTCCTGCTATCACAGAGTACACATCTTTCCCTGTAAGATCTTCACTGGAAAGACTGTCAGAGCCAATTGGCAGAGGCTTGTTTTTTGAACATTCAGCAGTTATTCAGAGGTAACAGGAAAAAAAATCCACCGAAAACTGTTCTATTTTTTCCCTCCTCCTCCTGTTATCTCAGTCCTAATTTGTAAACATTTCTGAGTTAAGTGAATGTCACAGTCCCTGGTGATGCAGTCGATCCAGATGCTATTTTTATATGAGTGGAGAGGTCTGAGCAGATTTTTTTTTTTTATTTGATCTGCAGGAAATTCTGCATGAACCGCCTAACACACAGGCAGGTGTGCATGCACACACCTCCCTTCTACAAGAAATTACACAATCTCCAATTAACACTGCAGTTACGGTAATGACATTTTTAATCGTCACAATTTTGCGCGCTTACCTGTGACCAGGGAGGATTATTGAGAACTTGCACGTGGTACTGGTGAGAGGGGCTGGGATGAACCTTGTGAGAGCACAGGGAAAGAGGATTCAAACCAAGAATCTGAATCGGCAGTTTGACTTGGCCGACAGCTCATTTTGGAAACTTAGGGGTCTTGTTTGCGTTTTTTTTGTTCTTCAGCATACCAGCAGGAGCCACAAAGCATTGCCAGAAGCTTTCTAGAATACCTGAGTCAGACCTGGGAGGGTTGCAGCTGAAACTTTCAAATCTAACTAGCAATTATTATTTTTAGTTTCCTACAGTATTGGAGGTAAATTACTTTAAGGAGATTTCCTTTCCTGAGGCTGAGCTACTTTCTTAAAATTTCAATCCAGCTAAGCATCCAGAGCATAAGAGCCAGGCTTTTCTCTCAACGCTTTGAGTTTTTTTGTTTGTTTTCTACTTTATTCTTTTCCTGTTTGGGGTGGGGGAGAGCTTGTTGGACTATAAAAATAGAGTTAAACGTTGTTCATCTGGCCTCAGCATGAAGTAATTCTTATTAACGTGTGAAAGGAGGGCCTTTGCCTGAATGTTTGCTTTTTCTGATTAGGCTAATTGGTATGATAAGGTATAATCTCTGTTTACAAAGATTGTCTTGCCATGACTTTAGACCATTACATTTGATGATTCCCTTGGAGACCTGTCCAGAACGCTCAGACAAATTGTAACTATCACCATCCCATGGCTGAAAAATGAGTGTGCAGTGTGAGGAAGTGGAGGTGTCCTTCTGCTTTTATGACTCAGACATTTAAGCATAGGGTATTTCGGGAAGTCAAGTTTTCCTCTGAGAACCCCAGAGAGATGCTGCCTGGCTTGCTGCTAGGTTGTTGGTGGCTCATCTATATGACAATTTTCTATCTGCAAAAGGAGAGAATCGAATGAGGGTCTGGGAACTCTTCTTCCTCATGATAAGGTGGAAGGGTTCAAGCCTTTACTTTTCCCTTGTGCCAGTGGTGCCAGTATGAATATCCAAGGCATGGCACCAGCCTCTGAGACAGGAGAGCATCTTGTGAGGAGAGTGCATTTAGGTCTGAAGCCGGTGAAACAAAGTTTGGGTCCCTGGGGTGATGAGAGGGACGCACTTGTGCCTGGGCTGCAGCAGCGCTGGTGGGCGCAGTGTCTGGTGCCTTCTCTGTTACCTCCTGCCACCCCTGCTGGGGTGGTGGTGTCCTCCTTTGTGTCCCTTGTGGATGACAGATTTGCAGAAAGCCACTTGTCCAGCATCTGCTTCAAGGTGACCGCACAGGGTAATGCATCTGAAACACTGAGCCAGGTCAGGGCTGTGTGTACACAGGGCAAGGATTTGTGCTGACATGTCAATTTATTCATGCTATATACACCTCTCCTCGTGTTTGACATGCAGATCTCTTTGGATAAACTTCCACGTATCTCTCTTTATCTGGGTGTTGCTTCACCCACAGCCACCTCCAGCCACCTGTGGGGCAGAAGATGGCAGATACCTCACACAACAATGCTGCATTAATGACCTGGAAAAGGAGGATCTTCTGAGTTTCATAGCAAAGCTATGAAAGAGGTTTTTGCAATGACCTGCTGAGGTTGGGAGATTTATGTATGTACCTTCTCCTGCTCTCTCCTTCCCCTCCATAGTTTTTGAACTCATGGGCCAGTATCAAAAACTTGACAGTATTTAGGGATCAAAATGGTCATCTGAGCACAGCATAACTGTTCCTCACTGTTAGACAACAGAAGATCCACATCTGTCTTCTTGCTCTGTGTCCAGCTCTGTGTAAGCTTTGTGGTGGTGCTGCAAAGTGCCCCGTTTGGCTAACAGTGCTGTGGCTGCTCCCTGCAAACTTTGCCTGGATCTCCAGATTAGCACTGGTGTGGCTTTTTGGCTTGTGCCCATAACAGGTGAGATCAGATAAGTACATCGGGCACAGCCCCTGGTCTAACGTGGTGCTGGGGAAGATGGAGAGGAGGGCAAAGGGCTGTGGTAGTGGTCTGTTGAGTTGTTCCTGTGATGTAGGAAATCTGCTGTGTGCTCAGCAGGCTCTTGCTGGTAGCTCAGGAGCACTGAAGGTGTGTGTGGCCTCAGCGTGAGCTGGAATATTGCTGGTGGTGGTAGGTGGGGAGGGCTCAGTGCTCCTCTCTGCAGCCTGTTCTTGGAAGTGCCTCCTTGCGCTGTGCTCGGTGAGGAGGACTTGGGGAGCTGCACTGGAAATGCTTCCAACCTTTTGCTTGCACACAGCAGCTCCGGCGAGCTGTGCTTGCAGGGTGAGAGCTAAATCAGACCCCTCCTTGTGGCAAGGGGCTGCTGCAGGGGAAGGGGGACACTGTAATCCTCTGCTCTATATTTGTTCTTGTTTTGCTTCCTGCCTGAAGATGGTTTTGCCCCGTTTTATTAGCGGCAGCCTTATGAATGTGCTGCGTGTCTCCGGCCTGGAACAGGCTAGTGAGCTTGCAGTGTCCCTTAATTTGCAGAGCTGCCGTGTGCCGAGAAGGCAGCCCAGGAGCCGCCAGCCCCCTGAGCAGCACAGCCCGCTCGTTTCCATCTCCCCGGGAGCCCGGGTCCCTCCCTGCGTGCCCAGCGAAGCTGGGGTTAAATGATGCCCAGGGCCGAGGCGCGGCAGGAGCAGCGGCACCTCCGGGGCAGAAGCGGGGCTGCGGGAGGGTGGTGAGGCCGTGTGTGGGTGTCAGCCCTGCCCAGGACCCTTGTCCTTCCCTGCAAAGCCCCCGTGGGTCGGTCGCTCGCCCCCCGCAGTGGGAGGGAGGCTCGGTGTTCCCCGGCAGCGCTCGCAGTCCGTGCTCTGCGTTTCGGCAGAGCCCTGCTTGACGACAAGTCCTCAAATAAAGTCCGGAGCGCTGTCATTAGGCTGGGCGGGCGGCCGCGCTCTGATCTGGATGTTTGGTTTCCTCTCTCCCCCCTGCCCAGCCCTTTGGAAAGGTGTTCTGTTTCTGCTGGCTCGGTGGCGCTTGGGGAGCAGCTGCCTTTTGTTCTGCCGTGCATCCCGGCGGGCGGTGGATCCCCGGCGTGTTCGGAGCGGCTCGGGGGTGCCGCCAGCACAGCGCTGACCTCGCACCCCCGGCACCCTCCAGGGGCTCCCTGGGGGACACCAGGGCAGGATAAGGGGTTTTGTCTGCTTGTCCAGAGTAAAATCACAGTGGGGATCTCTCCCGCAGATCTCGTCTAAGTGCTCTTCCTCTATCTTTCTTTTGAAAAGTTTGCCATGGGCATTGTGTCCAGGTGGTTTTTACCCAAAAACTTCTCCCGTATATTGATTCAACACCGTGAGTCCCTTTGGACGAGTTGGGGTTTTTAACTTATTTTTTAACCATGGTGCAAGTTCGAAGCAATTGCAAAGGAGAAAAAGGGAAAAAAAATGTAGCTGGAGTGATGCCCTGCAAGCACAGGACCTGTTTGCTATGAGTGTGGATGGGAGCACACAGATGACGGAGAATGTAGCTGGATTATGGTGCATGAAACCAGTGACTGACTCGCAGAAAGCTCCTTGGGGGTTTTGTCCCAAATCTGCACACAGCAGCAGCCAGATACTTGGCTGCTTTACTGCACCACCAGTGTCAAGCGTTGCATCTCAGTCCCTTCCTGAACGTTTTGGTTCTTGGTAGCAGCAAAGCCTGTGTGTGGGAAAATACAGCCCTGGAATCTTTGCAGAAAATAAATAAATAGGAGAAGTTTTGTGCAGCAGTTCCTTTTGAGCAACTCCATGGCTCTCTTTTGAGTTCCTAAACTTGTAGAAAAGTGACAGGGGAAAGTTATTGTTTCCTTTCTTTTCCCTGTCTATCTCTTTCTTTTTTTCTTTTCTCTTTTTTTGGCCATTCCCCCCCCCTTCCCTTCCCTTTGCTTTTTAGAGATTGGTGATAAGGAATTCTAACTACTTAATGAGCTGGGAGAGGCCTCTCTCCATTGGAGTGGAGGACTCCAGGTGGCACTTTGACAGATTGGACAGGTAAGGCAGGAGAGCCCCACCTCCTCCTCCTTGCCTATAGTTAGGTATATAAGGGAAACTTCAATTATGCAGAAAGGCACACTCTGAGTCCTGTTATCTTCACAGTAGCATCACATATTTTTAGGGTCTTCTAGGGGGTGGGAGGTGTTTGTCAAAATCCTGGAGCCAGAAGAAAGAACAGCAGCGTTGATCAATTTGACTGCTAACATGTTGTACCTGGAAAACAATGCCCAGTCCCAGTATAGCGAGGTAAGGACTCTAGGTTTGAGCTGTGATATCGCTAATGTATTTCTGTTTTTAATGAATAAGTGCGATTTCTTCACCCTTGAAGTTAGGTGTGGAATATACACTTGTTTTTGTGAGACTTTTGCATTTTACAATGGGAAGCAGAGTTTGCTGGGCTAAATATCCGAATGAGAGTGAACTTCAAGTCTTTACGTTAGGGACAGCAAATTTGTTTTGGGAGCCCTGATCAGCCAAACATAATTTTCTTTCATTGGAGAAGCAAGGCAAGGCAGTTGTTTATGGTGGGCAATGCGCACAGATTGCATTCCTGTAGCAGTCTGAATGCTATCTGTGTTGACTGCATTATAACTCGTTTACGAGTCTTTTATTGCCAGAATTGCTGCTTGTGGTTAAAAGTGGATGGTATCTAGGAAATAACTAAAAGTGTGCTATAAATCCCTTCTTAGGTTACTTTTTAAAGTAAAATAATATGCAGACAAAGTTTCTCCGCTGCAAACTCGGCTTTGGCGTCCACACCAATACCTCTTTTACTCAGTCCTGTTAATATCTTGCCTCCTAACTTGCAGCAGCGAGGTATTTTACACAGGGTGTTTGTATAAGCATATTATATGAGGATAAATGTGTGTACAATGGATGCATTTTGCTTTCTACAGCCCTTTGCACCTCATGGGTGTGAGTGGGACGCAAACTTCAGGTGCAGCTTTGATTTCTTTTTTAAAAATTATTTATTTAATTGCTTTTAACCATCTGGGTCGATGCTTTGTAAGGTGGCAGCGGAGAGGATTGCCACACGCTGTGCAAATCTTGGAGGAAGTTACCAGGGGTTGAGGGAGATCTAACGACAATATTGGTTTACATTCCAGCGGAGACAGCAGCTGTGTTGACACTTGCCAGAATGGCAAAGCAGCCAAAGCTCTGTGTGTGTGTGTGCGCGTGTGTATTCCTGGAGAAAGGGCTTCAAGTGGAGGGCACGGGATACGAGCCCCAAAGCAGACAGAGGCTCAGCCACTTGGAAGAGAAAACAAAATAGAAATTGAAAGGCCGAGAGCATAGCTAGGAGATGAGAGAGCTGGTGAGGAAAAGTGTGTTGAAGGTATTCTGGAGGCTTGCACGCCTGGGATGGCGGGTTTGTGACTCGGGGAGAGCGAGGGGTAAACTGAAACCAGCGTGCTCTCCCCGTCCCTCTCCGCAGGGAGCCCAAACCCCGGTGTGCGCGTGGTTCCTCTGCTCCATGCAGGAGACCCAAACGGGTGACTTTTTTTCCAAGGTTAATTATAAACTCTTAAATGTGGAGAGAGCACTTCTTGGAGTGTTTGCTTGGTGTTATTTGTCTGCTGCTATCTGATCAACTTTCGCTGAATAGCAGCGGTGGGGCTGTGGAGTCCCTATGGTTGACTGGCTGGGCTCATCTGTCAGAAGCGATGCGTTCAGGAGCGTTCTCGCTCCGCTTAAATGCCACTCATCACTGTTGCTGTCAGGGGAGGTTTTTAAAAGGCTTTAGCTCTGATTTTTCCTCCCCCCCCGCCCTTACCACCTTGGGTTTGAACAAGGTGCGCTGACTTTGTTCGTCCAGCGAAGTGTTGTACTCTGGGGAAGGAAAACTCGATTAGCATTGACTTGGCTTCGTTTCTGAGGAAGAGCAGCCTTGCTAATGACTTGTCTCAAAACAGAGGGAGACTTATTAATGCTCAATTAAAATATATTGGTGATGATGAACCTCGCCCATCTTAAGCTTGCAAACAAGTAATAGGCTTTGGCATGGTTTCCTTAAAAAAGAAGGAAAAATATAAAGCTCTCAGTGTGCAAATAGAAGCAGCACTTTGTCGTCACTGGTGATTGCAGCACAGATTTTAGAGCTGTTGCTGGGCTGGTCACAAGGCAGGCGTACCAACTCCTGAAAAACTTAGTATAGACTAGCTTTTGGGTTTAGAAATGGACCTTATTTAAGGGGGGGAAGTAATTCTCCCCCATATTAAAATCAAGTTTTAAAATGAAGAGCAGGGAGTCATCTCTCATCCCAAGCCCACTTCTTGGGGTGCTTTTCCCAGCCACCCCAGGATGCTGGCTGCCTGCTGGCAGATGCTGAGCTCTGCTGTCCTCACACGCTGGCTGTGCGGTGCGTTCTGCCCTGGGAACGCATTCCCAGCCTGGGAATGGGCCGTTGCACAAGCCCCAGTGCAGGCTGTGTGGTCAGGGCAGCGAGCTCGCACCATCGCCCACGGCCCTGGGGCGCCTGTGCCTGCGAGCGTGGTGCCGAACGCCACAGTCAGATGGGTTCTTCCCAAATGGGTCAGATCTGCTTGAGAAAAGCTGAGAGAGGGGAGAAGGGTGTTTAAAGTGAATCACGGCCCTGAGAGGCTGGAGGTGGAACCTGTTTCAACCACTTTTTCAGCTTGATCTATCCCAGCAGTTGATCTGGGTCAGCTGTAAGAACAATTAAGCTCTTTGTTGGCAGAGCACTGGACTTGATGACCCTGGAGGTCTGTTCCTATGTGTTTATGAGTGGGAGATGTGAAAAGGAGAGAGACTTTGGGTGGTTATTAATAGGGTGATGAGGTGCTGATGAACAGGAGCCCTTTGAATGTCATTGTGTCTTCCTGCCTCACCTCCACCTGTGGAATTTTGTGTGGTGTACAAACGTTTGTGAGGAAGCATGCACAAAACTGGGTGTGAAGGAGAGTATCTGCAAGTTTATCTGGTTTTGTCCGAGTTTCCTGCGTCTTGTGGGGGGGAGATGAGAGCAATAGAGATTCCCTTTAGGGACTCTGGGTTCTTCTGCAGTTTGGCTGAGTGATGATGCAGAGTTTGGAGTGCTTGCTAAAATCAAATTAAGTCGTTGCCAAAGGAATAAACACATCTTGTTCAAACACTGATAAGAAATATGTGCCATGACTTTTGATTATATCCGTCATCCTTCCCAAAGATCTTCCTGCTCTTTGTGGGAGACAAATTAAAGAATCTTTCCGTTAAGATTTTTATCGTAGTGTTGGGAAGGGTGGGGGGGAAACTAGTTTTATACTAAAAGAACTTGTGCACTGCTTTATGGGTTTTTGGCAGCATTCCTTTGCACTGAAAATTAACAGAAGCTATGTACACGCGGCTGCAGATATCTTTGAGGGTTAGGATAGACTCTTCAGAAGGGTGCATTTTTGGTTTTGTTTTTTTTTCCCTCTTAGCTTTTAAATAATTATTCAGATGAATGTGTTGTAGCTGTAGTGCCCTGGGTGTGAGTCCTTTCTTTGCAGGAGCAGGTGTGTGGGGCTCTGGGGTGGCCTGGAAGGATGTCCTGAGGGAGCTGGACCTCCTCAGTGAGAGAAACATTTCTTGCACCTATCTGGGATATTGGTTCAGCAAACCTTAGTTTAAGGTTAAAGAATCTAGGGGTTGAGATGTAACTGATGATTTGAACATTGGCTTCGGTGGTGTGCAACAAAAGTGTGTCCAGGGCTTATCCTTACTATCAGCCTGGATTTGGCTGAGAACTACCAGAGGACAAAGCCATGGCTTCCCTTGGCTGATTTTGCCGCATGGCTTAGTCATCATGACTGCATTTGACAAAGGCTCTTTCCCTCTTGCTGCCCTTTCTCTGTGGCCCTCAGCCAAACCTGGGGTAAAGGAAGCGATCTCTGAGGGATGCCGCCTGGTCACTGCTCAGGAGAGCAGCCCGCCTGCTGCCTTTGTCCCATCTGGAGGTACCAGGAAGAAAGGATTATCTGTGCAGTACCCTCTGAATCCCACATCTTGTCCTACCCCAAGATGAAAGCATTTGGATGGATGCTATATAAAGCCTAATTTATTTCTCAAGGAAGAAGGTTTTGGCTAAACCTGACCCTCTCTCCTGGTTTCCTATTTGTGGTGCTATCTCGGAGTTCTGCTGGCTTTGAGCAGGCAAACAGTTCCCAGTCCCTGGGGAAGGAAACCTCTCCCTGAGCTGTGCAGGATTCAAATGCGAGTTCCATGCCTTCCAGTGGCCTCTCTTTATTTAAATGGTATCAACACCCCACATGTTTGGGCACAGTCTGTCATTAGGAGCAAGAAATAGGGAGATGCACTGGAGGTTGTGTTCCTTGATGGTATCCCTGCAATTCCAGCTACGCTTCTTGTGCATTCATCCTTCGATTTTGCTGTAATTGCACTTAAGGGATTAAAGTTTTTGTCATGTGATGACATCTGTGCAGGCTTGAGAGGCATGTGTCTTATCCTTGGGCTGCTAAGGTCTTCTGCAGAGGTTGTAGAGGCCCTGTATAACCGGGTTCCTTTTTCTCCAACAAGTTTTCAAACTGCATTCCAGTTGCAAAAGTTTAATCTGAGGTAGAAAAGCCTAAAGTCAGATATTCTCTCCAAACAAAAGATAAACGCATAAGTGGATGCTCCTGCCCTGTTTGTGTTTGCCAGTGAAGAGGGTGAAGCAGACCAGAGAGATGGGTAATGGGAAGCTGAAACCTGCCTCTTGCCATGTGCTCCCCCCTCCCTCCTGGCTGAAACAAGGGGATCGCTCTGCGGGAGAAGCACAGGGAAGGGCAAGAGCTGAGCATGCTTCCAGTAAAGATCCAGCTCCTCACTGGAGCAGGTTTGTCATGCCATGGGTGGCCTTTTGTTCTATCATAGGGTACCAAAAATTTTTTGTGGTAGTACAGGTGATGTGACCCCTGTGTTGAGCAGTGAATCGGGGCTTTTACCTGGAGAAATCCTCTCCTTGTTTAGGTGGAAAGGCAAGACCTCAACAGGGTAAGGCTATGGGTGTACCCCAGAAACAAGTGATTGTAACCTGCATGTGGGTGGAAAGAATGAAATGTGTGCTTTATTACACAAAAATGAAACCTGATGACATTCAACCATCTGCTCTGCTTTAACTGTGCAGTACTTGTGCAGAAATCAGGACAGTCTGGCTGTGTGTGAAGTGTTGGTACTGCTCAGTTACGTACTGGGGTTTGCACAGTCATGTAATTACACTTGACATCAGATTGGAAACTGCAGCTCTGTTTTACAATTTTCCATGTCAAAAGGAAGGTTAGTAAGCAGCATGAAATCAGGGGCAGATGATCTTCTCAGTTTCTTGTTTCATTTGGCAAAAAAAAAAAAAAACCTAGATATTTTCTAGTGTGAAAATACAGTTTTTCAGTGTGAGAGATGAAATAGAGCTGCCATTGCAGTGTGGTCAGGATGTTTTACATCTTGAAGTGGTTGCGACTGATGATCCATTTTGTTTGCTGTAGGCTGGCCTTGGTTGAGACAGGATGAAATTATCCATATGTATGTATATATATATGTATATATCTCTGTATATCCACAGTGTGGTAATGATTTTTTCTTGGGGACTAGAACTGCTGTTTTGACAAGTTATTTTTATTGGTCTCATGGTTTGAATCTTCAACAGTGTCTTCAACACCTGATTTCTCTGATTTCTTCTAAGCTGAGCCCAGTTATGCTGTTGCCTAGCTCCCTCAGGAGCTATTTTTCTTTCTTTTACTTGTTTTGTTTGTTTTTTTTTAAATAATGAACTAATGGCTTTAAGTCGAGTGAAATTGCTTTCTTTTTTTCTCCCTGGGCATAGAGAAACAACAGAAAAGAACTTTTTCTACCTTATGTTTCAGCTCATGTGGTGGCAGCCTTCTAGTTTGCATTTTCCGAGTTATGCCTGGTGGAAGGGTTTATTTCCAGTTGCAGCTCTGTTTACTGTGAGACAGAAGCTTCAGTAGTTCTATGAAGAAGACAAGGCGTCTGCAACAGGAAAGCTGTGGATGTGGGATGTGAGGGGGTGTAAACCATTTGCTTTGCACTTTTTCCTCTGGAAGGCATTAGTTATAACTAGTGGAGAAACTACTTATTTCATTATCGTGAAGGGCTGAATAAAAGCGGGTGTTGCCTGGCTCAAGGCAAATTTTAAATTCTATTTACAAAATGTTCCCAGTCTAAAAAAAAAAAAAAACTGGAAACGCTTCAGAAAGGAGCTCTTGCACCGATGGATTTGTGCTAGACATTGTTAAACCCTGTTATTTTTCTGGCACTGCCTCCAACGCCTCTTGAGAATGTGCAGAGTAGGCAATAAAATGAATGCAACTCTTTTAAAGCAAGGTTGCATAAATCATCAGAAAGGAGAGGAGCTTCTTGTACTCTAACAGCAACACTCACTCCATCCTCTCCAGCAGAGAAGTGAGCTCAAGCTCTTTGTGCCACTTGGCCTGGATTAGTGTTAAGTCACTTTTGGTATCAAGAAGAATTAAGAGGAAAATAATTTCTCTCCAAGAGTGTTAAGGTTCAACTTTTTTTTCCCCTTGCACGTGTTTTCTAGGTTCTCTGCTGTCTCAGTGCCATGATCCTTGCAGTCCCTTGTCAGCTATCCAAGGCCGTAATCTTTAGAGTGACACACGAGCTCAGCCATGGTCAGGCATGTGGGTGGGTCTCTCCAAATGAATAAACTTGCTGTTCTTAAAAATTTCCGTGCTTTGCTTTGGCTTCTTCAGTTACAGTAGTAAATGATTTCTGAGAAATCTTCCAGTCTTCAGTCTCCCAGAGCTTCCCATCAGAACTTTTCTGTGCTGGGAGAAGAAGCTGTAATTGTCGGATGGATTAAAGAGCTGCTTTTCAGTAGGAGCAGACCATGGCATAAAGCTTTTTGTATAGCAGGCCAGAACATACAAGGCTTTGCAAGTGACGGTTTGGCTGTGAGCTACTGACAAGAAAGGTTCATCCCTACATTTCTCTGCACTATTTCTTATAAACACACTGGGTCCTGGGGGAGAATCTCAGCTCTTTTCTAAAGGGGAGCCTGTGAGAGGCTTTCCAGGGATAGCTTAGCTGCTTGAGCAAGGAACAAATAGAGCAGGATGACATTGAAGGTGATTGGGGTTTTACTTCTGTGGGGCTACTAATATAAGGAGCAAACCCAATAAGAAACAACTGTTCAGGAAGTCTCACATAAGATGCATGAAAGCTTTAGTTCCTTGGCATTGGCAAAGTAAACTTGGTTCCTCTTTGGGAACTTGAATCTAAATTTGCTGATTTTATTTGAAATTACTGACCATTGTTATCAGCTCCATGCACAAGCAAGTAACAAAAACATGGGAGATGAGTAGGGGGAGCTTTTTGGTGGTTGCCTTTTTTTTTTTTTATTTATTTTTTTTTTTATTCCAATTGGGTTTTATTTTTTAATTTGCACTAGGTTTGAGTCAACTGGGAGTTGATCCAAGAATGCTCAATGATATCTTGTATTTTTGAAAATCCCCTGCCACTGCTGTTTCACCTGGGGTCTTAGTGGAACAGCTAAAGGAGCAGTGTTTTAACCAGGATGTGTGTGTTGGTATCTTGGATGGATGGCTCGAGTTGTGATGTATTTCTGGGCTTGTGCTCAGTTGTCTGCTCTCTTTGGAAGTGGACCCAGGTGGCAAGGCTGAGCATGCTTGAAAATTAACGCATTGATTGGAGCCCAGCAGCCTCTTGGGATTGGTTCCAGAGTTTGGATCCGGATTAAACCTCCCCCCAAGGACTTTGGGAAGTGGTATACATGGGGACCTGGTGAAATTTGAGATGAGTCCAACTTCCTCAAGATGGCAAGAAGATGAATGTTTTTACCAAGGGCAAGAGAGTGGGAGGAAACGCCCAGCTGAGGGAGGGAAGGGGAAATATTTTATGGTGGAGTAGTGTCTGGGAATGAAAGGGATGGATTGTGTCTCAGCAGATATGAATCTTTCAGTTTTAATCCACATCTAGGAAGTAAATACAAAGAATCTTGCCGACTTCGGGGAGAGGGGAGGAGGTGCTGGGCTTTTCAGCTGTGCTGCTGAGGCAGAAATCCCTGTGCTGCAGAGCCGTGGTCCAGCTGTGTAAGGGGATGATGCACAGGGCTGGAGCACAGCGCCTTGGGAGCAGAGGGGGACGGAACAGTGGGAATAGGTGGATGCCAACAGAAGTGTTGAGTCAGCAACTGGATCTCTCTGCTGTATGGGAAATGACTGAAAAGTATATTTAATCGTTTTGCTTGTTTGTTTTGGCTTTTTAGGTAATGTCATGGTTTCTTTGGGAATCACAGAAGTCTTTTTTGGAGAGTGATGGCTCAAAAAAAGTAATAAATTTCTGACTGATTGTTCTGTGAAATTTGTGTTCTGCAGATTTAAGTTATGTCTCTGAGATTCTCAGTAGCCTATGCAAGACTCTACTGTGATTTCTCACTACTGCAGTTTTACTCTGCATTTCATCCATAGTCTCAGAATTGGCTCCCTCAGGAGTGCTGGTAGTGACTGACTGGAACTAAATAGTTGAGTAAATCTCCCTCCACCTTGTTTTCAACAGCAGTAAAGTGTGCAGGAAGTTTTTTAAAAGGAAACTGGAACATACACTGGCTAGATGTCACCAGCACTTTGGAAATGGGAAACTGCTGCTTGATACTGAGGTGGGAAAGCTGTTGAGATGAGCCTTGGTCAGTCCACTGTGTTTTGTGTCTGAAGGGAATTGTGAATGTTCAAGTTGCAGGGATAGGGAGTTTAATGTGGTATCAGATGGAAATTAGTAGGTATATTGTTGCTCAAAAATCTGGAAGAACACCTTTCTGTCTGCACAGGGAAAGGTCTGTGCAGCTGAATACCTCAAATGTAAATCTCTGAAGCTGTGCCTTGCATAAGTGACCATGGCACCGTGTTTCCTGGTGTTTGATGAAGTCAGTAGTATTGGACACGGAGGGAGGTACTGAAAACTGGGTTTAGGTTTGCTGTTAGACATTGGAGGCCCCCATGCCAGACAGCCTATTGGAAATCCTGCATGTGCAGAATATGTGGCAAGGTGATGTAAATAGTTGGGGAGAATGTTCTTGGTGTTTGTAAAGCTGATGGAGTGAAGTCACTGTGGAAGAAGCAGTGCCTTTGCATGCATGTTGTGCCTGTGTGCACTCACCCCCTCCCACCCCCCCCCAAAGACCAGCTTGTGGGTCTGCTGTATGTGCAGCCTGGCATCTTTGGAGAACACCATATAAAGTTCCTGCTCACCTCTGAGCAGGCTGCAGTAGTGATGTGAAGCTGTTTCTGATGTGAACTACAGAGGCAGGGTGGGTAGGGGGGGTTCTCCTGGCTGTGTGTATCCTGTGGTACTGAACCCCAACAGATCCTTGGGTGCAGGCAATGCCAGCTTGGTGCAGGCCAGGAGCTGCTTTCATGTAAGAAATAGTGTTGGAAGGCAAAAGCCCTGCCTCCTTTTGTTCTCTGCAGTTGGGATCTAATCAGAATTTGGCACCCAGTTACCTTGACTCCCTCCTCAATCTTGAAAGCTTTTTGGTCTGCTGTTTGGAGTTCAGGCTTTTGGAAACACCATCCAGGAGTTTTCTTGCTTGATTTGGACAGAAGAAATGGCCAAATACATTAGAAAACCCAGTAGATCTTCCTTTTAATCTATAAGGACTCTGATGCTGCCGTGTAACCCTTTTCCTCTGCTTGCTCTAACTTGTTTTAATTTGCCCTTTGCCCTCCTATAACTCTTCTTATGAATTCTTATATTCCATAGTTGCACCATGCTTCAAAGAGTGGGCGTGGGGGGTTTATGTGTGTGGCTTTTTTTTTTCTTTTTTCTTTTTTCTTTTTTCTTTTTTTTTTTGGTGTGTGTTCAACTGCTTGACTTATTTAACTTGCAGATGATCTGAATTTCTTGTTCTGACTAAAATGCTACCTAGCTGGAGTATTTTACTTTCGTGTCTAAAAGATTATGCATTCGGATTTTATTGAGCGTAATGATGAATTTGGGAGCTAACCTCAGTTCCTGGTTCTATTCTGACCCTGGTTATTCACTGTCCTTGTGCCCTTTGGCCATACTTTCGTGGTTACTGTGCCTGCAGCCTTTCACTGTGGATGACACAGAGATATCTTGTCCAGCCTAAGCTGCCCTCTCAACACAATAAAATGCTGCATGTCTGAAATGACTGATAACATCAATGGTTACCGTCCAGTAAAGAGTTCAAGAGACAAGGCAGCTTTAATCAACTACTGGAGTTTTCCTCTCCAACCCCTGCTTCTCCTCCCCACCTTGCCATTTCTATTTTAATTGGTTCCTCTCAACATTTAAAGTTCTATTTTTATTTTTTATCCAACTTTTCAGCATTGTGTCAAAACCCAGTGCACAGGATTTTCTGGGCAGCTGGCTGAGCTGGGATCTTACAGTTGTTCTCAGCCACTGAAAGCAGGCAAAAAAAGCCTCACTGAGATCTTGCAGTCTTTTTCTGGTTTTTCCTGATGCAGGTCTTTGTCTTCAGTTATGTTTACATCTCCTGGGAGCGTGAGGGGGTGCTTTTCCTATTTGTCTGTACTTTATGGCTCTTCAGATCTTTGTTGATGTTGTGTTGTCCAGCTGGTAACAGGAGAATGTAGGAAACTCTTGGCCTCTCTTTCAGTTTTAGGAAGCTGAGTGTTTGGGTTATTAATCAATTTCTTTTGATATCATGGAGTTCTAATGCCTTGTGATTTCATGCATTTCACAGAAATGATATTGTATGATTTCCTTTTTTTTTACTGCCTTCCTCTCTTTTTTGTTTATATGTTTTCAAATTACATGTCAAATAAATTGCTCAGCAGAAGCTCAGGGTCGAGAAATGACTGTGTGCAGTGGGGGTGGACCTTGGACTTTCCTGTTTTAAACTGTCTGAATTTTCAAAATAACTAAGCATAGCTGAGATACTCTAATGAAAGTGTTTTATGTTTATGAAAGGGATTTTTTTTGTTTTATGAAAGCTTTATAGTCTAAAAGCCCTAAAATGGTCTGACTTTCAGAAACATGGTTGTTTTCTACGCAAGTAGAACTTTTTTCAGGAGCCCGATTTAGATTTTTTTTTTTTTTTTTAGAGCCTAAAATGCTGCTCTGGGGAAGTCCAGGGATATTATTTTTATATGCACTGGAAAATATTTAGAAGCACTTACACAGTGTTGGGTATCCAGCCTTAATATTTGTGTGAAGTGGGATGCACTGTCATTCTGATAATCCTCGAATTAGACAAGGTCTTTTACGTGAACCTGTGGCAGGTGGTAGGAGTCAGGAATTACAGGCATTCCTGCTTTGGGCTGTGCTTGTTTTAAAAGACACCCTGCTTCTGGCTGAAAAACACTTCTTGCTGAGTTAAATGAATTAACCAAGGGGCAAAACTCAAAAAGAAAACTATTACAGCTGGGGGGAACAAGACAACTCCAAAGCTTACAGTCTTTGTGGGTGGACAGAAACTCACCCTCACATTGCTCTTCATTAATTTGTCTCATTCTCTGAGCCCACAAATACCTGAATATGTGGTCTTTAACTTGAACATGAAGTTCTGCTGTGTTCAACAGCACTGTGTCTCAGTGAAATGTGATCTGCAGCCTTACAGGGAATGGCTCTTCTTAAAATTGTGCTGCTTCTGTGAACCTAAAGGGTGTAGATGTGGCATGGTGTGTGTGCTGGAGTAGCTCATCTCAGTGAAAATGGCACAGACTCTTCTCCCTCCCCCCAGTATACAAGCCAGATTGTTTTTCAGGTGTGATGATGTATGTTTGCAAATTACTGACATGCACTGATTTCTCCCGTTCAGCTTCTGTGGTGTGTTGTTCACCAAATGGGCTATGGGGCTGTTTGGGATGGCTGGGAGAGAAGGGGTGCTCTGGTAAAGTGGGCAGAGCAGTCAAGTTTTTAAGCTTGAAACATAGTGGTAGGATTTGAGTTGCTCATTTAATGGTGGGTTGTTTTGAGGGGGAGAGGGTAGTTGTAGGGTTTAGTTTGGTTTTGGTTTGGTTTTTTTTTTCCTCCCCAGCTGGTTGAAATGGAGTGTTTTCCTTAGGCTTTCCTTATGTATTTAGGTGGTGTTGGAAGCTGTCCAGTAACTGCTAGGGTTATCTAACTACTTAACGTGAAATAACTGTGCAGGACAATTGTGTGTGTCGCTCGTGGCATTTTGGTTTTTATTCTTCTTGGAAGAAGAATGTTTTTTTTCTTCATTAGTCTCGAATACAGTTCCTTAAAATTACTGTGGCTGTACATACTGCACAGCCCTCTAGATCTCAAATAGAATCCCTACTCAGTAATACAGAACAAGCTGTGCAGGAATGTTTGTGCTCCCTGCTTACAGGTGGGGTTGAGCTCAGCAGAGGCTGTTTGCTTGTGCTGCAGCAGGTCTGATACCCGGGACAGGAGTGACTGACTCCAGGGCTTCTTTTAGTCCAGTGCTCTCCATTGTGCTGGGAACCTGTTATACCACTGGGATGGGAAATAGCCTCCTGTCTTCCTGGAAAAAGCAATGGCCCAACAGTGGGATTACTCAAATCAGATAGGTTTCCAGGCGCTATACTAGAACAAATCAATCTTGGTAACTGTTGATATCTTTGGTTCAACCAAAGTTATTTGTTCCCTCGCTTTTCACATTGAGTATACAGTGCACATTATCGTTTTATCTGAGAGTTTCCAAGTGCTTGGTGTATTCAGCTGCACAGTAACTCAGGGGAAAAGCCTCTGCAAAATAGACCCACATGATTTGTTTCCATTTTAGAACTGGAGGGAGTGTGGCTGAGCTAGTGTTGAAATTACTGTGCACCTCTTCCCCTCATGGCTTGGAGGGGACCAGAGCAGTGTCCAAACTGAGTTTGTTCCTCATAAAGAAATTTTTCAGTCTCTCTCTCCCTCTTTTTTTTTTTTTGTTTGATTTGGTTTTTTTGTTTGTTTGTTTTTTTGAGGTTTTTTATATGAGAAAACAGACTAGAGAGGCAAACCAAATCACAGCTTTCATTGCGATGAGTGAGCTGAGTTATCTCTGCTTCAGCCCTGATCTTAGCTGAGGGCCATGGGTGGAGCCTTTTATTTCTTGGCACTGCTCTGTCATGGCACAAGCAGAGCGCTGACATGGTATTGTATCAGCTGCCTTCTGAGCAACTGGCAGTCAGCAATATCTTGGTTAATAATTGCGATAGAAGCCCTTCTGTTGAGCTTAAGGGACATACTTCCACCTACTAAAATCCTTTGCTAGGAAGGTTTGAAAACTTAGGTGGATTTTAATTGTTCTGGATATGTTCAAAGTGTCTGTCATCTGATTTGGATAGGCATCAAGCACTCTGGGAAACATTTATCCTGCTGCTTTTAAGATAGCTGTTCTCCAGCAGGACTCTGAATATTTCCCTGAGCCAGCCCTGAAATATTGCTGTGAGTGGCTTACTAGTCCTACAAGTGTCAGCCCTAGTGCATCATTGTGGCGCAGTTAAGGACAAAGCACAGAATTTCCAAAGTGTTGGGCAAATCTTCTTGTTGGTAATAACCATGATAGTTTATTGATTTCATCATCTCATCTTTGGAGAATAAGCACCAGGTGTTTTGCAAGGCTTTTGAGTAGCTGGACACTGCTCTCGAGCTGCATAAATCCAGCGCCTGAAAATTAAAATGCGGTTCAGTAGGTGTGCATGGTAAAGATGCTCGTTCTTTTGGAGTTAAGGAGAAGGGTTTTGGTAGGGGTGGGAGCGTCTAGGTGTTCTACATCTGAAGATGCTAACTTTTTCTTTATTTTTCAAGTGGAGAAATTCTCAAAGCTCTCTCTCTAAAATGTTGGTAACTGGGTAGTTAATAGCTGGAGCTGTGTATTTTAGGGGATTTTTGGTGTGGAAGTCCCCTAGAGAGCTTTTCATGACTTGCATTAGTTACTTCCTTTCAAACGGAGGGTCTCTTTGCAGGTCTTTCTCATAACCTTATTAATTAACACAATGGGCCTAAAGCCGTAGAGCCGGGGGTGCGTTCAAGGCAGGGTGAGAAGGGCCCAAGTTTGGGTGGGCTGGGGCATCTTCCCCGCGCTCCAGCTCTGCCGTGCTGGAGCATTTGCATTGCCCTCTGGTGGCAAGTGCCCCGGAGCCGCTGGCTACGGGCTCTGCGGTACCTTCTTCCCCGTGTTCCCGGGGGAGATGCATCCTCCCGGCAGCAGAACCGTGCTTAAACCATCTTCAGTTTTCAGTCTGGTTTTAATTCAGCAACCCCTCCAGTAAAACCCTATTTCTCCTAATCCAAAAGCATGAGTTAGCATGAAAACCTGAAAGTGAAGCTGATGGGATATAGGAAGCGAAACTGATAGTTCAAGATGCATTATTGAAATGATGTTCCGAAATACATAGTCTAAGATCTAATTGTAGCTCTCTAATTATTTGCAGTTAAACTTGCCTGAAGGTTTGTGTAATGCTTCAGTGATACTAGTAGTTTCAGGAACTTGGTGGAGGGAACAAAATAGCAAACAAAGGCACTGAAAATTAGATTATCTGTTCTTTCAGCTTTGCATGCAGTTCATTTCCTTCCACGAAATAGCTTTCTTTCTGTCAGGAATCGGTGGTCGGGCTACATTCTGCAGTCATTTAAAACGACCCCACAGCAAAATATGAGCATGTGTTAAATTCTGGGCTCCCAACCTGCCAAGAATTAGTTTCTGGATTAAATGCTGTTGTGTTCCTTTCTGTGAATGGTGAAAGGAAGCAGTGTGTGCAAACACACGCCCTGCAGCCCCCTACTGAGGGGCAATACCTTGCAGACAGTCTGCAGCCTCTTTGTTCTCACCATCCCCAGCGCTGCTGGAGCCAAGGGGGTGGAATTCCTGCGTGTGCCTTCCCCGGGCCTGCTGCCCCTCTAATTGTCCTGTTGTCAGAAGGCGTGTGCCTCCCGCAGTCTTATCTGATTCCTCCAAAACCTTGCAAGCAGCTCAGATGTTGACCCCTTGAGCGCAAACAACTCCGCGCCGGCCTTGGGGCATAGCTGCGAGACGGGGCTTAGTGCTTGTGTGTGCAAACCTGGTGGGTCTGTCACCGGGATGGAGCACCTGCCTGAGGAGGGGACCCAGGGGCCAGGGAAGGTGAAAGGCTGGTGGGACTCGAAGTGGGAGAAGGGGAGTCCAACAGCTGCTTGTGTCAGCGCGAGGATAAGTGCAAAGAGATTAATAGTTATTTAAAGAGCAAATGGGGACACGGCATTCAGCTGTGGCATGTGAGTGTATAAATGCAGTGGAATGGCTGCTCTGCTGATAACATTTAGACAGATGGTCCCTGGACTGAAAGGAATGAAAAGGATCTTTGAATATCTTAAGGATATCTTACATTTTAATGGGGCACTTATTTTATTATTTTTGTTTAATTGGCTCCCAGGCAGCACCTTCAGTGTTTCCAGGCTGTGCTATCTTGTTAATACTGACCGCTTGTTTGGCCATCTTTCCCCATTAGCTTAAGTGGCCTGGGATTAGAGGAATAGTTTTTAAGTGAAAGCTGAAACACTATTGTTCTGCTGTGTATATGTCTGAGCTGGTGTAGGAGACTGTTTTCATCACAGCTGTCTTCTCATCATTTGCTGGTTAGGGAGTGTGTCTGATGTTAATCTCCACGAGGAATGAAACAATTGAGTGACGCTTCTACATTTTTGAGAAGTTTTCAGGTCTTATTAGGGTATTCTGGGGCAGGAGGGTTGCTTTTGATGAAATGCAAAATAATTGAGCAGGTAAAAGACTGTTCCTGGTACAGTGTGTCAGAATTCTGGCTCTTTCCGTATGGAATTAGCCTCAAGGGAAGACGTACCAAAAGTCCGTTAAATAGGTCTTGGTTGAGTGAATAGCCTGCAGGAGATGAGACATAACTGTCATCTGTGTTGCCAAAGCTGCAATCTCCTTTTGGAGAAGAACAGCCAGTCTGGATCGCTCTCTCCCCCATCAACTATTTAGCTTTGAGTCCAATCACAGATATAAGCTCTCCCATCTAACAGGGGTGCTGGGCACTTAAAACATCCACACTGCTCCAGAGGGGGAAACTGAGGCAGGGAGGGCAAATGACTAACACGAGTCACTGGTTCAGCCAGGATTAGGACTCAATATGTAATTGCTTTTATTACTCTGCTGCCTGCAGGCCTCAGACAGAGGAGGCCCATTAAGTGCAGGGCTTTTTACATGGTGAGGAGCAATCCCTGCCCTGCAGACCTTGCTGCCTGCAGTAGGGTGAGGGTGGAGGGGGAGGAGAGATGCCTTGCCCAAGGACACAGCAAGTTGCTGACAGAGCGAGGGAAGGAACCAACTCTCCCTTCTCTCTGCAGCCTATCCCAGCTTCCAAAATGTTCTCTGTGCTGTTCGCCCCTGCCCAGACCTTCACAGCACAGCTCCTAGCAGCAAGCTGATCCATTTCTGGAAGGTCCCACGTGCCTCACTGAAGATCCCGGAGCACCAGCCTCACCTTGAGTGTTTAGTGAAAACCCAAGAAAATACTAGTTTCTTCTAGTGAAACAGAAACCTAAGGAAGAACTGCAGTGGGTGGTTTAAATTTCACTGCTTCCATTCTGGAAGTACAGCTGAGAATGTGAAGTCTTTGGGCATATGGAAGACTCTTCATCCTTGCAAGGGGACCATCTTGTTTTCCTCTGTGGCTGAAATGACTGGTAAAGCTAGGTGTTAAATGGCTTTTCCAAAGTTCCCAGGAGAGCTCAGCAGATAGGTTATGCCCTTCACTTTCAGGTCTTTGGAGGAGTGATGTGCTACTTCAAGGGCTGCTGGGATTCCCAGTATTGAGAAAGCTTTGTTATGGATCTTGTGGTTGGTGCTCTGGCTCAGGGAGCCTTTGCTTTGTTGGCTGATAAGAGGAGGAATAACTGTTGGAAAGATGAGGGAAGCTGTGAGCAGGCTGGCTGAAATACTTGACAGATAGGTGAGCTTGGTGGCTTTAGGTGGGATTGGAGCTATAGAATGTTGAGGGACATGAGCTGCTTGGAGCCTTGGATGAGAGGAAGAGCCTGAGTCCCTTCTGCTGTGTCAGCAGCTAACAGCAGAAGCAGGTGCCTTTATTGCTGCCTGTTCCTGGCTGAGCCCAGAGCTGTTGGGAATGCGTACCACAAACCTTTGGGCTGCTGCTTGCCCTGAGCTGGGAACAGTTAGTGCCCTTTGGACACCCACAAGGATGGGGCTGTGAGCCCGGTGTACCTGTCTGAATCCCACTTGCCTGCTGCCCTGTCACTCCAGCTGGTGCCATGTCTTTTGGAGGATGAAAAACATGTGGCAGTTGTGTAACTCTTTCTCCAGAATACTTTCCCAGCTTCTGAGTGATGGTAGTTCAGAATTTTAAAATCAGATATATTTGTCTTGATGAATTTTTCTCAAGCAGAACTTCTCCTGCTTTTTTGAACTTAGGCTTTTAGTATTGTGACATTTTGTGGCAAAAAAAATCCGTGTTTATTTGTAGGTTTTGTGAAGAATCACTGTGTGTGTTTAAGCCAAAATTCTGCTCAAGATGTTTGCCTGTTCCCCAACTCCTCTTTTAAGAGAACATGAAAATTAATTTTGTATTTGCTCTTCTTCCATGTCGTCTAGGAATTTATCCTCTTCTGTCATACTGAGTTCCACCTTTCTCCTCGCAGTTTTTTCAGGCTGAAGAGTTGTCATCTACTGCTGTGTTACAGGATGGCATTAAAAGGATTTGCTTACTCTGGTCACCTTCCTCTAAACTGTGTTCCACTCTCACCTCTTTGAGGTGGGGGACCATGGCTACACACTGAATTTAGGGTATTAGATGTGTTTTTTCTGTTAACCTCTCCTTAATCTAACCTTTGCTTTTTCCGTGCTCTATTCTGAGGTTTTTGGTTTGATGTCTTCAATTGTTTCATATATTGTTTGAATTTGAGGGCTACTTAAGTGCTAAGCAGCACTAAACTACTACTAGTTAAGTTCAGTTAACTACACTTAACTGTACAACTGATACTTCTTAAGCATGAGAAGAAGCCTTCCATGCTGTCACTTTCTATTCTACTTGATGAGAACTTTAATTCTCTACCACCACGTGTGACTGGTCACTGGGACTTGAATGCATGGTGCTGCTAGGCTCGTGGCACCTAACCATTTTTCCAGTGAGTCATGTTTCAGCACAGTTACTACCCGAGTTAGAGGTTCTAATGTCAACCTGTGTAGCGGGATCAGATCCACAGCCTTTGTGTAGAGCATGAGGCTGCTGAAGACAGTGTAGCCTTGTACAAGTTGGAGCCGGTTGCACTGTAATGAACCTGCTGATTTTTATCAGCTTACAGCAGTACCTCTGAAAAGATCTGACTGAGTGTCGCTGGGCACAGCGAGCCTGTCTCCTTGTGATGGCTTTCTGCCCTGCAAATCACCTCCTGGTTGTGCACAGGCTCTTTTCCCAGCTCTGCTGTTGATCCACTGTGAGACCGTGAGAAGCCGTACTCCTTTCTGTTTCAGTCAGCAACGTAAAGAGGGGGATATCCTTTGCAAATCTCCCCCCTGGTGTGACATGAACGGTGGTGCTGAGATGATGCTGTGCATCCTCCATGCTGGAGGCCATGCCGTGTCTGGCCAGCCCGTGCTGATGCTGCTGCTCTAACATTCCTGTGCATCTCTGCTTGCCTGCAGCCGCAGTACACAAACCTGGGGCTCCTGAACAGCATGGACCAGCAGATCCAGAATGGCTCTTCCTCCACCAGCCCTTACAACACGGAGCACGCGCAGAACAGCGTCACGGCCCCCTCGCCCTACGCCCAGCCCAGCTCCACTTTTGACGCCCTCTCTCCCTCCCCAGCCATCCCTTCCAACACAGACTACCCAGGACCTCACAGCTTCGATGTATCATTTCAACAGTCCAGCACAGCAAAGTCAGCAACATGGACGGTAAGGACACAGCATCCCTTTGCTCCTTTGCTGGCTTTGGTCCCCCTGCCTGTAGTGACATTATTCATGTAATACATTCCCAGGCTTGTGCAAGAACAAAGTGACCTGAGTCCTCTGCAGAGCGTGATGTGTCACACAGAAGGGAGAGATTTATCTAGGTTGCTCTGAGAGGGTGTGGTGGGAATTTAACCCTCAGTAATATCACTAAATCCCAGGGGACTAAAAATGCCTTGCAAAAAAACAATCACCTAAAGACCATGCATGATGAAAGAGTGGCTCTCCTTTTGGGCCTAGCAGGAGCGCTCGAGTAAAACCTGAGGTGGGCATTAGCATTGCCTCAGTGCTTCCTTTGGCTTTCTTCAACATCCGTGGGTTTGTATGAGGTTTGGCATGCAGGGCCGTGCCAGCGGGATGGAGATGGTGCTCCTTGCTCAGACCCATGGATTGTGAGGCTGTCCTCTTACAGCTGGTATGGGAACCCCAGTGTGTCACCAGCTCGGGTCAGCCCTGTGTGTTGTTTGGGGTTTGTTGAAGGGGGTGGGGCTGTTCTGTTGTGGGGTTTTGTTGTTGGTTTGTTGTTTTGGTTTTTTCATTTAACGCTTTGCTGTCAGAACACTACTTTTCTTACCAAGAAAATGCAGAAGCTTGAAACCTGAAGCCCAGGTCTTGATTTTTGGTGGCGCTGGCTTGATTGTTCAAGCTCTAGGGACTTGGTAGCTCAGGACACAGCACTGCTGGAGCTGTAAGTCCAGCTGTTGTGGTTTAGGGCTCTAGAGCAGAGATGTTTTAAATGGAGAATATTGCTGTCTTAAAGATGTTCAGTATTTGCCTTCCTCTCCTGCAGACACTTGGAGTAGGTGCAGTGAATAATGTCCTGCCCCACCCTACCTGAATAAAAGCAAGGACTAAATTTTTAAATATTTTTTTTTAAGCAAAAAAAGATAGACTTTTTACCAAAAGCTAAGAGCATTAAAATAGTGTGGGTTTTTTATTTTTCTTCTTAATCTGAGGAACTACTTTGATCTCAGATACAATCTAGCTGCAAATGCAACTAAAAAACAAACTCCCCGCTACTGCTGCCGGCAGAGCAGCAGAGCCCTTGTGCTCCCCTCTGGAAAAAGATGCCATATAACAACAGTTCACTATAAGGTTACATCCCTTATATTTTAAAAGTCCTTTCTGGTAAAATTTGTCTAGAACTGACATTAATAACTTTTTTCAGAAAATCATGTTAAATGAGGTTAAAATGTGATAGGTCCAGTCACAACCAAATTTTCATTTCTTTATGCATAAAAGGTTGAGGTATTTTTAAGTGAGGTTGAAATTGCATTTTTTACTCATCAGCCTGGGTAGTGATGCTCCGCTGTAGTTCACACTTGTTTTCGTGTCCTTGTTTCTCCTATTACACTACACACAATATTTATTTTCAATTCCCTTTAGGTAAGGAAACTGTCGGTCAGTTCTGCTTTGCATTTCTCAGGGCAAGAAAATGCTGGCTTGGATTTTTGCAAGCTATTCTGGAGAGGGTCCTTTGAAGGAGATATGAAAAGACGTTCTCTTTTGATACGTATGGTACAAAGAATTATCTAACGCAGCTGCAAGGAGCCAGGGTGTTTGATGCTGTCCTTTCAACTACGAAAAGCAGTCTTTTGAAATGAGATGTGAACGTACGTAGTAGGTTGTTCCAGCAGAGATGAAGGCAGGACAGCTACTAGCAAGCTTAAATGAGATGTTTCACCTCAGTGATAGTGGCTTTTTGGGGTAGAAGCGAAGGCTGAATTTTAATGTGGATCTAGGTAGCGGTCAAAGCTCAGATTACATGCTGACTTTGAAAAAGAAGTAAAATTACTATTTGGTGACTACAGTCATCAGATGTGTGCAGCCTGGGGAAAGGCACGTTTAGCCTTCCCTTCTTTTCCTTTGCCCTGATGTGGACCAGCAGATGTAGGCATATCCCCCATATATGTTGCAGTCTGTTCAGGTCTAAGTCCATGTATTTTACTGAAGGAATGGGCTCTTAAACAGCTCTCTGATCAGGGAGGACAGAGTGTAGTCCAGGTGTCCCTGCACTGAGCCAAGTGACCCAGATTTAGCTGCTCGTGCAGGAGCTGACAGTGTGCTGTACATTCACAGTGGATTATGACAGTCCTGTGGTGCTGGCTGGGGACCTTCAATCAATACCCCTTGCAAAGTAGAGCATCTATCCATCTTCAGAGCTCTGCCCTTCTGCTAATTAATCCACCAACTCGTTTCACATGAGCTCTTGAGCAGTTGGTAATCTGTGTTCGACAGCTTTATCAGTGGGGTGGGCGGGGAAGGACGTGAAGGCTCTCCTTCCCACTGTCGTCCTGAGAAGTGTGGAAACACGCATGAAATGTTGATGAAAGGAGGAGTGATTGCCCCATCCTCTCAGCAAGAGCAAGTTCTTGGAGTTGGCCCCCCCCCCCATGTGACTTCATACACTTTGATTAATGCCTGTCGTCTTTTTTAATGATGGATTAGGAACTTACCCAACTGGAAGAGTTTCTTCCACTGCAGTGACCTATTAAAAGTTTAATTACTTGATGGCCCCACCCTTATTAAGAGTCCAAAACTTGAAAGCCTTGTTTCTTAGTTTGTTGGGTTTAGTTTTCTATTTTTTTTTTCCTGTTTTCACTCTTGCAGTTCCCCAGGTAACAATATTAAGTAAGGAAATCCACTGTGTTGCACTTTCCCCCTTTTTGGAGGTGATGAGCCAGTCTGACCCACCTTGTCCTGCTGGGAAGGGTCGGTGGTGCCTGGCAGGGGATTTGCTGTCCTGGCTGACAGCGTGCTTCACCAGAGCTCCTCTGAGCTTCTGGGCTGAGTCATGTCAGATTAGGTCATGGGAGCGAAGGCAGTGAGCTGGGTAAGAGGAATGGGTTATTTCTCCAAAGAGCACGAGCTGCTTTCATGGAGTGATTGGAGACCTGTGAAGGTGCTTCAGATTTCTAAGCCACTTTGTGCATTTAGATCCCAAGGTTACTTCTCTTGGAGGTGGGGGAGAGCATACTTGCTGGTTACCTAAATTCTGTGTCTCTGAAAATGGCCCTCGAATCATTTTTTTTCTTAAAACTTTTTTTTGTTTTACTCCTCCACATTCTGCGGTGGGAGAGATTTACTGTCCTAGGACAGCGGACACCTCTTGCAAAATCAGCAGCATTTGTGTAGTATAGGCTGGGAGGGAGATGAGTGTGACAGCTTCTCTGCTCAGGTTTGTGATGGGCTCCTAATTAAGGGGGGGGGGAAGAAAAAAAGGCCAAAATTACAAAGAGAAACACTAGCTGATGCTAGGTGACAGGGTGATTCCATATGTATGAGCAGTTTACTTTGAAAATATTGCAAATTTTCTCTCTGAAGTCTTTCATGACCTTAAGTAGGAATTCCAGTAAAACATGCTGTCTAATCAGGTTAGGTCTCATTTGTATGCAATGTTGATCTAATTAATGATGACAAATTGAGATTGGATTGCAGAGGACTTTATAAGCATCCTTGATTATTTTTTTAATTAATTACCTCAGAACGCAAGTAAGAATATAAGCAGGTTAATCAGTCTTTTCAGAAGGAAAGTCTTTAATGATTGAAACTCTATTGAAGTGTTTAAAAACAAAAGCCTTTATAGTCTAAATTGAACAGTTTCTCGCATGCACACTCAAACAATAAAACCTTCTTAAAAACCATGCTGCAAAGGAACAAGCAGTTATTGTTCGTAATGCTGAGATAGAGAGTAGGTTGTTGAGGTTGAGGGAGAAGCTCTCTGAGTTGGGTGAGGTAAGAACTTAAGCAGAATAGCGTCTCATTTATTGTGGGAGAATTCCCATATGCCTATGCATTGCAGTATCTCCTCCTGTTTCTGCAGCAGAAGAAAACAAGGCATTTCAAAAGTGTGCCACCTCAGATTCTTTTTCTCTGTGGAAGTTGCATGCCGACCTTCCCCACCCACTCGGAGCGCAAATAAATAAATAAACAACAGCACTCCCTTTTCCCCCTGAAAAATATTTGGCAATCACCTGCCACTAGCAGAACCTGTTACATGGAGGAGAATATGATTGCAGTAGGAAAGTAAAAATTAAAATTGTATGTCAAGGTAAGTAAAAGTTAACATTACTGCCAAATGCAAGCTATCAAAAAATGAATCTGATCCGCCCATCCCCAAAAGCAAGATACCACCTTATAAGTCATGAGACTCTTTTTTAAAAGACAAACAGGTTCTTCTTATTCTCTCCCAGGTTTTTGAGCCTTTAGGGTGCATCTGCTAAATATTTTAAAGCTTTTCTTGATAGTCACAAGAAGGCAGAAATTGCTTTAAGTTTTTAAATGAAAACTGAAATTTATTTGCAAATTTTTGATTCTGCTGGAGGAAGACACCCAGCCTTGCAAGACTTGCATAATTCAGGTGTTGGCAATACCTGAGTTTAGCAGTTTATTCTCATGCCCTGCAGTAGGTTGGAGCTGAGCTGGGTTGGTCCTTGCAGGGTTTGTTATGAAACATGGAGCTCTCCAAAGCTGCAGTCTGTGTTCCAAGCAGGCTCACTGGTTTTCCTGTTCTTAGTAAACTCAGCTGTACCTACAACCACCAGAAAATGCTCAGATTTCAAACTCTCTTTGCTAGCAAAGCTGGATAACAGTGTGTGCAACATGCATGAAAGCAACTAAATGGATTGTGCTGGCTGGGGTTAGTGAATTTGGAAAAGCTGCATTTTAAGGAAGCTGAAAAGAATGCACTTAAATTAGTCCACACAAGCAATAACAGGTTTTTGTGGTTGAGAGAACAGATTCCTTGGCTGGGCTATCTCAGTATTTCTATTTCAGATTGATTCATTCCATTTTTATTTTAAATACATTCTGTGTTCTGATACATGTAGTAAATTTGGGGCATTTTTTGCCAGTCTCTATAAAATGAATTAGAGGACTTTGCATAAGCATAGTGAAGCAGTCAGAGGGCAATTAGATGTGTACATTGCTTGACTCAGCAGTTCCTAATTATGTGTTCAGTGTTCTCTTAAATAATCTGTTCAAATAGTGCATCATTTCAGTAACTCTGGTCATGTCCAGAATGTCCTGGCTGCTGACTATCTCTCAGAATCATAAATGAAAACTTATTTTAAAGGCTGGTGACTCTCTCAGTGAATATACATGTAAGGCTGTGCCGAGCGTTCCTGTGAAATCTTAGCTTTGTGGTTCCTTAGTGGTGTGTGGGTCAGTATAATTTGAGCTTTCCGGTTTCACGCTTTAAGATTGTATTTAAAGCTGTCAGGAGAGAGGGATTGGATGCGGCCTTGTTAGAGGATTTTGGATTTTCTTGTCCTCAGAGGCTCCTAGTCAGCAGTGGTGTAAGCTTTGCCTGTTGGCACAGGGCGGTTGAGAAGGGTCCTTGTAAGAGACTCATTTGTGCAGAGGGTTTGCAGCCCTCCCCGAGCAGACACATTGGTCACCTGTGGGCCACTCTGGTAGTAAGTGTCCCCAGCCCAGCCGGTTCCCTGGCAAAGGGTATTTCACTGGTGATAGCCCCCGCTTGTTAAGGCAGAGAGGAAGGGAAAAGATGCTGTAATCCAAAGGGGGAGAAGTGACCTGAAAGGAGAAGGCAGTGGAGGAGGAGATGGGGTTGCAGTGTGGGATGCAGGCTGATGCGGTGCTGTGAGCTGAGGCCTTCATGGCGGATCAGCAGCACTGCCGTACTCGGCCATTTCTCTCAGGTGAAAAGTGGCTCAGATTTGGCTTCCTTAAGCCCTCAGCAGCTGTGCCTGCCTCAAGAGGCTGCTTCCAGCATGCATGGGCTCTTGGCACAGGGTAGGTGGGGAGGCAGGGTGGGTGTCAATTGCCACCATCGCTCTCGTGGAGGGAGAGGTGGCAATTGTGTTTTCTTGCTTGAGGAGCTTCTGAGGTGTGTTTCCCTCTGTGTGACATTACAGGGCCTAACAGCACGGCTGTTGAGGCATAAGTAACTTGTCCTAGGTCATCTACCTGGAAAGAGAGGAGCCAGGCTTATTGTCTTTGAAGGAGGTGCCGTTCTCACGGCAGGGAGGTGTTTTCAAGCTCACAAAGCTGGGAAGAACCAGTTCACCTGTGAGAACCAGCCAGGAGGGGACTGCTGGCTTCTGTTTGGGTTTTTATGCTTGAGTAAAATGAGATCTGAGTGCATTAGGTTCCCATTAGAATGTAATTGTGTTTTTTCCCCATAATATCTTTGTCGCGTATATTTTGTTTTTATTACCAGTTATCATCTTCTGTTACTCCTTACAAGCAGCTGTACAGACCTGTGTAGCAGTTTGTAGATGTCTTGTGATGTGAGCTGTCTTGCTTTCCCCCCTCCCCGCCTTTTTTGTGTCCCTGATTGTTTTGTAAATCCTACCAAGGCAGTATGGCCTCTCTGTATGAGCAGGAGTTTTGCTCTATGCTGTGTTAGACCAGTGCCCTCCGTGGTGACAGAGCTGCACTGTGATGCAGGACCATGCTGTAAGGGACAGTCTGTATCCCGTGCAACTAGTGGTGCCCAGGAAGGATGAGAAGGGAAGTTATTTACTTACTGTATGAACTTGTATTTGTCAGCACTGCGAACTGAAAAGTTGGGTCTCCTGCTTTGAGTGTGTTCCCTGATCTTCAAACAGCACGGTTGGTGTAGGGCACCCAGTGTGCCTGCCGTGCTGGGAGAAAGCAGGCATCAGGTGCTGTGAATGACCTTCTCTCCCCACAAGGATTTAGCCTCTTGGTTGCAATGTTTGTGGCTCATTCCCTCCCACTGTAACTGGAGATGAGTTAGACCTCACTACAGGTCTCCCAGGATGTGCAAGTGAAAAATCAAGAGGCATTAGGATGGGGAGGGGTTGTGTCCCCCACTGGGGCAGAAGATCCCTCTGCTGTTTTGTACAAGCAATTTATAGTTTTACTTGCATCATAATTTTTTTTTTCTTCAGAAAATTTGTTTTAAGGTTTTAGCTATTTTTGAAGGAGAACTAAGAGGGGAAAAAAATGAAGTGCAAGAAACTTTTTTTTGGTTTTTAAGGAGACTTTTTTGTCTATGTGGAGAGGAAAAAGTGTTAATTAAACATAATTTTCACCAATGCAACTTGCACAAAAAAAGCCCCACCTACTTTCATGAGAAAGGAATAGAGAGAATCATAATCCTGGATTAGGTATCTTTCACTACACATATATAAAAACAACACCGTGTGAAAAGGGGGAAAATATATATGTGTACATACACACACCAAACATACCAATGTGCCTCCAGCAGTATTACCAAAGGAATTAACTTTACAAGAAACAGCCACAGCCTGGAAAGAAGCCATTTTTCAAATAAAAGCTGAATGAGACTTGTGGTTTCTGAGAACTGTGAGAAGGAAGGGTTAAAAAAACATTTACAGATAAGAATAGCTGATGTTGGGAGATGAAGTGAACATCTTGAAGTAGGGGAGGGTCACTATTTAAATCAGCTTTTCTTTTTTTTTTTTTTTCCTCCTCTTAGTTAAAAATTGGCTTCTACTAAGAACAACATGTAGGATTAATGTAGTACTTTAAATCTTCAGAGTGCTGCACAAACATTAGTTCCCTAATCAGCAAACACCTTTGCTTGGTAGGCAAATCAGGAGTGGAGTCGCCATTTTAGAGAAGGGAAACCAAGGCGCCAGAAGTGCCTAAGTTTCTGAACCAGCAGTTTTTTTGAGTGGAATTTTTTTATTTTTCCTCTCTTATGCTTTGGTTTGGTTTTTTTATTTTCACAGCATTCAACACGGGGACTGCCTCTGGGCTGGCGTGTAAAAGCTGCTGAGCTCTCCTGGATTTCACAAGTGCTAGGCATGCAAAGCAGCCTGGCAGAGCTGAGAGAGGCATCGGCACAGTTGCCTCCTTACCTTTCCAAAGGTCACGGCTGCTGGCCCAGAAGGGAGGCAGCAGCTCCAGGGCAAGCAGGGTTTCCTAATGGGTTGCCTGTTTCCCCCATACCATTGGTCTCTATAACTTAAACCACATCAACTGAGCACTGTTAGAAGATACTTCAACCCTACAAAAAAAAAAAAAACAACTTTGTGCAAAAACTATTTGAGTGGCTGCTGAATAAGTTGCTTTTGGGTAAATTTTTTCAAGGAGGCTGGTGCAAGAGGTATTGCTCACCTTGTAGACAAAGGCTGCCCTTGGAGATGATAATTCCTTTCTTTAGGTCAGCTGAAATACTGCATTTGTCATACATATTATGTCCCTGCCAACTCAGTACAGAGCACACAGCAGTTTGGAGGTGTGCTGAAGCAAGAATAATTCTCTGTGTGTTGCATTGGTGGTGCTCTGTATGCTGAGGGTTTGGCTGCAGTGCTTGGCAGGCCATATACTGTGAAGAAATTCCTACTTTGTTTTAAAAAGAAGTGTCCTGGGTAGGGGTGGCTTCTATACAGAAAGAGCATGAACTTTATTATGCAATGGAAGTCTTTTCATGAGGTTTTGCTTTGTGCAGGTGTGTCAGATTTGTTATTGTAAACACAGCAGGATAGCTACCCAAGTAAGAGCTTAGATCCTCTTGCAAATAGACCTGAGTATTGATACAAACGTTACCATTTCCAGTTGTTCAAGATAACACTTAAACATTGGAACTAAACTTGCTGGAGCCACAGGAGGAGGGTGCTACTTCTCCCTCATTTGTTTTAATTTATTTTTTAGATGTATTCTGTGAGAGTGTTTTCTTAACAGGGGAAGATAATTACTTGTCTGATGAGAAGGAGGTTTTTATGATCTGCTGATACACGTTAGCTGCTGAAGTCCCTCTAAATTCAGCTTTGTGGAACAGTGAAAAATATGCTGGAGGAAACAGGAAAACAGCGCCCGAAGACCGACCTGGCTTTCCTAAACAAATGAGACGAGACTTGGGTCGACATTTTATGGCCCTGTTGTCTTCCCCGTTAGCCATGATGGCCATGCTGCCTTGGGGCTCTCCTCCCCGCATGTTTTGTGCCCTGGGGTGCACCACGCTCTCCTCCTGCCGGGAGATGCCCAGCTCAGGAGCAGCACTGCTTGCGTTTGGCTCCCAGCCCAGCCTGGGAGCTGCTCCTGCCCTGTGATTTAGATGGGATCTGGGTAACATTGTGCAAGTCATTCCCTCTGCCTCCGCTCCCCCTCTTCCCCCTTGCCACATACCCACCCTCAAATATGGGACTGTGTCGTGGTGATCCCATGCTGTAAAACACTTAGACCCCTGATGTGAAATGCCTGAAGGGGGGCAACTGGACACTGCTGCTTGCTGTGTGTGCCCTATCACTAGCCTTAGCTTTCAGGCCTCTTATTTTGATTTGTTTACCGGACATCAGACTCTTTCTACACGCTAACTTTTGAGGCAAACGAAATGTGTCTTCAGGCTAAAACTTGAAGCCAGAGTGCTGCTTGGGTTATTGCTTCTCCTGCTTGAGACAGTGAGCTTTACCAGCATCGGGCCCACCAGGTGTGAAAATTACTGACACACAGGCCGATTTAGAGGGAAAGCCTGTTCCTGTTGTGTAGGCAAAGAACTGTACCAATGCTGTGTTAGCAGCATCGCTAACCTGTGCTGTACTGTACCAGTGCTGTGTTAGCTGTGGTGCTGAGCCTCAACAAACTCACCCTGCCGCTTGTCGGGGCTCATTAGCTCAACTGTGTGAGCTGTGGCTGGGAGCTGCCTCCCTCCTGACCTTACAGTGGGAGAAAAGTGAGCCCAGCTTTGCTATCAGACCTTCACCCAGAGCTCCTTGGACCCCCCCCTCCCCCTGTTAAAAGGCAGGGCTGGAAGGGATTCCCATGGGGAAGGGATGGGAGCGGTGCCACTGGGCTTGGTGCCCAGCCTGAAGGGTGTTTGCGGAGCCGGCAGCGGGGCAGGCAGTGCATCCGCTCCGTCTGCATTTGAGCATCAGCATCGCCATGGGTGGGAGAGAAAGAGTCTTCCCATGAGATGTTTGTCCAGTGTCTGAGCACTCAATGATCCCTCTTCGTTAATCAGCAGGGTGGTGGCTGGTTTTGCAATGAGTTCCTTGTCTCCCATCTCTTCTCCTGCAAACCTCTCATACAACTCATTCTTAGTCATTTTTTCTTGACCCATCCTTGGTGAGTTCCTGTAGGCATATGAGCAAATGGAACTTTAACAGAAAGGTGTCTGTGTGCTTCTAGATATCCTACTAAAACCCCTTATGGTATTGGCACTCACAAAGAAAGTGGTGAGGCCCTAGGAAAATCTTCGGAAGTGTTATTGTTAGTTCTGTAAGGTTTGACAAAGACAAAGTATGTGGACTGATTGCTTTGCAATCAGTTTCTATAAGGAATTCATAATTTTGACCTTTATTTGGCATTCCCTTTGTGTGCTGACTTCTCTGATGAGTCATTTTTGCCCATTTGCTTTGCTATGCCTCTCAAAAGGGCTGCAGAGGTTGGAGTCTGTCTTTCTGGGCTTGTTTTTCAGCAGACTGATCTGTGCAAGATAAGGATGGGGAGAGCTGGGCTGTGCTGATGATGCTGGCATTCAGAGGGAGCGCTGCAGCACAGGAAGAGCAACTACATGGGCAAGACGAGTTCCAGGGTGAATTTGCAGGGGGAAGAAAACCACTTCCATGCTGCATGTCTGATGTCAAGAGTGCAAAAATGCTCTGATGCTTTTAGTCACCCTGCTGATCTCAATCTGTTTAATGGCACTGTTTTGTTTCAATGCACTGATATTCTGATGCGTTTTTGAGCTTATTTCAGGGAAGCTTCAAAAAACCACAGAATTCATGGGGCCTTTCTCGTAAGTGAGATGGCTTGGTAGCATTTTAAGCATTGATAAATCACCTGGCCAAAATTTGATTCTGTTAGTGATTGGGAATGACTCACTCGTGACCTTTTCCCTCTCCACCGCACAGGTCAGAGCTGTTGGCAGCCCCCTTGCCTCTGAAAGTGGAGCTCCTGGGGTGCCCCTTACACTGGGCACCCGGGATGGCACGGTGTCTGCAGTGTTGACCCCAGTGTGGCCTGCCTGCTGGGGAAGTCAGCATTTCTCTGCTCCCTGGAGAAGCAGAACTGAGCACACAGGCAGGTGCTGACTGCCAGAGAGGGGTGCAGGATGGCCAGGTATTCCTGCATGCTGGGGGCTCAGGGCAGCTTGCTGCCTTCAGCCTGCCCAGCATGGCTCAGCAAGGGTGTAGCAGTTCACTCAGTTTTAAAATGGTTTT